>CAMQGK010000634.1:5635000-6162500 GCA_947000775.1 Pterois miles | reverse complement strand
GTTTTATTTGATATCAGAAACTTAATTCCAGCTGTAAAGCAGAACCTGCTGAATCAGCAGCTCTTAAACCTTTTGAGAAGTGCTTTGCTGTTAAAAGTGAGTGTGACGTCATCTCATTGTTTTTCTGTCTGCAGGACATTTCTGGAGCTTCACCCCACATTGACCCGAAGAACAACAAGATCCTGACCTTCATCACCTACATCGGCTGTGGCATCTCCGCCATCTTCTCTGCTGTCACGCTGCTCACCTACATCGCCTTCGAGTGAGTCACATGACATGCAGTCGTTTGATTTGAAAATATTGCTCAGAGCTGCAGTAAGTCACTTTAAGTCTTTTGGGTTACAGAAACATGAAAACGTCACTAAGGGAAACAGATTGTACTATATATTGTATGTTGTTGGTCAACGTTTTGCAGATACGTTCATTAAAAAAATCAAAGTCATTATAGTTCAGGTGGCTTATCAGGGCCATTAGTTAAAAAAAACGCTGAATTCGTATCCAGGGCAGGAGGGCAATATTCACAGAAAAAAACTCAGACCTTCAGGGATTAAAGTTGTAAATGTACAGGAAAAAAATCACAAATTTGCAAGATTATAAAGTCATAAATTTACCAGAAAAAAAGCTGAATATTCTTAAAGTTGCTAATTTACAAGAGGTTACGAGATTATGAAGTCCTAAATTTACGAGAAAAAACACTTAATTCAGAGATTAAAATATAAATTTACAAGAAAAAATTACAAATTTGCAAGATTAAAAAGTCATACATTTACAAGAACATTGTGGGGATATATGCTTAGATTTGAGTGGAAAATTTGACAGAAAAAATAAAGAAATTGTGAGATTATAAAGTCCTGATTTTTTTAAAATAAAAGCTTGAATATTCTTGAAGATTTAAGTGGAAAATTTGAGAGAAAAATAATAAAAAATTGCAAGATTATAAAATGATAAATTCTGAAGAAAAAAAGGAAAAATAGTGGCTTGTAAAATAAGTGTTTATGAAAAATAGTGGGATTTTTGTTAAGTTACCACATCGCTTCAGTTTGTAGATTTATGACATTTTTTTTTTATCGTAATATAACCCCCAGCCCGTCTCCATAATTAGCATTTTTTTACCTACAGTGGTCCTAATACGCCGTCTTACTTTTCTGCAGCGATGGTCTGAAGCTGGAATTTTGCTTTTCTGGGCTGCACACAAGCTCAGGACACGAGCGTGTGTTTTATGGTTTTATAACATACATGTCCACATGGAGGTAATACCAGATCACACCAGAGAACTAGCAGAGACGAAGGCCGACTGTCGCGTTGCCTCACGTCGCGTTTGTCTTGGCCAAAAAGTTGCATTCAAGCACACCACAGCGACTACAGCTGACGGCCAGTTAATACGTACCTTCGGCGACTGCGTGAGAGGAAATTACTCTCCACACCAGCAGGAGGCGGTAGTGTGTGTCCATCACTCATAAAGGGAAACAGGAAGACTGAGGACGGTGGATATGCAAGATGTTGTTCTGATACGTACATGAAACAAAGCAGCGTCTGTTGACCATTTTCACACTGCTCTCAGTCACCGCTTAGCTTCATTCCAGATGTTCATGTCGCTGTGAAAATACTTGTGTTGAAATGATCAGATGACATGAAGATGAACAATGACAAGAGCCTTCTGTGATCGTCCTCTTGGTTTTACTCATTTTCTTGCTTTCCTCATGTCCGTTTCTCTTCTCGTGCATTGATTTGTTTAAGCCAAACAGCCAATCAAGTGATTTCTATCACCGAAGAGCTCCACCACAGTTTCAACGTGCTGAAAAAAACAAAAACCTCTGACACACAACTTTTTGCTAAATGGGATTAAAAGTCAATTTATAGTTGAATACATGTCCATATTTGACTTTCCTCAAAAAGCTCCTGAGGGAAGTTCAGAACCTCAAATGATCTGGAACAATCTGGACCACATAAACTCTGCTGCAGCTACGTGTTTAGACGCTTTTGGCGAATTGGTCATGGGGTTAGAGTGCGTGGCCGTGAAAATGTGGAACTGAAATCGTCAGTAAAATCACATTTCAACCACATTTCTCTTCTTTTCTCCTCTTTCCCTCCCACAGAAAACTACGGCGTGACTACCCGTCCAAGATCCTGATGAACCTCAGCACGTCCTTGTTGTTCCTCAACATGGTCTTCCTATTGGACGGCTGGCTGGCCAGTCTGGAAACTCACTGGCTGTGCCTGTCCGTGGCCGTCTTCCTGCACTACTTCCTGCTGACCTCCTTCACCTGGATGGGGTTGGAGTCCATCCACATGTACATCGCTCTGGTCAAAGTCTTCAACACCTACATCCGCCGATACATCCTCAAGTTCTGCATCGTGGGATGGGGTGAGGGGCTTAAACTATGATACAAAAATCTGAATATTAAAGAAGGGATGATGCTCATGTCTATCATGTATGACGGGGTATTGGAGGGGGGGGGGGGTGAGATTTCATGAATAATGTCATAATATTACGAGAAAAGAAGTCATCGTTTAATAAAGAATAAAGTTGAATAAAGTCATACCATTTCAAGAAAAAAGTGGTAATATTACAAGAGTAAAGTCATAGCTTTAAGAGAAAAATGCTGTAATACAAGAAAAGAAGTAATTTCCTCGTCCTCTACAGAGTCCGGTTCCTCCAGGTCCGTGTGGTCCTTTCTTCAGAATAAACTCAGTTTATGCCTCAATCCTTTCAAGGTCCTGATACTGATGATAATGTGGTGCTGATGAGACAAAAGATGAAGTATTTGGTCATTTGTGAAACCCAAACTAAAATAGAACCTCACAAGATGCTCCACGTTCGTCATTTTCACACTATTTCCCCTCTAAAATAACACTTAACTTTACTACTTTATAATATTATGACTTCATTTTAATAATACGACTTTTTTTCTCATAATATTAGGACTTTACTCTCAAAATGTCAGGTTTATTTTTTTCCTCAATGTCATCATAATACTCTAATAATAAGGCACAATTAAAGTACTTAAAAGTAAAATTTAAAAGTTTTGTGTGTTGTTCTTGCATAGATTTAATTACTTTTTTAACCTATGAGTGTGTATGACTATACTTATATAGTGCTGTAGGCAGATTATAGCACATTTTAAGTGTGTTTATAATGCATTATAGACATGGACCTCATAGAAAGTATTACTGAAATACGAACTGGAAAGGTCACTGTGGTTCTTGAAGCTCAGTTCAGTTCATAACTGAATGTGTAAATAAAAAGCCATGTAAATGTGATAGTGGGAAGTGCGGATAATCGACATGGCAGCAACAAAGAGTCAAAGGCAGACGTGAACACTAACATTCACTCATGGATCATGTGTTTGGTTGCAGGTCTTCCTGCAGTGTTGGTGGGGATTGTTGTTGCGGTGGATAAAAACTCTTACGGCCTGCAGGAGTACGGAAAAGGAGAGGGATCCTCAGAGTTGTAAGTAATAAATCAATACAATACACTCAAGATTAACAACAACCAAAAACCAAGATGGCGACTGTCAAAAACCAAGACGACGATGGTCAAAATCCAAGATGGTGTAGGCAACAGACAAAAACTAAGATGATGTTGGCCAAAAAAGCCGAACTCAAAGCTTCAAATCAGTAGTCCACAAACTAGTGGATGACGTCACGGAGACTCTGTCCGGAGACTCTGTCCGGAGACTCTGTCCGGAGACTCTGTCCTGAGACTCTGTCCGGAGACTCTGTCCGGAGACTCTGTCCTGAGACTCTGTCCGGAGACTCTGTCCGGAGACTCTGTCCGGAGACTCTGTCCTTATATACAGTTCATGTGTTGTATCCTGTAGTGTTCCTGTCGAATATGTCCGTTTGGCACAACATGAAGTCTCAGAAGAATCAACCTTATTACAAAAATGTATGTTGTTTTTTGGCTGGGTAATATTCACATTCTGTGTGAAAATATTCATGACAAAAACAACTTCAAAAAAATATACTGACGTGTGAATTAATGGCACAAAGAAAACAACCCCGGTGTCAACAGTGAGAAAAGCAAATCAGTCCTGATGTTTCATTCAGCAGGAAGTCCTTTTAAAACCTAACATTACTGAGAAACTCTTTGTTTTGATCTGCTGTATTGTGAGAGCTGTTTGTGTCGTCTCTCAGCTGCTGGATCCAGAACTCGGTGGTTTTCTACATCACCTGCGTGGTTTACTTCTGTCTGGTGTTTCTGCTGAACGTGGCCATGTTCATCGTGGTGATGCTGCAGATCTGCGGCCGCAACGGCAAGCGCAGCAACCGCACTCTGCGAGAGGAGGTAAACGCTCGCTTCATCAAAATGTCACATTCACGCTGGTAAAGAGCCAACAGTCTTGTTGTCTTGTATTGTTGAGACATGTGAAAGTAATCCCAACAAACTAATCCTAGTCAATGTTCATTTATTTGTCACGTAACTTCCCTCTTTAGGTTACAGCACTTCCAGAGTTATTTTAACCCAAACCACCATCTTTTCCTAATCTATTTTTATTTTGAAAGAGCGGAAATTGACACATGCATCATTCGACATTCGCAGGAAAAAGCACAAACAATATGTATCTGAAAGTCGTACTGAGAGTCTGAGGGAAATTTGTGTCTATGTACATGAACCAAATAGACTAAATATCATGACTATTTTACAAACTGCTGTGAGACTGTTGGTACATCACAACAGCAGGGTGAGAAGTTACCGGAGGTAAAAGGAAGAAATGGCATTGAAACACAATATACAACACCAAGCAAACAACCCAGAACATATTTCTCTTCTTCTTCTGCTGCTGTGATCCAGGTTCTACGAAACCTGCGCAGCGTCATCAGCCTCACCTTCCTGTTGGGGATGACGTGGGGCTTCGCTCTGTTCGCCTGGGGGCCCGTCAGCCTCGCCTTCATGTACCTGTTCGCCATCTTCAACTCACTGCAGGGTAACCTTTAAAAATACTCAAGTGGAGAGGTTTCATGGTGATATCTACCAGTTAAATATTTTACTCTATTCAACTGTAGTGTAAAAATGTATGAAATGTTATCAATCCATATCTTTAAAGGTTGTTTTCACCAGAAACCTCCACTTCAGCAGCTCGTACATTCACCAAACTTGACAGCTTCATTTTTTCCTACATTTTGAAGGTTTTTTACGGAGGGGTTTGTTCATGTTCGTATCATTCATAGCCTGATTTATACAACATTTTATTTCTAAAAACATGGAGAAAAAACATTTCTATGGCTGTTGGGAGTATTTTCTGATTTATGGAGTCATAAAAAGAGATATCCAAGCTCCTCTCTGTAAAGACCTGTAAGTCTAATATGTCAACGAAATGAAACAAGAACTTTGAATCTGGCTTCATCCAATGTTCAGATTTCTGTAAATGTAAAAGTATGAAAATTAGCACATATGTGATATGATTTTTGAGTTTGTTCTGTATGGTGTGTGTGTACATGTTCCTGTGTGATGCTGTGGAGGAAAAACATGAATAAAAACAATATTTTTTTTCTTTCCTCAGGTCTGTTCATATTTATCTTCCACTGTGCGTTGAAAGAAAACGTCCAGAAGCAGTGGAGGAGATACCTCTGCTGTGGCCGATTCAGACTGTCAGACAACTCAGGTATCTGCTTCTCTGTGTGTTTGTCTCGGCTTGATCTCGTTGAGAACAATAAAACTGACTGACGTCGCCCTTCAGGAGTCCTGTCAGATCTGTCTGCGAGACTCCTGCCAGATTCCCACCGCAGCAGAAAAAACGTGAAAAAAAGGCACTTTATTAAAACATAAAACCTCAGTCAGCTCGGCTTTATAGCTAATGAAAACAGATAAAAGACAGGAGCAGGAAGTCCTCCAGGTGCTGCTTCATTTCTCTGCGTTCAAACCAAGGTTGAGTTCATTCGAGTGAGTTGACACATATTTAACGTCTTCGTGCTTCATGCATGCAGATATTTTTGTTGAATCAACTGTACAGTAAAGTAAATTATATCCCTTACCTTATATCCCTAAGAGGGTCGCAGGTTCGAATCCGGGCTTGGGACTCTTCTGTGTGGAGTTTGCATGTTCTCCCCATGTAAGCGTGGGTTCTCTCCGGGTACTCCGGCTTCCTCCCACCGTCCAAAGACATGCTGTTTAGGTTAATTGATGACTCTAAATGTCCCGTAGGTGTGAATGTGAGTGTGAATGGTTGTCTGTCTGTATGTTGTCTGTCTCTATGTGCCCTGCGATGGACTGGCGACCTGTCCAGGGTGAACCCCGCCTTCGCCCAATGTTAGCTGGGATCGGCTCCAGCCCCCCCCCCCCCCCCCCCCCCCCGATCCCTAACGGGATAAGCGGTTGACGATGGATGGATGGATGGATGGATGGTATTCAACTAAAGTTTAAAGAGATCCAGTTAGAGAAAATGTCTTGAAGCAAAGGTCCAGAAGATCATAATGTCCAACTATTTAGTGTGATGTATATTTAAGTAGCCTTGTAGTTGTATTAACATCTGCATGTAATCAATACCTGACTGTCAAATCAAATGAATTCAGTATGATTCAAAAGCTTTTTGACAATATTTGTTGTCATGTAACAGCGACCTGAACATATACAGTATGTATGACTGCAGATATGTATATTGTCCTGTAATTAACTAAATAAAATTAGGGCTACATTTCAAAATAAGAGGTGTCACAAAGCACCTTTGCTGTGTGTCACTTGTGAATTTCCCCACTGTGGGACTAATAAAGGAATATCTGATCTTATCTTATCAAGGGTTTTTAGATGTGACAAGTATCACATCTTTCAACAGTGTTCTGAAATCCATTTAGGTATGGACCCACTACATCCTCTGACAGACGGGTCTCAGGGCGTCAGTCACTGAGGAGGTTGTTGGCTGACTGTTGTTTTGCTCCTCTGCTGCAGACTGGAGTAAGACGGCCACCAACAACACCAAGAAGGTGAGCTCAGACAACCTGGGCAAGTCCCTGTCCTCCAGCTCCTTCGGCTCCAGCACCGCCAACTGGACCTCCAAAGCTAAAGCTACACTCAACCCCTTCAGCAAGAGACACAGCAACACAGGTGAGACACAGTAACACAGGTGAGACACAGTAACACAGGTGAGACACAGTAACACAGGTGAGACACAACAACACAGGTGAGACAGCAACACAGGTGAGACACAGTAACACAGGTGAGACACAGTAACACAGGTGAGACACAGCAACACAGGTGAGACACAGCAACACAGGTGAGACACAGTAACACAGGTGAGACACAACAACACAGGTGAGACAGTAACACAGGGGAGACAGTAACACGGGAGACAGTAACACAGGGGAGACACAGTAACACAGGGGAGACAGTAACACAGGGGAGACAGTAACACAGGTGAGACACTAACACAGGGGAGACAGTAACACAGGTGAGACAGAACACAGGGGAGACAGTAACACAGGTGACAGTAACACAGGGGAGACAACAACACAGGTGAGACAGTAACACAGGGGAGACAGTTACACGGGAGACAGTAACACAGGTGAGACCCAGTAACACAGGTGAGACCCAGTAATACAGGTGAGACAAGTAACACAGGTGAGACAGTAACACAGGTGAGACACAGTAACACAGGTGAGACAGTAACACAGGGGAGAGCAACAAGGAGGTGGATGATGGAAATGAATCATGTCACCAGACAGCAGACTGGCTTGTTTACACATCTGATTGTTCAGCTTTGGGCTTTTTGTTTTATTGCTTTAATAACAGCCTCCATACTCCTGAAGTCGAGGAGTATAAATCACTCTTTGATTTGTGAATTAAAAACAACATCTGATGTGGCGTAATCAAGTTTACATGCAGACTCAAACATAACGTCCTGAAACAGAATCTGACTCTGAATTCATTTTTTGTTTATTTGGGTTGGTACATTTTGTGGGTAAATTTAAAAAAACAACAATAATGTGGATGCCATGTTAGTTCAGATCTTAAAGTCACACAATAACCAAACAAACTGATTGATTAAACGCCTTGTGCATTATTATGGCATTTGTATGTCTTTTCATGTGAACAGTCTGTCTTTTGAGTTAGACACTTCGTTCCCTCCACCCTGACCTCAACATCACTCTGCTTCCACCTTTAATAGTGCATCGTGGTACTGAGGTCATATCAGACAGACTGTATGAACGAGGTTTTCACCACTTCTGCATTAATGTAAACAATGAGTCTGTATGTAGACGTGATTAATATCATTTTCCAGTGTAATTATTCACTGTTAGTATGGAAGCCTCTGTCATATCTCCCCATGTTGATGTCCATGTATGTACCTCTGTGTTTGGTGTGTAGAAAGCTCTTCCAACCAATAGCAAGAGTGGAGGACCGACGGAGGTAAAGCTAAAGCTGATTGGCTGATTGACTTCCTTGCTTCCAGTGTCATGTGATCCACTCTGTGTTTCCCAAAATGTGCTGTGGTCAAAGTGGATGTGGAGGTTCAAAGTCAGCATTTACGATTTCAATCAGACAAGAAGAAAAGAAAAAAACTTGACGACTTTGCTAGCAGACATTTTGGGAAAGCAGCCCACTGTGTGTTGTGATTGGCTGGTCACTGTGATGTCATACAAGGTCACGCCATCTTGTTCCCAGCCTGAGGCACACTGAGTGGGAGGAGGTCCATATGCACCCATTGACAGACAACTAAAGCTACAACTCCACCCACCCAGGGTGCCCCAGGGTACAAAAACAAGCACGCAATGACAGACTGCATCCACCCTAACATCTGCCACGTTTAACTTGTTTGTTTGTAGTAAGAGCAGAGTAACAACAGGCTAACGCTGTGGTCCCCTATGGGGTCAGAAACTGATGGAATAATCTGGGTTTGCTTATTGAAATTAACTCCACATGCTGAGGATGATAAATGAATATGAGGTGTGTACTGTCATAAACTCCCTTTGAGACCAAATCTGACATTTAACATCTGTTCTCTAACTTCAGAGCAAGATGAAGTAGTTTTTAAACTGTTATTTCAATAATAATGAGTTAATAAACTGTAACTGAAGTAATTAAACTGATCCACACAGAAGAGTAATGATCCTTCAGCAGGTTAAAGAAACTGATTTTAGGGCGTTTCCCGTAAAGAAAACAATGTTTGACATAAGGTTTGATTGTCTGATGGTGATCCGATCACAAGTGGACAGCATGAGAAACCAGCAATAATAATAAAAAGTAGTAATAATAAATATAGTAGAAAACAGGCATGTCAGTATATACTCATCACGTGCATAGTGTCCTTTCAAAATAAACTTCTGTTTTTACAGGAAGTTAGATTTAGGCAACACAACCACTTAGTTAAGGTTAGGAAATGATTGTAATTGACATTAATTTCACTGACTAGTGACTCACGTGACTTATGGGACTGATGATACTAACGACTCATGTGATTCACGGGGTGACAACACTAACGACTCACGTGACTAGTAACTCATATGACCTGCTGAACTGACAATACTAACAACTCATGTGACTCACTGGACTGATACTAATGACTCACCAGATTGATTATACTAACGACTCACTGGACTTGCTAAACTAACAACTCCCTGGACTGACGATACCAACAACTCACTGGACTGAAAATACTAACAACTCCCTGGACTGACAATACCAACGACTCACTAGACTGAAAATACTAACAACTCCCTGGAATGACGATACCAACGACTCACTGGACTGAAAATACTAACAACTCCCTGGAATGACGATACCAACGACTCACTGGACTGAAAATACTAACAACTCCCTGGACTGACGATACCAACGACTCACTGGACTGAAAATACTAACAACTCCCTGGAATGACGATACCAACGACTCACTGGACTGAAAATACTAACAACTCCCCCCCTGGACTGACGATACCAACGACTCACTGGACTGAAAATACTAACAACTCCCTGGACTGACGATACCAACGACTCACCAGACTGAAAATACTAACAACTCCCTGGAATGACGATGCCAACGACTCACTGGACTGAAAATACTAACAACTCCCTGGACTGACGATACCAACGACTCACTGGACTGAAAATACTAACAACTCCCTGGACTGACGATACCAACGAGTCACATGACTAAAAACTGACGAGAAAATTAAGTCAATGTTACTTTTAGCTTCACATGGGACACAAACAGCGGTCTCCTGGTTGAAAGTCTTGTTTATTGGATATCCGATCTGTATGTGTGAATGTTTCCTGTGTGTGTCGTAGACCCACAAGAATGGATGCATTTGTCACTTTCCATATTCATTCATGTCGAGTATTAGCACCATCCAAGCAGATCCAAGATCCAAGACATTTTATTTAAAAACTCCATGATGTTTATATGCAACGCATTTGTGATTGGAATGTGGGCATAATCACATATAAACACATTTTCCCAAGTTTCAACTTCTCAGTGCTGTCGTTAATAACCTCCGATGTGTGTTAGTTGACAAGACTAGGTTCTTTTATCCTTTTATGTTTTATGTTTTAGTCAGTTTTGCTGAAGAGAAAACCAGCAATGATTCAGTTCAGTTCATGCTGCGGTGTACGACGGTGCTATAGGGCCATTGTAGGTAAATAATAATTACGGGGCCAACATTCCAAGAAAAAGAATTTCCGCGTTGTCGTAAATTTCCTGGGAAAACAATGGATATTCTCTGAGATTTATGTGGCAGATTTACAAGAAAAAGTCTAATTTATGAGACAAATTTACGAGAAAAATACTCTATATATCCTCAAAGTGTTGTGAAGGAATATTGCACCTTCAGACTACACAGAAAATACTTGTATCTGAAATATACTGTTAAGTTGAACAAAGAAGTCCGACACCTCTTCCTTTAAACGCTGAGAACAGCACTGTTGCCCAGTTTAGACTTTTAAACTGCAGCGCCTTGTGTTCAGTAACCTTGAGGTCTTCTCTGAATCTTCCCATTGTCAAAACTTTGCCACAGCATTCCGGTAGCTCATCCAAAGACCTGCTTAATGATTCATACATCGTGCTCTACCTGAGACAGCTGAGAGGTTAGCAGGTTACCGTAGGTTTCACCGATCAGAAACCTCCTCTGTATTCAGACTGTAGGCTGTGAACTCCATTTATCAGCTCACAGAGGATATGAACAGAGACGTCCAGACTGTGAAACTCATATACACATCATGACAACATGCATACATCATTTCTGCACTTTCTACCCTTCATAACATCATATTCATATATACACTGTATACACACACACACACAGTACAGATGCCACCATTATAAATCATAAATCATAAAAAATCTAAAATGCTGTTTTATGATTCTCTGTACAAACGATCATGTTTGTTTTTCCAGTGATGTTGCAGCCCTTAATAAATACATGAACATGTTTTGGCATATCACAGAATCTGATCACAGCTTCCAATGCAAACAGACAGCATCAGACATATCAGTCATATTATGTGTCTCATACGCTGAATGCAGGATTCTTTCTCAGTCTGCTATCATACAGTTTCCAGATGTTTGAGGTCATGGCCAGAGGTTGATGCTGCTTCAACCCAACTCCCCCTTCAGCTTCCATCTCTGTCCTAAAGTGCACTCTGTAGTATTGACAATGCGTACATAGTACATAGTGATCTGTGCTTAAGAGGTGCTACATGAACGAAAGCATCGCAGCGTGACATCGGACTGCCAGACAGGACCAGCTGTGTGGAGTCAAGCAGCGCTGTCATAGCGGTGACTGAATATTATGCAGGAATCAGGGAAGTTGTAGCTGTGGCACACGCCAGCAGTAACACTCGACTGTTCCTTTATGTTTCAGAGATTTAGAGATTTGGAAGAAAGGCTGGGAGTCACGGCAGCATGTTGAGCAACACAACATTGTCATTCAACGTTTTGTTGAATTAGGCAGAGATAGCAGGAATACACAGAGCAATGATTGAGCTTTGGCTTCACAAAGTAACACTAAACTTAATGATGGTACCAGAGGGCCGGCGCAGTATGTGCTTGGTTTGGCCATTTACCATTTTGCTTGATTGCTTTGGCTCAGTTTCTATAAGAAAGTCCCAAGGGGTGAAACTCTGAAGGCTGCTGGAGTTGCTCCAATACACACTGAAGAAATGTGATTAAAATGACATCACTATAAATCTCTCACCTGTAAAGACCCTTTCCATGAATGGATGAACTCCTTCCAGACGTTCAGTAATAGCAGTGATTCTAGAAGTGCATCAACGTTGGGCTGCAACAACACGTTCTCATCCCAACGCTTGGCCTCACTTTCAAACAAACTATGATGCTTAGGTTTAGGCAACAAAACCACCAGCCCAGTCTCAGAGCAAAGCATGTAATAGACCCTTTTTGTGTCAACGTCACGATGACGTCACAGTGTTAGCTGGAGGCTAAACAAAGTAAAGACTGGAGGCTAACACTAACAGTGGACTCCAGTTACACATCTAAAATGTCATCTTGCTGTTTGTCACATACAGTTGAGATAACAAATTGTGATTCGTAAATGTTGCTAATATTTTGCCTTCTTAGCCAGATCGATTAGCAGCCCTTTCTCTCCATCTCGGAAACACTTCTTCAATATTGCATGGCTCTCTTTTTGACAGACTTTACTGAAGGATAGTTAACTATAGGCATCTAAAGATTATACACCCTCAATTTATCTTTACAGCGCTGCCATTGGCCACCAGCCCGCTGGTCAGACAGCTGATTACTTAGCTAGCCTAGCTTGCTAAGTCCACCATGCTGTCATGCAGCACAGAAAATTAGCCGAAGTTGTCACACATCTGGCGATAGCACTGTGCTTTCCTACGCTGTGACAAGAGTTAGTGGATGAAGCATTAAGTTGTTAAATTTTACTCATTTAGCGACTGACTAGTTAACTAGCTACTTTGCTAATTCCACCATGCTACAGAAAATGAGCCCAACAGCAGACAGAGCTGGGTCACCATCCCTCTGCCTCACTCCTCACCGCTAGGAGACTACTTCAGAGAGCAGGCGTTAGCTAGCTAGCTTGTCAGTCTCCAGACAAGCTAGCGAGCTAACTAGCCAGTTCTGGAAACATACAATCTAGCTAGCTAACTAACATTAGCCAGCCGTACATTCCTCCTGAAGTAGCCTACAGTGACGTAACGGTCGGCTTATCTGGTCCCGTCGGTCAATGATAACATCTCAACTAACAATGGTGATCCTGGAGAGTGAGTGACAGTATATATTGAGAGAAACTAGTATTTTCTTTAGCCATTGTTAAAAAAAGCCAGCCAACAACACTTGCTAGCCAGCGTTAACTAACGTGTTCAGAGAATTATTCTGCCTCCACTTAATGCACACAAAATATGTTAAGTTCTCTACTATGTGTCGTAATTTGTGCTGAGTTGTTTAGAGTTTCCATGAGGTGGTTATACCATAACTGTTCACTACATGGTATAAATCATCTGCTACATGATCTGGTTGTTTCTTGTCTGTTGTTGGTTTGTGATGTTATACAGTCATTTGTTTTCACCACCTCTCTCAGTAACGCCAGATGGCCTTATTCAAATGGAACGCAGAATACTCTTAAGACAAAGAAAACCAATTGGTTTTTAATTAAAGAATCTGTTTCGAAACAGATCTGTCCAGCTTCTCTATATTTTCATTGGCGGACCCAACAGAACAATGTGGCCGATTATGAAGTTTTGCATCTCACTGCATGTTAACTAAGTTCAGCCCATCTTTCCATATGCTTCCCATCCTGTTCTCTGAATTTAAGCCAAAGCATATCTCCAGCTAAACCCACAACATTAGCTGAGAGATTGCAGGGTCCAAATAACTTAATAGTATCCAAACACAGCACTTTGGAGTTGTCTTGTCCAGAACAGGTATGAACACATTTTGAAAAATGATCTTGGGCTCAAGTGGAAAATTAAATCAAAATATGCCTTTATGAATGGGGCTGCAATTGTGAAGCCTTGACCTGACCTAGCATGTCTTCACACGGCCTGGTTGTATTATTTGTTGTCTCTATAAACCTTTGAAATCACAGCGCCCTGGGAGAGAAGACGCCAAACCAACAGAGCTCGTTTGGAAGAGGAAAAAAAGAAAAAGCACCCAACCTCAATCATATTTCCTGGCAAAAGGGCCAGTACTACTTCAACTACAGCTGTAATACTGTTAGCACCACACACTGTGAGGGACAGCCTGAAGGATTCTCACCCTTCCATTTTTATTGCATCAAGTAATAATCCTTGTTTGTGCCTGTCTTTATCTTTCCCTCCCTGGATGCAGATAAGTGTTATTCCAACCAGACCAGCCCCAAGTGCATCTCTTCATGCTCGTCCTCCTCAGAGGCAGAGCCCAACTCCTCTTCCTCCTCGTCTTCCATCCTCCCCGTCAGCCAGATGATCGACAAGGTGAAAGGTTACTGCTCCACGCGCTCCGACAACTTCTACAAAAACATCATTATGTCTGACAGCTTCGCCCACAGCACCAGGTTCTAGAGCTGCCCTCAGTGTTCTGGGGCAGACCTTTCCAGAGCCTCCCTCTGTGTTATGGAACTGTTCTAAAAAAATGTTGTGACGTCATCCGCCCGGCAGCTTCAGTGACAGAGGAGGCTTCTGTTAAAGAGGTATGAAGCGCGACACTGGAGCCTGCCTCGCTGTTCTGGAACTGCTCACATTGTTATTTAAGGCTTTGCTTTTTGTTCTGGATCTGCCGCCCAACACTCTAGAACCATTTTGTGCTCTTGAAGTTCTCCTTATGTTCTAGTTCTCTCTTAGAACTCTCTGACAGCCTCAACAGTTTAAGAACTGCTGAGTTCTGGGACTGCTTCAATCATTCTAGAACTCTGTCCCACAGCCTCTGGCAGAAACGATGGATTTTAGAAGTCCCTCTAACATTCTCTCAGTGCAACGCTCTAGAACCTTTTTGTGTTCTTGAAGTGCTCCTTACATTCTAGAACTCTCTGACAGCCTCAATAGTTTAGGAACTGCTGTGTTCTGGAACTGCTTCAATCATTGTAGAACTCTTTCCCACAGCCTCTGGCAGAAAGGACGGATTTTAGAAGTCCCTCTAACATTCCCTCAGAGCAACACTCTAGAACCTTTCTCTCCCATCACAGCAGTGGAAGGTGTTCTAGAATGTTCCGTTTTCTCCCTCACTGTCTCTCTCCTGTCATCTAGAATGCCCACATCCTTCCCGCCATCCTCGCTTGCCCTTAGGTCAGGGGTGTCAAACTCAATTTCATCCCGGGCCACATCAACATTATGGCTGCCCTCAAAGGGCCAGTTGTAATTGTAAGACTATATTAATATATCTACTCTTGATCATATTACAAAATTGTCTCTGCATTTGTTTATTATTACCTTTAGTAATAATTTATTTAATAACTAGCTCTGAAAGCAGAAGTCTAGGAAAAATAATTGCAAGCAGAAATATTGTACAATTTATTTAGAAATGAGTTCAGTAACAAAAACACATGCTTGTGCATCTATATATATGCATGTAGACACAAAAATACTATATGTGGGCACACATAAGAAACCCTCATCATTACTCATCCATCAACGATCAAAATAATTCTCAAGAGAATAATAAAGGTCTTTTTTTTTAACATCACACAAATATCATCAGCTTTTCTTTTCTTGGACATTTTGGTACTATTCATATTTTTTTACGACCCCATCACTCGGCTAGAGCGCTGCTGCTGGAAACTGGTGATATTGAGACACTTCAGTGCACATGTCACAAAATTGAGATGCATTTTGGGACATGTAGTTTAAGGACACCGTACTTCTGTAAAGCAGCATAGAATTATATGACAAGCATAATATATTCTTTGCAAGCTCTCCCGGGCATTGAGTTTGACACATGTGCTCTACACACAGTCATTTAATGCAGAATTCACTCTATTATATTAAATGAAATGTCTATTTCCTCACGGGCCACATAAAATGAGGGGTCGGTTTGTGTGACAGAACTACGTTGTGCCGTCTTCCTCACTACTAATGCAGCATGTTGTAAAAATGCATGAACGGCTACATGATTTAAACCAGAGCCACCATCTTAATGCACTGTCTTTGCTTTGTTTTTGCTAATCTGAGTGGAATCTGCCTTTTCATGCAACATGTTCAAAAGCAAGTCTGTGATCTTGCTGCAGTGAACATCCAGAGCCCAAGTTAAGAAGATCATTGACAAAGTCCCACATTATGGTTTCAAATCCCCGGGTCTCCTGCATAATTGGGGGTGTCTTAGAGCTTCGGGGTGGTCAGAGAACGTTGATGCGATTCTACTGTATCAAATCAAATTACAGAATGGGCTGACCTGGCTGCCAGACTGTAACTAAGAGGAAATGAAAGGGAGCAGAGGAGAGAGGACGGAGGTAGATAGAAAAAAGTAGGATTTGGTGTTTTTTAATACTGTGATGTTTGTTTGAACTGTCCATTTGTGCATGTGTGTGTGGAGCCATATCCCATGTAAATATTGATGATCTATCTATTCTATGTGCTTTTTTTCTATAGTGTTATAGTGTGTCCACACGGTTGCTTTTGTTCATGCCTTCACAGGGTCCTGGAAGGGTCACCGGGACTGTACATATAAACCCAAACTTTATCCAACTCCCCACGTAGTGTATGCACTTTTCACCTCAGTGGGAAACAGTCAAACAGAAAGGCAGAAATTGTAGGATGGATGAAACAAAATGGAATCAAATAGTTTGTCTTCCACCTGAAAGTTACAGACCGGTTGCAAATTGCGTATTGATGTAACTGTTCTGGACATACTTACAGTACATCCTATATTACCTTGAAAAACAAAGCCAAAGCGCCCAAGCATATTGGCACACATTTATATTTGAAATTCTGGGTATCCATGTGGCAGATTAGACAATCACACCACTAGTTGGTGATTGGTGGGAAATGCCAGTTGGACACCGAAGTTCAGCACTGCAGCCAAAGTTTAGCAGCTATAAAAGCTGCCACACAGGAGGAAAGAAGTTTGTGATCAGATAAGATTTTCTTATTCAGCAATTGGTAACAGCTTTGTTTTTATGATAGCAAAAAAAAAGCTTTTTATTGTTCAGCTGCTAAGGTGATATTATCACTTAAATGGTCAGTTCATCAAAAAAAAAGACTTAGTTTTCCCCGTGTGATGTCGAGCCATGCACATAGTTCTAGTTTTATTCAGCTGCTACCACCCAAATATTGTCCAATCAATGCGGATAGAGTTTTTCGCTCGATGCTAGTTATTCAAAAAATGGCATTTGAAAAATTCAACAGAAAGGTGTTTTTCCACAAACAATGTCCTGATTGCTCGGGATGATCTGCAGAAAATAGTTCCCATTGGAATGTGCTGACGGCGAGGTCTGTGGATTATCTGAGAAATAATTTCTGGAAAGATTCATTGCTGTCAGCTTGTCATTTTTCATTTTCTCAGCACCACAAGAAAAGTGTTTACAGTGACTATACTGGAGTGTTGAGTGTCTGAAAACCTCAGTGAGGAAAATAAGTCATTGCTCAGTTTGATACCACAAGCAGTGAGAAAATTAGCTTTTATTTTTCTGATTTGGGTGGACTGACCCTTTAATGAAACCTAGTTTATGTAGCCTACAGTGTTGTCTAAAGCAATGGGCCCAGCCAGGAGCTCTTTTACTTCATCATTTATCCAAAATCATCCGTGTTTCTTTATCAAATATTACACAAGATTCAGGCAAAGTCAAAATATAGACAAGTATCAGGCATGATCACTTTATACGCAACAGCATTTACATTTAAACCAGCTTTTCTCCTCCATTAATGCCAGCAGTGCTGTTAAGCAGCTACACAGACAATCAGAGCCTGTTAAACAATTTGAATAAAATTATGAAATATTTAAATATAATATTTGCCAATTTAGAATTTTTGAGTTTTCAATCATAGTCAAATACATTTTAAAATCAATATCTTTAAAAGAGTTAAAGGGGGGTATTTTTAATATATAATTAAATAATATATAATTTCATGTATACAATATTTTGCTAAGATATTAATCGAATTATGTAAATTTCATCTTCCAAATAATCTAAATCTCTATTAGTATGATATGTTTTTCAAAATGTTTAGAGACGGTTTTCTGTAAATCAATCTACCCAGCTAACAAACCGCTAGCTTGTGCTAGATAGCTAAAGCTGAATAGCTAGCTAGCAGCTAGCTCATGCTAGATAGCTAAAGCTAGCTAACAAATTGTCTACTGCCAAATTGCTAATGATAAATAGCTATCAAGGGCTAAATACATAGATGTCTATCACCAGATTGCTAACTATACATAGTTATATAGCTGCTAGCTACTGTAGCTAGATGTTATCTACCACCAAAATAGCTATGGCTAGCGCTAGCTGCTAGCTATCTTTCACCAAATTGGTGGTCTTGATCTAATCTACCTTTATTATTATTGTTTTTAGTATCAAATGATTTAATTTAAATTCAATATTATTTTTAGTACCCAGTGATTTAATTTAAATTCAATATTCTTGTTTTTAGTACCCAGTGATTTCATTTAAATTCAATATTGCTTTTAGTTCCCAGTGACTCAAAGTAACTGTATTATTATTGTTGTTTTTAGTAGCCAGTAATTCAAAGTAACTTTATTATTATTGTTGTTTTTAGTAGCCAGTGATTCAAAGTAATTTTATTATTATTGTTTTTAGTAGCCAGTGATTCAAAGTAACTTTATTATTGTTGTTTTTAGTAGCCAGTGATTCAAAGTAATTTTATTATTATTGTTTTTAGTAGCCAGTGATTCAAAGTAACTTTATTATTATTGTTGTTTTTAGTCGCCAGTGATTCAAAGTAACTTTATTATTATTGTTTTTAGTAGCCAGTAATTCAAAGTAACTTTATTATTATTGTTTTTAGTAGCCAGTAATTCAAAGTAACTTTATTATTATTGTTTTTAGTAGCCAGTAATTCAAAGTAACTTTATTATTATTGTTTTTAGTAGCCAGTAATTCAAAGTAACTTTATTATTATTGTTGTTTTTAGTAGCCAGGAATTCGAAGTAACTTTGTTATTATTGTTGTTTTTAGTAGCCAGTATTTCAGTGTAACTTTATTATTAGTGTTTTTAGTAGCCAGTATTCAGGCCTGCAGTGTGAACCTGTCTACTCCTTCTAGCAGTGAGTTATTACTAAAACACTGTTGACATTCTTTTGTATGCTGATCAGCTGGTCTCACGCAGCCAGCAGCTCCTCATTGCTCCAAAAACATCACAAATTTCCAAATTGATTTGGTTAAACTGATCACATACTGGAAACATTAAAACAAAGCATTAAAACTTAGTAACAGCTTTTTTTTAGTGTTTTGGCAAGTAAAGGAAGGGATGTATTAGCATTATTATTAAGCTAAAAAAATGGCTCTTCTGCCATAAATGAAAGTGAAAACACAACATGAGGCAACATGGAAGCACCCTGGTCCAGAATAAAGTGAATAAGAGCTCGAGAGTTGTAAAAAGCAACAGAAAACCAAGACAATAAATGCAGTATATACTATACATTTCCGATAGTCGGGGGAATTTACTGTCAAGTTAAGAAAATGTAATTTCTGTGCAACAAATGGATTGTCTTTGATAAATGATGAAAACAGAGATCTTGGTAATGGACCCTGCAGCACTTTAACCATCTGTGTGATTATTAAAGGAGCTTTTGTGGCAAATTCATCCTCCAGTTTCAGCTAAAATTCAAGAGAATTAATCATTTGTGTCAATTTAGGAAATGTTATTGTGACGATTGGTCATTTTTATGCCTTTTTTCCTCCAAAATATTAATTAATCATTCCAAAAGTTAACAGCACCAATGTATGCAGCACGGTTTGCACATATTTTAAATGCATTCATTGTTTATATGATACAGCCACAGCTGACTGTATCTTCTTTATTCTTCTTTTGTCAGCTTTTGAGCAAACATGACATGTTTACTGTGTGCTATAATTTATTTTCTGGATGTACAGTTTCTCAGCCTCTGTTTCGTTTAGTTTAATCTCCGTTCAACCACACGATCATCTGTACTGAGAGCAGAGGCACAGAGGTCCTTAGGTTTTTATCGTTTTGGATGACTTGCCAGTGTTGGCTAACCAGACTTCCATCGTCTACACGGAGCCAACGCCGTTCAACACCAGAGCGTTTACTGACTGTCAACGCTGGCCCCGGTCTGTCCTTTCTTTGCCCAGAGTGCTGGGAGTCGTTTTATCGACCTCTCAGAGATGAACTCCCAGAGACTGTGGATGATGAGATGAGGCGTGTTTGGCAGCTGCAGTGGCGTCGCTCGGTTATGACCCAGGATGGAAACCAAAGACTGCGTAATATACAACACTAAATGAAGATTAATACCTCTACATTATCATTTGGATAACATCGTGTCTAATGTCAAACATGTTGACCTCCGTTGTTATCGTTGGCACTGGTTAAATGATTCACTTCAATAATTATAGATGTTTTCAATGCTGCCTGAACAGCTGGAGAATCAACACTGAAATGCTCTCCACCTAAAGGGAAGTTAGTTTTTAATGAACCAAATCTATTTTTACAGTTACATCCAATAGGGGTCATTGTTTGTGTTATTGATTTCCACTGAAAGAGGTAAAGATATAAAGGATCAGGCCGGATGTCTAGTGGATGAGTATCGTACCAGCTATGTTCTGATGAGGATTATAATTGAGCTTGTCTTTTATTGTTTTGTATTATAATTATTATTGTTATTCTGTAAACTCTTTCCTGCACCAGGCGATTATGTTGTTTCATGGTTTTATCAGTGGAAACTCACTTCAACATCTCAGCATTAAAGGGAATTAAAAGTTCACAGCGGTTGAATCAGTCTTTGTTGTCACAGTTTCACAGAGACGTGAAGTGAAGGTATATCTACACCGATCAGCCGTAACATTAACAACATTATGACCAATGACAGGTGAAGTGAATTACATTGATTTTCTTGTTACAATGGCACCTGGCAGTGGTTATGTGGGTAGCAGCCAAGTGAAATTCGCCAGAATTCTCTGCCAATGCTAGACAGTGTATTGTCCTGTTGGTGTTGACTCTGGTTTTGGGCTCCAGCTGATTGGCAGCAAATCATCTGACGTCAAAATCATGTCAGAGAAGAGATGCGGAGTTTTGTTTTGAAACTAAATTTTGAATTGAGCCGTGTTGGTTGTGAAAAAGCTGACCAACAAAAGGATACACAGTTAAACATGGGCAGAGAATTTTGGCCAATTTCACTTAGGCGCTGCCCACGTTATCAGCTGTGCTGCTCATCCCAAAAACGCATGTCAAATACAGTGACAACGAGCACTGGAACAGCACAGAAATAATCCACCAAACACTAATCTCCAAAGTTTTTTCCCAAGTTTATTAGGCAGCAAGTGAACATTTTGTCCTTGAAATTGATGTGTTGGAAGCAGAAAAATGGGCAGCGTGAGGATGTGATCGACTTGGACAAAGGACAAATAGTGATGGCTAGACGACTGGGTCAGAGCATCTCCAGAACTGCAGCTCTGGTGGGATGTTCCCGGTCTGTGGTGGTCAGGACCTACCAGAGGTGGTCCAAGGAAGGAAAACCAGTGAACCGCTGACAGGGTCATGGACGGCCATGGCTCATTGATGCATGTGGAGAAGGCTGACCTGTGTTATCCGATCCAACCGAAGAGCTACTGTAGCTCAAACTGCTGAAAAAGTTAATGCTGGTTCTGATAGAAAGGTGCCAGAACACACAGTTTGTTGTGTATGGAGCTGCGTAGTCGCAGACTGGTCAGGGTGCCCATGCTGATCTAATGTTATGGCTGATCAGTGTTTACATATACATACAGTATATACATATATTTGACATGAGACAATGCTAAATTAAGGAGTAAGCCCTCAGAAGAGCTTGTTGTTTTCCATCATGATCCATTCTTTAGTTCAGGCTGTCAGTGACAGATGACTGTGGTTTGGATGTGACTCTGAAATCCCCTCATCTAGCATCCCACGACACCAGTAGCCATAAATAAAACCAATTAACATGACTGAGTGAGGTGAAAGAAGTGCTTAAGGGACCAATATGTCATATTTTTACTGTAATAAATCACAAAATTACCGTGATGTGTCATCAGAGATGAACATGCTAAATTGAAGTACTTGCTACGATCTTTGAAATTTCCATTTTTGGTGCAGAGTGTCTGTTTGTGATCCTGCCTGCACCCTTTTCGACGAAGCAGGATTTGGGGTCAGCAAGGTAACTTCAGGATTAACTCTTCAGGGTTTTCAGTCCTGCAACAGTGAACTCCTGACCTGCTCCGAAGTGGGTTCCAGATAAGAGATCAATCATATAAAAGCGCTGCCTACTGATCAATCAGAGCTTGATGCACAGATTGTATGGTAATATTACACAAATATGAAGAATTTTAAGTCATAATCCAGGCTAAAAACAACAGTTGAAGCTGACAAATGCACACACTGCAGTTTTGCACAGGACATATGCAGCTGTCAGATATGTTTTCAGTACTTTTAGACTTCCTTGTGTACAGTACTGATTTTTCTGTAAATGGTTTTCCTAGCGCTCTGTATTTCTTTAATCACGCTGCTACCCACTCCTCTTGTACTGCTGTGTAAAACAAAATTTCACCCAAGGGGATCAATAAAAGCTTATCTTATCTTATCTTATCTTATCTTACTTTGTCTTATCTGACTTTATCTTATCTTATTTGAAAATAACACCAACCAGGATATTGGGAGCATTTTTAACTAAAAGCAAAAGCTGTAAAACAGTTTATTTGTGCTTTAAGGTTTTAATTTAAAAGATTCCCTCTGGCTCTGACATTGTTTGTCAGCTTTAATTGATCATTTGTTTGTATGTTCACTAATGCAATAAAAAAAAAAAAGCCCAGTCCAAACCGGGTCGCTGCTGGTCGGTTCTGCGCAGGCGTGGCTCCTTAGAAACGAGCCTAACGACGAACCAGGTGCAGCTGAGCGGACAGGTGAGGAAAGTCATGTGATCAGGAAACAGAGCGGCTGGCAGACATCTGCAGGCCTGGAGGGAGACGACAGGCACCCAAAGTACAGATGAGACGACAAAGATGAAAGTCATCATGGCAGTAAGTAGACAGTCCCTCTGAGGAGATATCACATTCATACTCACACACCAGCATTTAATGCCTCTTATGTACACTGATCACAGTGATCACAGACAAACAGACACTGTGTTCATGTTTGTTTATTTTTAATCCTGTTTTGTCGTTAACCATCGTGGTGGCAGTTTCATTTTCATGCATTGCATCAAAAATATATGGATAAATAAATAAATGACTCGATAAAGAAACAAATTTGCCCTTAAAGACAACAAAATAATATTGAAAATAAATGTATTATATGTATATCATTATCATTTGATAAGTATATAGGCTAGGCATATATAAGCATTTTGCTTCTGTCTGTGCCTATCCAGTCACTACTTTAATACAAAGACTTTTTTTCCTTTTATTCATTTATGTATGAATTTTCATTTATGTATTTATTTACATATTTTTTAAATTGATTTATTTATTTTGTACTTTTTGTTTTATAGTTATTTTAATTAATTTTCTTTTTCATTTTTAAATTATTAAGATCTCTGTTTGTTTTCTGAAAATCAAACATAAACGAATAAGTAAAGAAATCTTTTGATAAATAAATAAATGTGCCATTAAATGTAGTAAAAAAAAATCTAAAAATCTAAAAAAATTTCTGTATTCATTAATTAATCGATAAAATATAAAAAAAAAATTCTGTTTTAAATTGCTTTGATATTTATCTTTGTCTTAATTCCCTTATTTATTTACTCTTCTGTTTAGTTTTGCCTTTTATTTATTCATTTATTTATGCTTTTATTTTTCTTGATTTTTAAGTTATTTATTTATTTTTGTATTTATTTATGTATTTATTCTATTTATTATTTAATTAAATAATTTACTTTTGCTGTAGTTTAATTTATAAATTTTTGCATTTAGTTTTTATTATTTTATATTATATATAAATAATAATAATATATATATATATATATTTAAATGTATTTATTTATGCATTCATTGTAATTTACACTGATTTATTTTTCTGATTTTTATCTCTCAGGAGGTGAGATGGGACTGGAGGTAGAAGAGGAAGAAGAGGATGAAACTCGATGACAGTAAGTAGAAAACAGCCTCTGAATAGATCAAACAGTCTCTATTTCCTGCTGCATGTTTGATTCCACAAACACTAGAAGCTGCTTCATGTTGAGCTCTTTTTACATTATTTTATATATCTTATGAGCATTATCATGTTTAAACCACTACCGGTGATCACAGACAAACACAGAGAATGGGTTCATGTTCATTTATTTATTATGTTGTTTATAGTTAACCCTTCGTTGGATCAGTTTAACCGTGAAGGTTCACTCATCACTTCATGTTGCATGAAGCAGAACCTGCCAAAATAAAAAATAAATGAATAAATAAATGTCATTAAACGTAGCAACAGTTAATATTAAAAATAAATGTAATCATTAATTAACTGATAAAATATGATGTAAATTAATACAGAGATAAATCAGTTTAGGGGAAAAGTAATAATTGATAAATGCTTAAACACATACTTAAATACATTTAAAAATAAATCTGAAATACATTTTGAAAACAAATACAATACTAAATAAACACAAAATAAATACATGAATAAAAATAAATTTTAAAAATAAATGAAAAATAAATACATGAATTTAAAAATTTCATAGAGATAAATACATAAATAAAAGTGGAAATTGAACAGAAGAGTAAATAAATTCGGGAATTAATACAAAGGTAAAAAAAAAAAACAATTAAAACAGAAATATCAATTTGTCACATTCTATCAATTAATGAATGAACTCATTTATTTTCAATATTATTTTTGCTTCTTAATGATATTTATTTATTGAGTCATTTATTTATTCATTTATTTATTATACTACAAGCCATGACATTGTACAGATATGTAACTATAGTTAAATAAATAAATATTAAATAAATAAATAAATAAATAAATAAATATGTTCATGTAAATATGTATAAATGTAGTTATTTGTTAATTTTACCATTTTCATCATGTACCGTGTCCCTGACATAATAATTATTATTAATCATCATCAACGCATCATAAACTTGTCACGTCTTTTGTTGATTTTTCATGTTAATCTGTTTGTCACACTCGTAAAGTTTCACCTTGTTCTATGAAGAAAGATGGTCCGGTCAAAAATAATCATTTAAAATATATTTGATGTGGTTTTATTGTTATTGTTACTGTGGTTTGTTATTTATTTATTTATTCATACAGCTGACTTGGCTCCAACTTTTCCACCTTGTTAGACCACAGTAAACCAGTGTAACCGGCCTATACGTTTACCACACGGTTACCAACATGTCACTACAATGTCGCGTCATAACAGGAATGACCCGTGTGTCACGTAGCACCGGTCTGATCAAACCCTCAAAGTCTTGGTCTCGGTCTTGATACACTGGTCTTGGTTATGACTTGGCCTCGGTTTAGGCGGTCTGGACTGCAACTCTTTATGGCCTGTTACAGATCACACAGCAGAAACAGAGCGCCGTCTGTAACGATTCCCTGTTGTGCCACTATTTCAACTGAGAAGACGCAGTGGAGATCAGGCCTGTAACTCTCAGCCTACAGGACTTTGTTAGATAACTGGGCGTCTCTCCTCACATGTGCTCTCTGGCAGCGTCTGCATTTTAGTCAGAGCTGATCCAACCAAGGTGATCTGTGGAGAACGCAAAAGTACAGCAGATGTTAAACATCTGTCAGCATGTGTCGTAAACAGTCAGGTACATTTCAGGCATCCTGCCCTGATAAGAAAATTATCATAGTTTATTTGATACAACATGTATTTTAACGCTTTAATTATAAGTATAATAAAAACAACATTGCTGCACCTGTTTCAACTTTATTCAGATACAAATAATTTTGCTCCCTCAACAGTATAAATACTGGACTCTCCGTCAGATGCTCACACTGAAAATCTTTATTGTTTATAAAAGTAAAAGTCAGCTGTAGAGCACCGTGTCTCTTCTCTGGTTTCAAATGTGAAAAGTTGAAAGTGAAAGAACAGAGCAACTATTTCAGAAAGCTCCTGTAACGTACACAAAGTGTCTCGACATCCTGGGACGTCGGAGCTCTACGATCATATCTGCATTTTGAAACTGAACTCATGAGGAGCTTAAAATGTTTGGAGGTGAATTTGAGGAAACTTCCACTCCTCCATATCTCCCCCTGTTCCTCCTCTAGTGTCAACATCTCCTCTTTCCTTCTCCTTCTCAGGAAACATTTGGTTCTTTGGATAAATGTTTGGAATAGGAATATAAATCCTGTTTTCTAGTCATGCCTCTGTTGCACTGTGACCGAGCGTAATGAAAATTAATGAAATGCTTTATCCGTCCGTGAAGGGAAATTCTCCTTTTCCACGACAGATGGTCTGTTCCAAGACAGATCACAAAAAAGGTGGTAGGTCAGGGTCAGTAACGGTTACGTTGCCTTGAGATTCAATGTGTCCATAGTTTGCTGAAACACACAATGCCAACGTTTTCTGGCGACTGGGCTGAACAAGAAAGTGAACGTTTAGGTGAACGTCAGTGTACACTGTAAGACATGCTGAACGTCTCAGGAGCACCGAGGCGCCGTTGGCTTTGCTGCTCAGTTATGGGTGTGTTTCACTCTGTTTCTTTTTGTCTTGTTTGTGCAGATTTTATAGCTGCAGAAGCCGCACAGTGGTGTGTGAGTTCACCCCTCGGACTTGATGACATGTCTTTTATTGATTAAAGTAATCATACTCTCTTCTTCTGTCGTTCTTATTTATTCTCACCCATCTCCACTCTCATATAAGATGAGAGGAAGGAAATAAAGCCGGCTTCACACTGGTGTGTATGAGGACCATATGTGCTATCATATGTAATATATGAGTGTGTTCACTGGACATGAGGCCAGAATACATAGTGGATCCTCTGAATCTGGAGCTAGAACAATGAAATCTGTCCTTTCCCCTCACATCACCTCTGCTGTCCTCTCCTAACATCACATATCCTTTTCTCTCATCTCTCGCTGATGAAATACAGACGGCCGGCCATCAGCGGTTCACGAGAACACATTCAGTGATCTGTCTGAATTCACAGCTGAAAACAGCTGCCTTCTCATAAAGCAGGGATGAAGGGAGGAAGGAGGGGAGAGGTTGACCACACATCAGACCTCATAAACCCTATATACCATCAGTATGAGTGCGGTCGGAAGAAAGAGGAGACAGAGGGGGGAGGGTTAGACATACTAAGGAGGCCGTTTGGGTGAACCGGGTCCAGTCCCGATACTAAATTAAACTCACTGTATGGAGCTTGACATTTCCCTCCATGCAGCTGCAGGAGGGAAGTGGTAGTTCGAAAGAAACTTGAGATGTATAATCGCAGTGAGTTTTACCAAGACGGGTTAATGTGGTTCAATATTTACTTTAAAGGTGCTTGAGGGGATATTTTCTTTATCCATCCAGTCATTGTTTGATGGATCAGTGTCGGCTAAATTAAATCAGCATGGACCCTTTCTGCACTGATGAAACAGTAAACTTCACTAAACTACTGAACTTTACTGTTTCTATAGTGAATGTTACCTGTTTCTTCACTGAACCAAAGAATATCGAAGCACAGAGATGAAACTCTGATACTTTTTTGACAACAGCCGCTAGATGCCGCCATTTTGGACTGAAAACACCACATGAGTCTGTGGCGATGGATGTATTTGTCTCGTGGCTCTAACAGACGGCAGCCGGACGGCTGACTCCAGATCTTTCTTCCTCCGGTCTGTGAAATCTTGTAGGTGCCATTTGGAGTACCAGAGAACACAGAGACATTTTTTTCAGGTTACCTGTTTCACGTACTGCAGTCAGGATATAACAACTGCTTTAAGTTAAACAGGAGAGGCTATTATTTATCTGACATACTGTATGTATGCATCACCACCAAGTTCACTTCAGCTCTTCAGACGAATGGAGCAACGTGTTAAAGGACTAATGAAACGCAGCCCCGGTCTGATGATTTAATAAATGAGGCCTGTAACCACTTTCTTTTCCTTTTGCCATAAAAATGACAAATTGGCAACAAATTACATTACATTTCTTCACCGTCATGCTTCTTGTTATTCATAAGTCCCTGATGTGCACCAGGGTAGGTCCACATTTTTCAGAGATCTTAAGAGCGCCAAACAAACAGGAACTAACAGCTCTATGATTTGTCTTGGCTGCCGAAATCCTTCGTTGGACACCTCACTAGGATCCTGATCCCAGACAGAACAGGAACATGTACTGCTGCTGTTGAGTTACTGGTAGAGTTTTGCCTGGAGTACTTGTATGTTTGTCCTGCATCATTAGATTATTACACTGAGGTCTGGAAATGCAGCTATGTAACATCACATTAAAATCCTACCAGGGCGTCACTGGGCGAGTTATGAAAAAGCAGATCATTGAGAAAAAAGCATCTCCCACGAGGTCTAGTTAGTAGCTATTCTTGAGCTTTTCGTCATGTCACTTGATTATCAGCAGCATTTTCAGAGTCTCATTCGTGTTTGCTTAACAGCTGCAGCTAAGTTCACCATCAGGAGAGTTACTGTAGCAGCCTCGGTGCTGCGTTCACTGTCTCCAGTTCACCCTCAGGAGAGTTACTGTCGCAGCCTCGGTGCTGCGTTCACGGTCTCCAGTTCACCCTCAGGAGAGTTACTGTAGCAGCCTCGGTGCTGCGTTCACTGTCTCCAGTTCACCCTCAGGAGAGTTACTGTAGCAGCCTCGGTGCTGCGTTCACTGTCTCCAGTTCACCATCAGGAGAGTTACTGTCGCAGCCTCGGTGCTGCGTTCACTGTCTCCAGTTCACCCTCAGGAGAGTTACTGTAGCAGCCTCGGTGCTGCGTTCACTGTCTCCAGTTCACCATCAGGAGAGTTACTGTCGCAGCCTCGGTGCTGCGTTCACTGTCTCCAGTTCACCCTCAGGAGAGTTACTGTCGCAGCCTCGGTGCTGCGTTCACTGTCTCCAGTTCACCCTCAGGAGAGTTACTGTAGCAGCCTCTGTGCTGCGTTCACTGTCTCCAGTTTACCGTTCCGGAGTGTTAGCAGCTTGAAATCTTGAGCCAACTTCCTGTATCTGTGCTGCTCTCCCTTAAGGTGGACCAGCTTTTCTCCTTAAAGTGATGAGCCACTCCTCCGCTGCTTTCCCTGCATGGCCAGTGTAGACAGGCTTTCTAACCCAAGCTGTGATGGTGTAAGTGCCGAACTTGTCCTCTGGCGTTGTGGGTTGAGGGTTTAGGTGGGTGTTCAGAGGGCAGGAGGTGTGTGTCTGCTCCCAGCCTCAGACTGTAAGATGTGGTGCATTCTCCTGCAGAACACTCAGCGTGACTGAAACGCAGCAACAACAAAGCAAACAAAACAGGCAGTAACACTTCCTGGATCGAAGCCTCCTCGCTTTAAACACTGAGGGGTAATTAGACGAGCCAGACGACCACAGATCTGTTTTGAACAGTGTTTGTGTGAATCTGTGTTTCCAATTATTCAGATAAGATAAGCTCTTCATACTGTTCAGTAGCAGAGGAAAAGTGAGGCCATCTGTTTGAGACGTTGCAGAGAAATCCCCATCATGAAGACAGATTATTATATAGTGAAGAAGGTTTATTAGTGTTTCATCCTCCTGATGCGGATCCCGGACGTGGACCGTATGCAGCAGTGGTGGAAGAAGTACTCGCATCTTTACTAAAAGTAGCACTACTACTCTATTAAACTACCCTATTGCAAGTAAAAGTCCTGCATTCAAGACTTCACTTGAATGAAAGTACAAAGGTATTAACAGCAGAACTGTCAGTCGATTCAGAGAGTTAATCATGATTAATTGGATGATTGTCCACAGTAGAGATGTTAATAATTAACTGTTTAACCGATAACCGACATTAAGCATTTTAACTGATGAACGCTATTGGTTAAAGTGTTAAAAGAAATATTAAAAATTCATTAAAAAGTTGGTCGACCTTAAGAGAGATCCAGCGCAGATACAGGAAGTTGTCTCTGGACTTCCAGCTGAGAAGTTGTAGCATGTAGCCTTGTAGCATTTATTCACCAACAAATAAACTGTACACACACTGTCTGCTACAGCTACATTCACAGCTATAACACCACCAACAAACACACACTCACTGCCTCACCGTTAGCAGCTACTAGCGTAGCACAAACACACACACAATGTTTGTCAAACAATCGCTATCGTTAGTCCAGGCAGGCTCACAGATGACAACCTGCTAAACTAAACTAAATATGCGATTGAGTCTTTTCCTGGGAAAGTGGCTGCATGTCCACAACACCACACACTGTACCGAGGCTGCTACAGTAACTCTCCCGATGGTGAACTGGAGACAGTGAATGCAGCACCATGACTGCTACGGTTACTCTTCTGTCGGTGAACTGGAGACAGTGAACGCAGCACCATGGCTGCTACAGTAACTCTCCCGATGGTGAACTGGAGACAGTGAACGCAGCACGGAGGGTGCTACAGTAACTCTCCCGATGGTGAACTGGAGACAGTGAACGCAGCACCGTGGCTGCTACAGTAACTCTCCCGATGGTGAACTGGAGACAGTGAATGCAGCACCGTGGCTGCTACAGTAACTCTCCTGATGGTGAACTGGAGACAGTGAATGCAGCACGGAGGGTGCTACACTAACTCTCCCGATGGTGAACTGGAGACAGTGAATGCAGCACCATGACTGCTACGGTTACTCTTCTAACGGTGAACTGGAGACAGTGAACGCAGCACCGTGGCTGCTACACTAACTCTCCCGATGGTGAACTGGAGACAGTGAACGCAGCACGGAGGGTGCTACAGTAACTCTCCCGATGGTGAACTGGAGACAGTGAACGCAGCACCGTGGCTGCTACAGTAACTCTCCCGATGGTGAACTGGAGACAGTGAACGCAGCACCGTGGCTGCTACAGTAACTCTCCCGATGATGAACTGGAGACAGTGAACGCAGCACCGTGGCTGCTACAGTAACTCTCCCGATGGTGAACTGGAGACAGTGAACGCAGCACCGTGGCTGCTACAGTAACTCTCCCGATGGTGAACTGTTGACTCAGTTGGTTGTTGTGCTCATAACCTGCCGCTGGCGCACCGCTGCATGTGAGGCACACTTGAGAAAAATTTTTAAAATTAGCATCCCTTGTCCATAGTTAATCACACTTAATTACAAATAATCGAACCGTTTTTATCTATTCAGAATGTTTCTTAGAGGAAAATTGGTCAAGTGTTTGATACTCAAACTACTACAAATATGCTGCTTTATGCAAACATGTATATATTTGTTATGACTGTCCAAGTTAACACAGTAATAACACATTAACACAAACTAATTTTAACACCATAGTTTTAAAGCTAGAGTGAAGATACTGGTATTGTATGAAACTAGAAAACCTCATGAATCTATCGGTACCAACCAGGTCAGACTAGCTTGTCATACAGGAGGTTAAATAACGCTCCAAACTCCCAACACTAATTTTTGACTGTCATGTCCATTTTCAAAGGGGTCCCTTGTAGTACCTGTGAGTACTGTGAGAATATCTGTCATTGTTTTGAGTTGTTAATTCATTTCTAATAATAAATATATACATACATTTGGGTATTTGACAAATCTTCCTTTAAGGTACATTTTGAACAGATAAAAAAAACTTTCATAGGAATGAACTGGGCCTCGCCTCCAATGCTGGATCCAGTTCTCTCTGTACATATATGGGTCTGATGTATGGTCTCAAGGTCCCTGACGGTTACAGATTCAGGTTAATCTTATTTTGTTGGGGTTTTTTTCCACTTCACGATTTAGAGTTAATTGCACATTTTTCCTTAGTCATGGGTCTTTGCATCGAAGATCAAACCTGTCTCTCTCAGGAATGTTGATCCGGCTGGCCTTTGACTGGTAGACAGTAAATATGAGGTGGATTTGCAGAATTAGGTGGTTTTCATACTCAGATCAATCAGGACATTGTGTCCATGGGAGCTCACAACATCTGTCCTCATCTGTCTTGTTCTGCATGCAGTTGTTACACCTCTCTGTCTGCGTCCTGAGGCGGAGATGATTTCCATCCACCTCCCTTTATCTTTTTATTACAAACAAAAGAAAAGAGATTTGACGTACTTAATACAATAAAAACACTCTCATTCCCATAGTTCCAGCTGTCTTATGTATATATTGGTATGTTTCCACAATCTTTACCGTCATCCGGGACAAGCAGCTAAAGCTGTATCTACAGTATATCCACACTATTGAATGGCACTTTCCACCACAACATTTTTCATAACCCGAATTTCCCTCCGGGGATTAATAAAGGTTCATCTTATCTTATCTTATCTTAACACTTTATAATAACCATCATTTATAAATGGTTAATTAAACTGTAGTAAATAGTATTTTTACTGTTAATGTTTACTAATTATTAGTAATACTATAACTTTTGTTATCTTATTATTAGTTTGTGTTATATGAAATAATTAGTTTTGAAACTCTATATTGTACCAGAGACAATAGTTGCATTCTGATTACATTAGTGAAGCATTTTTTGACACTTTATTGTTGTGCACATTGTAAAATTTGATATACTACATTAACTATTTGTGATTACTAAATTATATGTAAACCTGTAAAAAATTATTTGTAAAATGTCTATAAACATTACATAAATAGATGGACCAGACCAACAAATTATTAACCATGAACAGAGTATTAACTATCTAAATAAGGTTTATAGGCGGTTTACAAACCAATTAATAACCAGTAAAGTATTTAGTATCTAAATGATGTTTATAGATGCTTTAGAATGTATTTCTTAAACATTTAACTATGTATTGTAATCATCAGTTATAACTTTATGATAGCATCAAAATGTTAATAGAGAGTTTACAGTTTATATTAGTGTATTAAACATGTAGAAACATATATCTTTGTAATGTTTATAGATGTTTTACAAAATATTTAAGGTTTACAAATAATATCCTAATCATTAACTAATACTTAAATGTTAACATAACATAAATTATAGCATTACTAGTCATTACTTAACATTAATTATTTTGTTCTTTATATCAAAGTAACTATTAAATATGTTGAATTAACTATCAATTTATCAGTCACAAATGATGGTTACTATAATATTTAATTTAAACTGTGACAAGACAACACTCGAGGCCTGTGCCTTTAGCTAAAGGCTAAACCATTAGCAACATTTCCTCTCAATCTCTGAAACGTTTCTCTGATAACTGATCGCTAGAGCCTCAAATCACAGTTTGTCATCCCAGATGTGGTGACATCTGGATTCTGGAGCCCAACAACACAACAAGATGACTTTTTAGATGTCTAACTTTAGCCCACTGCTAGCGTTAGCTTCCAGTTAACGCTGTAATGTCACCATGAGGTTGCAACAAGATGTTCGGGACTGTTGGAGCACCGAACTGAAAAAGGGTCCATGTAGCAGAAAAAAACGCTGAATTTTATAATGACACTGACAAAGAAACTGTATTTAATGTGAAACAGTCACATCTAGCTGGCTCTGATATTATTAGTTGTTATCATGCACATGTTTTGCCCCTGTTGAGAAAAACCAGATTTCAGGCACAACGGACAGCTGTTCTTGGGGTACTGAGAGATACCAACTAAGGATGGCTGTAGCTGTAGGCTTGTAGCTCTGCATCGAAATGTCGTTTTTAGACCTTGAATATTTTAGTTGAAGGTCTAGAAAGATCTGTGCACACATGTACTGGTTGGTCTCATTACATAACGGAGCTATAAAGCTGTGTGATTAATGGTGACTTGGAGGTGAGATGCAGGCTGAAGCCCAGCAGTATATCTTTCACTCGGGCGGGCGAGGCATGACAGTTAATCACATTGATCTGACTGATGAGTCACCTCCTCCAGCTTTAGATTCCAGGTGTAAATTACCATGTAGCTGACTGCTGTCACAGACCAAACACATTTTTTATTCTGTTATTTTCTGACAGCTGAATCTTTTCATGTGACTGGTGGCAGAAAACGAACCGCAGTAGATGAGACATATTCACCTGTTTTAACTGCAGCATTTAACTGAATTGTTTAGCCTGTGAAATGAAGGTAATGATGAGGACGTAGTTATTGGTTTAAAGCTTTGCACCCCATGCCCCAACCTTCTGGCCACGACCTCTGCCCTTCCCACTGCCCCCACCTCACAGCTGATCAATCACACATTCCTCTGTAGTTGCTGCCATCGTACCATTGTGCCATTGGGCCATCATTCCATTGTACTATTTCGCCATCATGCCATCATCCCAACGTACACCATTGTGCCATCATACCATCATGCCATCGTGCCTTCATGCCATTGAGTACCATCTCATCATCGTACCATCATGCCATCATCCCAACGTACACCATTGTGCCATCATACCATCATGCCATCGTGCCTTCATGCCATTGAGTACCATCTCATCATCGTACCATCATGCCATCATCCCAACGTACACCATTGTGCCATCATACCATCATGCCATCGTGCCTTCATGCCATCAGTACCATCTCATCATCGTACCATCATGCCATCATTGTGCTATTATGCCTTCATGCCATCGCATACAATTGTGCTCTGGTACCATCTCACCAGCATACCATTCCCTACCAATCATACCATCATACCATTCTGTACCATCGTACCGTTGTACCATCACGCATTGATTCATTTGCTAATTATTCTCTCTGTTAAACAATTAAACAATTATTTCTTCTATTAAATGTTGGAAAATATGAAACATAATGTCATCGTCAGAGTCCAACACGGCATCTTCAAATATCGTTTTGTCTGAACAGCAGTCCAAACCCCAAAGATAATCAGTTTACAAAGATATAAAAGGGAGATAAGCTGCTAGTCCTCACAGTGGAAATGCTGGTAGCAGAAAATTTCTTTTGCATTTTTTCCTAAAAATGCATTAAAAGATTGCATTTCCATCAATCAAATTTTACCGCCATTCTTCAGATCTTCACTAGGCAATACCACAAATCTCTTATCCACAGTTTAAATAACGTGAGGATTTTAACAGCCCTTTTAAATGTATGATATCGCTTTAGTTTTATTTGATTGATTCTTGGAAAATCTTTCCTCTCTCCATATGGATGCCAGAGGTCAAATCTGTCTCCTTCAGGGAGAATTTAAACAAGATGAGTCTGGGCATCTGTTGTGTTTGAACTTTTACTCCCTGGAGGAAATTTACTGTATGACTGTACATCTCATCTGCTTTGTGGGTTGAAATTACCACAAGATGGATGTAACTATTATTATCAGAATGTCTTTAATATATTGAGATTTGATGCTGTGAACAGTGGGTTCGGTTCCCACTGGAGTTATCCATCCAGATAATTATACAAACACAGACAATGAGTTAAATTTAGAAAATGCATAATTGAACTAGAGGAAGCACCATCATACAGACTGCTGCCTGCAGCCTATTTAACAGGAAGTCTACAAAGTGCAGTAAAGAAAGGTGGTGTCTTATTAAGAGACTGTTTTACCTGCAGTTTGGAGCGCTTAGTAAACTTTCCTGTATTCCTCAGTCAGGCAAATTGATCTTTGTGCTCCAAGCAAGTGCTCCAAATTAAATGAGAAAATACTTTGTTGGTCCAGAGCAACATATGCTGGACAGGACGTTTCAGAAATAAAACCGTTTTATGTGATGACAACGTTGGGATTAAGGTTTGGTTTATACACAAAAACAATGTGGTTATAGAAAGATCATGGTTTTGGTCAAATTACTACTCTGTTAAGAGTTGGGGAACGATGGTCACGGTTCAAAGAAACCACCTTCGCTGCTGGAAGGAAACAAACAGTGTGTTAAGATCTGACATATCCATCCATCCACCCTGACCTCCTCCCTCTGCGGACTTTGTGGCTCTATGATAACATCACACTTCCTCCTTTTGCTCCCGACAGTCATAAAGAGCTTTATTTTTGGGCATTTGCTGAAAAGATTGAGGCCATTTTTTGCTGCCACTCCAGTCAGCGTCAGTCAGCCCTCATTTAAGCTTTTACCTTATCTTATTTCAAACTCTTTTCAGTGTGCAAAGTAAGCACAATGTCAGCTTCTAACAATCAAAGGTCCTACAGGAGTATACCATCAAAAGCTGCTCCTGTGCAGCTGACCAATGTCCGCAATGTTGTTTGCATCAGCAGTCGTATGTCCTCCTCAGCTCCCTCGTGGGTCGGTCCTTGGACCAATCCTTTTCTAATTCATGCTTCCTCCGGGTCATTTGTTCAGCCACTTTCATGACACGTCATATCACCATTATGCTGATGACACACATCTATTTCTTTGCCAAAATCAATAACTTCAATCAGCTGTCCTCCCTCCGTGATTGCTTGGCTGCGACCAAAGACTGGATGTCTCTTAACTTTCTCCACTTAAACCCTGATCAAACTGAAATTCTTTTAATTGGACCTTTTTTTGGAAACACAAATTGCAAATATCTGATGCATGTCATCGTCTAAGGATCTTGAATCTATTAATTCCACTTTAATTTTGTCCTGTCTGCCCAATCTGCTATTATCATATAATCGTTCGGGTCACAACCATCACGCTGTTGTCACGGCTTGATAACGCCGCCTCCCAGCCCTCTCTCCAGTCATGGTCTGGGTCTCATTCACATGAATAGCAGAAGGAAATAACTCTGGATTCAGCTATTAGTGCATTTTCCAACCTTTAGAACCTAATAATCTAAATAAGACGTCTCTTTCCCAATGCAAGTCTATGGGAAAAATCTTTTTGGGTCCAATGGCATCATGTGACGGACACAGAAGTTGCAGTACTACTGTTTGGCCACTATGAAAATTGCATTCAACACCCGGCGCTCTTCGGGGGGGCTCGACATTACCCCTGTTCTGGCATCCCTCCATTGGTTTGCTGTAAAATTCAAAATAATTTTTATGATCTTTTTAAATACATACTGTATAAGGCACTGCATGACCTCACCCCCAGTTATATTTCTGATCTCCTTGTTCCTTATTTGACCTCTCGACCACCCCAAACTTCAAATCTTGGCCTTTGTCCATCCCCTGATCCCAAAACAAAAGGTGATCGGGCCTTTTTCCAGCCCTATTTATCACCTACTTACTAACTTACAGGAGATGCATCAATACCAGCTGTGTAGGCAGCACATCATTGCTTGCTGGGCTGTTATTACTCTTAATTGCAGAGCTGAGAAAATCACTTGTTGCTCACTTATCTTCAGTAAAATATTGCATACTGAAGTTTCAGCTTTTTGACCTTTTCCAACGTGGAAATTCTTTCTTTTCATAAAAAGCAAATAAGCAGTGAAATGACAGGTGAGCTAAAATATCTCCTGTTCAGATGGATGACCAATTATTTTTTTTTTACGTCCTAACACAACACAACACAACCCACACTGGCTGCATTTGTTGAAGCAGTTCTGGATCATTTAAGATGTCCACCAGTCATCTGTCTCACAAAGCAGATTTTCAGGTTTTTTGGGGGGGTTTTTTCAGCAAATCTAACAATACGGCTTTTCTTCTGTTTCTCTCAGGGAGTCCAATCGTTAAATTTGTTAGAAGTCGTGCTGAGTGGAACATGAATGTGTAGACCAGATTTCATAACAAAGTGTTTTTAAGGTATTTCAGGCTAGACCACCATCTCTAGAGCCACATTTCTTACTTCTCTAAGATAACTTTACGTCCCTTTTGTTGTGGCGTCAGATGATTTCAGTCCTGGGGACCTAAATGATGTTTGACCTCACTGGTTGTTTTTGAATTGTCCTTTCTCACTCTGCGTGTCCAGAACACAAACGATCAGTTTGCTTTTGAATGTATATGTTTACCAAACGTATTTAAATCTCTGACTTCTGGGAAGTGAAACATGCACATAAGGTCGGTATGTCGGCTCTGCAGATTAAACCACTGCAGGCTGGAGTTTGAACACTGACTGACGGGGAAATGGAAACCGCTCTTTCTGTGTAAACAACATTGTTTCAAGACAGAAAACTGCTGCTTTTGATCAACCGTAACAAATACTGAACTCTGGTTCATGGGTTCTCTGGGTCCCCACCAGTCCCCCCTTTACAGACATGCCCACTTTATGATAATCCCAGTCAGTCTGGATCAAGTCATAGTCAAGTCAGCACTCTGACACACTGACAGCTGTTGTTGCCTGCTGGGCTGCAGTTTGTTGTTAATTGATTTACAATAATAAATATAAACATATATTTGCATAAAGCAGCATATTTTCCCACTCCCTTGACAACTACTACTTGACAAATCTCCCTTTTAGATACATTTTCCAGTGTTAAACAGTGTAATCTCCTGTTGGTGTTGACGCTTGTCTTGAGCTCCAGGTGCTGCCAGTCAGGAATCTACAAACTTGGCAGAGAATTTTGGCAAATTTTACTATGGCGCTCCCCACATAATAAGCTGTGCTGCTCATCCCACAAAAATGAATGATCCTTACAAGTTGGTCATCATTATGAAGGTAAATAAACAGGCTCTCCAACCATACAGTGATATAAAATATAATAAATACAATGACAATTAGCATTGTAACAGCAGAGAAATAATCCACTAAACACTAATTTACACGTTTATTTAGACTTGATTTGTTAGCTGAGTCATGTTTATTCATTATTTCTCTTTTAGTGTTTTCTATTTTTCTTTTCTTTACAATCTTAATTTTTGAGTCATGAAAGTGTGTCTTGCCTCCCCCTCTCTCATCACATTTTCCCTCTCTTTCTCTCTACCTATTCCTCTTTTACTACGCCTCCCCTCCTCCTCCACCTCTCCCCCATTATCTCACCTCCTCCTCTATAATTGTGCTGCATCTCGGGGCAATGGGAGCGACAAGCTGTTGTTTTCTGTTGCCCTTTCCTCTTTAATTAACTTGCCTGAAGACCTGATGAGAAGTCAAACATTTGGCTAAATGACATGCAGACACGCACACAAACACTGTTTAAATTGTTTATTTGCACCCACTGAATTAAATTGAAATGTGTGTCGACAGACAGGAGTAAGTCCTAACACTTAAAGAGCTGACATCTAGAGGCTTCACTTCATTTCTCTTTAGCACATTCACAAGGTGTGTGCTGTTTAAGGATTAAGACATTGTAATATAAGAAATTACACCATCACATTTTAACATGACAACACTGAGTACAGAGTCAGGACATGCTTAGCTTAGCTTAACTTAGTTTAGTATAAAGGCTGACAGTAGATAGAAACAACTAGCCTTCTGCCCTGTCAGAAGTACACCGACCAACAGCTCCATAATAGACACATATCTTGTGAATCCATAAACAAGCCATAAATTGTTTGTAACCAGGCAGCAACGTCCACATCCAATGCTGAAGCGCTTTAAACCTGCATTCTTTCTGACAGCCAGCAGGGGGCGACTCCTCGGGTTGCTAAATGAGGTCTGACTGTATAGACGTCTGTGAGAAAATGAGCCTACTTCTCACTTGATTTATGACCTCAGTAAACGCTGTAAACATGAGTTTATAGTCTCAATCACTAGTTTCAAGTCTTCTTCAATACAGCACGATGTTCATTTAGTAAATTATGGTCCATTTAGAGTCAAATAGACCATAAAGCAGGAGATGCTTTGGGGTGGAGCTACCTTGTGATTGGCAGGTCGTTACCATGGTGTGGGAGTTGTCTGTGTTTTCGTCTTACAACTTTAACCATTTCACAGTGTCTTTTCGCTTAATCATAGTTAATTATAATATTTTTGGACACCTAACAATGTCTGTCAGCATTCAGTTGTACTTAAATCCACCCTTTTGTGTCACTTCTTGGCAAAAACCTAGATGGCAACGATCAAAAACCTGATGGTGATGATTTAAAACCAAGAGGCGATGGCCCAAAACAAAGATGGTGATGGCCAAAAACCAAGATGGAGACGGCCAAAAACCAAGATGACGATGGCCAAAAACCAAGATGGCGATGGCCAAATATCAAGATGGTGACGGCCATAAACCAAGATGGAGACGGCCAAAAAGAAAGATGGTGATTTTTTAACTGTGCACAGAGCCAGGCTGTTTCCCCCTGCTTCCAGTCTTTATGCTAAGCTAGGCTAACCACGTCCCAACTCCAGCTCCATACTTACTCCGTACTATCGTCATCCAGCTTCTCGTCTCTCCAAACGCAAGCAAATCAGTGTATTTTCTGACATGTTGACCTGCTCCCTTTGAGAGAAGTTGGTTTGGGTTAGAGAAAAGTTGAAATAGAAACATCCCACGTCTTTAAAACCTGGGTAGTAAGAATTTAAAGGTAAAACTTCCCATCATGGTGGTGAAACACATTTCCTGCTTGCTATTTACATTTCAGGACGCCAAGCTCATTTCAGACCATTTCACGAGTTCTGGTAGAGCAATTTTAGGGAAACCCGACCAAAAGGCTCAATGTAGTGTCTGCCTCCCAGATGTGTGGATCGTCCTCGTTAATCTGTTTATGAATCTGGTTTACCACATCGGTCTCTCCTTGGTTAGACTGACAGAAAGAGAGCGAGACAGCTTCCCCTAAACTGGGCCCAAAAAAGATAAAAGTCAAGGGAAAAAAACAGGAGTCCACCTTTTGTGGTTGTCGTTTTCCTGCTCAGCGTACAGTAGTTTGTTCCAGATGACCTTAGAATAGTCTCCAACAGACTGAAGGAAACTCCCCAGATATTCCCCCCAAAACAAATCCACTCATATCACCATCAGGCTGAAATGATAGAGAGTGGGCTGAAATATTACTCACTTTTAATTCCTCTGAATCTGTCTCCACTTTGGGTTGAGTGAACGAACATTTAAAATGTTTTAAGAGACCATAATTCACCACTCGACTAAAGCTGGTGTCGTTGAACTAATGATGATCTTTGGCTCCAGGAGAATGTTGTTAAAATCCTCGATATCCAACAATATAAGATTGATTTTATAGAAATATGCAATGATCCACCTTTGGATGACATTCGATAGCATTTCATCAAATTCAAACATTACATTCACAAATCTGGAGGTCAGAGGTCGAGGGACCCCTTTGAATCTTTGCAGCAGTAGATGGCTTGTATTGTTGTACTTGATGTTATATCCGTCAACCAAAACAAACTACGGCGAGCTGAAATGAAAAAGTAGTAAAGGTTGGAGGGTCGGCGTGGATCCGACCTCCACCCTCCATGTTAAATCCAGCGTGGTAAACACTACGCATCCAGTAAAGGAGGGAAACACTTTGGAAAAGCAGAGCTAGACATCACGGCTAAAGCTGCACGCTAACTCCGTCACGGACGGGAAACGTTATCGTACGGCGGTAACGTGCGGTCCGGCCGGCCGTCGCTCTCGTCTCCGTGGTCAAATAGGCCGACGCTACGACTGTAGAGCGCCATATACTGACATTTATGTTAAATGCATTCAAACGGCCCCGATGGAGCTGAACATGGATGGATAAAGAGCACGGAGCTGACGGAGAGCTAGAGACCACAGTAGAACTGTATAAGCAAAACACATCTATGGAAATCAGACTGATTGGATTATATTCACCAGAAGTATAAAACATTACATGTCCCTTATAAATTTAATATGAAAATACCACTAATTTGTGAGGTAAATGTCTCTATTATTTGATTTCTGGATTGCTGGATAATAAATAATTCCTGACAATGACTGATATATTTGTCTTCAGGACATCTCTGACTACATACATGCTGAAAATCAAACATTTTCACTGGATTAATTTAGATATTTTCCAAAGTAAAAGTCCCTAGGAGTGTACCGTGATAGCACTGAATCAGGACATTGGTGTATCTTCCCAGCTCTACCAAACATACACACTTAGACCCTTTTAGGTTTTAATTGCTCCCTTAAACATCCACCACAAGAGAGAACAAAGTATCCGCTCAGATTATTTCTAAGCAGGGATGACGTCTAAGTATTAGATAATATGATTCGTTGCAACATGAATTTTGAAACAATCGATTTCGTTTTCAACAACTTGCCCAGGCACAGGCGCTTGGCAGGAGACCCTTCACACATTTGTTGCCTCAAACACCCTTTTGGATAAAGGCGTGTAGCAGACGCTGCTGGTCCACACGTGGCCGACTCTGCTCGGGGATCCCCAGAAGAGGGACTCCAGACTACGAGAACAGAAAACCCAAATGATTGAGACCGCAGTGACAGACTAGAGTAGCATTGGCGCATGACACGGGTCAGCGGCGGGTGGAGGAGGCTGTGATTAATGAGCTGTGGAGGTGTCTCGCTGCAGGCCCAGCCTCCCCTGTGTATCCTCCTCCTTCTCCTCCTCTTCTTCACTTCTCTCTGTCTGTTATGATACAGCTCCAACCGCTCGCATTATCCTCCCTCCATCTGGAAACCACCGCAGCCTCAGCGCCCCTCAGGATATCAACTTTACTTTGCACCTGGGTTGCAACTGTTGCGCACTTGTGGATGTGTGAGCGTTGACTGGGAACCTTCAGGTGTTTGTTTCAGCAGGATCTCCTTCTGTGTCTGTGTTTCTGGAAGAAGCTGGTTTGAGGGATTTTACGTGAAGACTTGATTTCGGCACCTGGACGCTGAAGGGGGGAAGCAGGATGGGCTCACTCACTTACTTTTGGCTCCTCACCACGACTCTGATACTGATCCGCCAGCATCAAGGTAAACCCACCCTCATTATCTCTATTTGCTCCAGTTAGGGTCCAAACAAGGAGTCAAATGGTGAAGTGTTGAGCTAGTTGCTGCTGCATTTAGTTGCACTGAAGATTTCAGTCATTGACGCTGAAGGACAAGCGTTTTAAGTTGCTGGTGTGCACTCTCTCTGCAGTCTGAGCAAACATTTCTACCTGAACTGATATTTAAAAAATGTTTGAGGTCTCACCGATGGCTGTATAAGGTCTTTATTGCAGTATATTAGTGTCATTGCTACTAAAAATATGTCACAATGTTTAATATAAGCCCTACCCTAACATTTCAATGAGACATCGGGACTTATTTTGAGACTATGCACCTTGAATATCTGAAGTGAGAATATTAGGGCTGTCAAAGTTAACGTGATAATAATGCAAATTCGTTTTAATGCTACTAATTTCTTTGAGTTTTAGGTTATAGCAGGCTCAGTTTTAAATCCAGGGTGAAGATACTGGTGTCATGTGAAACTAGAGCACATAAGGAATCTGCTGGTACCAACCATTTTGGCTCACTGTGGTTTGTTTTGGTGGACGGATATGGAACGCTTATGGTGTCATGTACAACACTAAATTCGTTCCTGGCATTAAAAAATTACTATCAAATTTGGGGGAAAAAAAATCACAATATATAGGTGAATAATTTTTTTCCCACCCTGAGAATCCATTGGTACCAACCATGTCACACTAGCTTGTCAGGAAGGAGGTTAATTAACGCTCCAAACTTGTGCTTAATTTTGAGCTCTGACCTGAATCCGGTGTGAATCCGACCGATGCTCTACGTAAACGTGAGCATCTGTCAAAATAGTGAGGCAACGCACACAAGACTGACCGTGATTGATAGGCATCTTGGTATCTAGCCGTCACCATCTTGGTTTTTGGCCGTTGCCATTTCGGTATGTGGCCATCGCCATCTCAATTTTTGTCCGTTGCCATCTTGGTTTTTGGCTCTCGCCATCTTGGTATCTGGCCGTCACCATTTCAGTTTTTGGCCGTCGCCATCTTGGTTTTTGGCCGTCGCCATCTTGGTATTTGTCATATTGACGTTTGCAGCTAAAACCACAATATTGCGATTATTATATCAGAAATTGCACATATATTGAGTATTTCTTCTTCCTTTTTCCTCTAACTTAATGTCATATTTTTGAACATAGGTGACAAACTTTATAATATATGTGATGATGAATACAACATAATATTCATAAAGAACATCTTTGATATTTAGAAGTATAACCTTTGTATTACTGTTTTTAAGTATTTTATCAAATTATGAATTGTTTGTGGATGTTTTTGTCATGCTGGTGTTTTCTACACCTGCTATCACAGAGCTTTTTGTAGAAATGTGGATGTGGTTCCCACTTCTTCAAACACTTTGACCTGATGAAGATCCAAACAGGATCGAAATGTCAATAAAGACATTGTAGTGAGCAGGCGTTACCTTTTTCAAATACTCAACATTCTCATCAGCCTCAGCTGGACAAGCTCAAAGCAATGCTGCAGCCTCACAGAGCTGCTGATGTTCCTGACTAAAGACTGAAGATCGCCCTGTTTCAGGCACCACTCACATTGTATCTGTCCATCGACACTTTGCGCCAGTAAAACAGGAAGAGAAGGGGCACCCTTGAAAATTGCATGTTTGGTCTCATGCAATATCCTGCCCAAGAGACAAAATATAGGATGAGGTAATGGAAATTTCTACAAATACCCGCCACACTTGATTTAACAGTGGAGACTGAACACTGAGGACTGAAATTTAACATCAGAGTAAAGTAGGTGTAAAATCTGCAGTACTAAAACGGCATTATACAGTCGATATTTGAGTTCATAAACCTGCTTCATTTACTCAAAGATCTCAGTATGTTGACTTCCCCACGCATACTAGAGGTCATATACTGGACCTCGTCATCGTTCTACGAGTATGGCATGGATTCATGCGTAAGTCTCTCTGGCCGTCAACATCTTGGTTTGTGCCCATCGCCATCTTGGTTTTTGTCCGTCAACATCTTGGTTATTGCTCATCGTCACCTTGATTTTTGGCTGTCGTCATCTTCGTATTTGGCCATCACCATCTTGGCATCTTTCCGTCACCATCTTGGTTTTTGTCCTACACCATCTTCATATTTTGCAATCACCATCTTGGTTTGTGATCTTTGCCGTATTGGTTTTTGTCTCTCCATTTCGGATTTTGTCCGTTGCATCTTAGTATCTGGCTGTCGCCATCTCTGTTTGTCCATCGCCATCTCAGTATTTGTCCTTCACCTTCTCTGTTTCTGGCTGTCTTCATTTTGTTTTTCTGACACAAGAGAGTGGAGCTAAGTACAACCGAATGCTGAAAAAGACATTCTTAGTCGACCAAAATGTTTACAGCATTGACTGCGGTAATAAATGAAGTGAGAAGTAGGGTCATTGTCCCATAGACTTCTGTACAATCAGACTACCTGCTGACTATTTGACAGAATGCAAGTTTAATCCTCCGTCAGACCTGGAGGTTGCCGCCTGGTCTCTACATATAATATGCTCCTCTCTGATACATAGAGTCATTTTGCCCCATGCAGAGTGTCCTTTTAACACTAGAGCTGCACAAAATGAAGGCTGCTGGTCGCCAACTAGAGCATCTCAGCAGGAAAACTGTCTTAACTGGACGTTCATTACTACAAAGATCATAGAACCTACAGTATAAGCAAGGTCTTGACAAGGCCAAAAACTCCTAATATTCTACCATCACTGTAAAAGGACAAGGTAACCTCGGAGCCCTTTGAAGCTTCAACCAGCTCAACTATTTCCTCTGGCTGCCTCTACTTATAGTAGCATCTCCAGACCATGCCCCTGTCTTTCTTGCAAAGATCCTCTGATTCATGCGTTTACTCTACGTCGACTAGATTGTAGTAATCTGTACTTTAGATTACTTCGCCTTGGTGCACCCATTTGTGGTTAAAAAGACTACAGTATACTGTATGTAGAAGAGTTTGTTCTGCCCCTCGAGGTCCTGGGAGCACATCACCTCTTCAGCAACTGCACTGGCTCCCTGTTAAATACCAAAATGTTCTCCTTGTTTATGAATCTCTCTGTGGCTTGGCCCCTCTCTTCCAATCAAATGTGCTGCATTTAAACTCACTTTCTGACAAGTTGGGGTGACAATGTGTTGGCTTAACCGGCTGCAATTTACGGTAATCCTATCAGCCAGTGCCCTCCCTGTCAGTTTATGTCTACTAAAAGTGCCTGTTGTTGCCACTGACAGGCTCAGATTGTTGTTCTGAGTGTCTGATGGTTTTATGAAAAGGACTCTACAGAGAACTAAAAGTACTATAAAATCATAGTAATTATAAAACCCTAGGGGAAAGCTAAAATTAACATCTGAGTTCCTTTTTAAATACCGAATTTTTGCCCTGGAGGCCAGCGTTTGTGTCCCATGTGAAACCAGAAGTCAATGATTTATCTGTAACTTAACTCACAGTACGTACTAATGGTACGCCATTTCTGCTGTTATTTTAAGCTAAGCCACAGTCTTTTCCAAGACCTATCTAAGTAGTTGTGTTGCCGCAGATATCACATGAAATGTATGCGAATATGTTGCATTTTAACAGGAAGGAAATACTATTCAGCAGGGGAACAGACTTCATTACACTGGAGTTATCAGAGTCAAATGCAACGATTTTCAGTGTCATGGCTGAATATTTAGATGATTTACATAATCTAGATGTGATGTTAAGTTTCACAACAAGACACACAATAACAAACCGACGTCAGTGGTCAAAAACGAGCACTTTCAGAGAACGCAACTTTACACCGACATGTCATTTAGCGGCTGCCGATTACAGCATTCTGCCTCAATACTTCGACACAGAAACATGGAAAACAGGGTCCAGGTTGAAAAATACCAAAGTTTCCCATTAAAGGAGTTCAGAAATTTAACCAAGTCATTAATCATCTTAACTGTATAATTTGTGCAATAATTCAGTTGTGCACTATTCTGGCATTAATGCTGTACATTTCAATACATATTCTTATTTCATTCTTATTTATACTATTCTTGTGTTTTTGTTTTGTATTTACTTATTTACACTGTGGTAATATATTATGTTTGACACGCATATATGTACATATTTCTTATTCGTATTTATTTCCATTACTCTATGTAATGTATAGTAGCATCATGTACATACTTTACATTTTAGACACTGCTTTATTCCTATTTTTCTTGTATTTCTTTGAGCTTATATACAAGCTCAGTTTGTGATTCTGATTCAATCACTGATGTCACTGTATCTATTGAGACTCATGTTTTATACTAACAATCATTTATAAATGGTAAATCGATTAGTTGATAGCTATTTTGCTGTTAACAAACAATGAAATGATAATATTTTTATGTCTTTAGTTCCTTTTTATCATTAGTTTGTGTGATGAAATGTCTTTTTCTGTCTATAATTTATGAATTATATATTGTATCATAAATGATTAGAGACAATAACAATTAAATTGAGATTACATTTGTAAACTACTATAATTTTATTGCACACATAACCTCATAACATTTTATATACTATATTATTTATTATTAATTACCAAATTATTTGTAAACTTTTAAGAAATTATAAAGCATCCGAATGTTTACAAAAGGTTTACAAACATTTTTTTTCAAGGTTTACAAATCAATTCATAATGATTAACAAATATTTTTATATATAGATTCGATTTTATAACATGTGCAACGATAAATAGATCGTAAAGATATCATCAATTATAGCATTACTGATAATTAGTAAACATTAATATCATTTCATGATATACTTGATTGATTATACTTGATTATAATCATCATCAGTTGCAACTTTTTAATAGGATCCAAGTAATGTTTATAGACGGTTTACAGTTAACAGTGTTACAAATACTATGTAATATTTAGAGATGTTTTACAAGTAGTTTTACAGATCTTTTCATCATCATTAACAGATACTTAATAACTAAGTTTAATGAACTATTGATTTACCATTTATAAAATATTCCCAAAAATTTAAATTTGACACAGTATTGTGTGAAGGGGTTAGTAAATAATCCTGTTAGCCTTGTTAAAGGAACAATTTTCCAGTTGAACACCCAGAAATATCCAGATGATCAACGAAATCAGCTCCAGTAGTTGAAATGAAAACCTGACAGTTTATAATCTTGAGTTTAGTCTACAAAAACATGTTCAAAGAAGTCACAAAAGGTATGGTGATGCTTTAAAGAGTTCAAAAGAGAGCTACGGGGATGAAATGTTGAGGCAGACCGTCATGTTGCCTGAGGAGAGGCGTGTTTATACTTGTTGACCTCGTCTCTATGAAGTGTGATTTACTGATTCCTGACCAGCCCTCAATCCGCTCATTTCCTCTTGTTCACCTCTGTGCATGCTTATTACTGTCGAGCTTAATAGCTGGGCAGCCGTCACCTCCATGAACTTAAATATCCTCAGCAGCGTGAAGCATTCGCAGGAATCTCTAAGCACCCATCTGTCAACATCTTGTCTTTTCTCATGCTGTGATGTTTCCACTGTTCCTACATTTACATTTACATTCCTCCTCACTTCCCTTCGCTCACATCCTCGTCTCTATTTTTCTTCCCCACTACCTCCACCACACCTTTCTTTGTCACGTCAAAGCCAGACAGCTGAGGCCTGTTAGGGTTCACTGCAGAAAGCAACGCTTTTAAATCACAAGGCGACACTTGAGTCTGTTTTGATATCCAGAGCATTAATATATCATCAACAACTACTGTCTGTGTAAAGTTATAGAGGTGCAGTGTCTACCTGATATGACCATGATATCACAGCATTAATATATCATATATCATATATGTGAGTCATTAGTATCATTGGTCATGTGAGTCGTTAGTTACGTGAGTCATTAGTCATATGAGTCATTGGAATCTTTTGTCACGTGAGTTGTTACAATTGTCAGTGCAGTAAGTCATGTGAGTCATTAACCAGGAGTCATTAGTATTGTCAGTCCTGAAAATCACTTGAGTCACTTGTCAAGTGAGTTGGAATTGTTAGTTATGTCAGTCGTAAGTCACGTGACTTGTCGGTATTGTCAGTCCTTTTAGTAGTCACATCATTAGAATAATTAGTCATGTGAGTCGTTAGAATTGTCAGTCTCGTAAGTCACGTGGGTCTTTAGAATCGTTAGTCATGTGAGTCATTAGAATTTTCGGTCTTGGAAGTGAGTCGTTAGAATCATTAGTAATGTGAGTCATTAGTTCCGTGAGTCATTAGTCACGTAGAAGAGAAAGAAGAAGATCTACCTTTATTAGTCCCACAGTTGTTAAATTCAATTTACACTCTGTTTACTCCTACATGCCCCCCCCTCAGTAAGGAGAGGTGTCAGAGTCAGACCCGTTGGGGGTTTGGTGCCCCCCCCCCCCCCCCGCCCCCCCCGAGGTACACCCCCCCCCCCCCCCCCCCCCCCCCTCCCCCTTTTTTTTTTCCCCCTTGGGGGTTTTTACCCCTGACCCCCCCCTCCCCAACCCCCCCCCCCCCACACTGAGCTCCTCCCCCCCCCCACCCTCCCCCCCCCCCCAGTAGTTGTTACTCGTGTGAGTCGTCAGACTCATCGGTCCAGTAACTTACATGAGTCATTAGTCACATGAGTTGTTAGTATCATCAGTCCCGTAAATCATGCACGTTGTTTGTCAAGTGAGTCGTTAGAATTGTTAGTCACATAAGTTGTTAGAATCATCAGTTCCTCAAATCACGCGAGTCATTAGTCACAAGTCATTAGAAATGTTTCTCACGATTTATTAGTCAAGTGAGTCATTAGTCACGTGAGTCCTGAGTCACGTGAGTCCTGAGTCACGAGTCATGTCAGTCATTAGTCAATTGAGTCGTTATTCACATGAATTGTTAGAAACGTCAGTCCCCTGTCACATGACTCTTCGTTGTGTTCCCTAAACCTAACTTCCTATGAAAATGAACATTTATTTTGAAAGGACACTGCACGTAACAAGCGTGTATTGACACGACACCCCGTCCGTCCAAAAGTAAAGAAGGAGGGTTGCCTCCGATGCCGAGGGGGGCTGACCAAGCAAACTATGTTGGCCCACAGGACCCCCTTAAATGCGACACACTGCTCCTTTAAACTGTGGATGGAAAGCATGTCTTACTGCCTTCAGCCCTGTAAGATTTTCATCTGGAGATTCAAACTGCAGACACTTGGGCTTTAAAAGCTCCAGTTTAGGCTGACAGTTTACATTGGCTATCATGTTGGCGTCAGCACCTTTATTAGCTCCCAAGAAACTTGAGTCCGCCCAGGCTAGAACAACAGGATGGACCTGAAGCGCTCGCCGGTGTTATTTAACCTCCAGACTGTGTTCTTTAACTGCCCACACCATCCCACTGCATACCTTCAGCTCCTCTCCATAGCTTCATAAAGGTGAAGGAAACAAATATTACTCAATGTGTTTTTAGGAGTCTTCTACCTGCAGAGGGAATCCTGCCAACCCAAGCACCCCGCTCATGGATTATAGGTGCCTGATCCGCCTGTATATTGTCAGATATTGTCAAACTCTGTGGAGCCTGTGGGCTTTTTCATAACAGGGCTAGAAATTAAACTTTGGCTTGGCAGACTCCAAACAATGTACAAGCCTGAACAAGGGCTTTGCCTCTTCCCACAATTTTTTTTTTTTTTTTTCTGGAGCCAAACTAACACAGACATTTGCATAAATACTTGCACATATACAAAAAGTGTGCAAACATATGGGCTCAAATACCTGTACACAAAGACCAGAAAACACTAAATAAGTTATGGGAAAAGGAAGCATGCGTCGCTACGAAGATTGCTCGGAGGACTGAACGAGTGCCAAAAGTGTAACCCTTACATCTTGGAAAAATTTGTCCTTGGAGTGTGAATCATTGCCTTCAGCAAGGAAATTATAAACTACACCAGCTTTCAGCATCTACCTGATGTCACATTGGCTTCCATACAACAAGAGGATGGCACATATCCTATCAAAACACTTAAAATGGAAAATAATGGCATCAATGGTTGGTGATTTGAAATTAATGCCTTCAGTTTCTCCAAATTCCTCTCTATATTTTCTTGTTGTCTCCCAGAGCCCATGAAATAAGGACATAATTTAGGTAAGCACAATGTGGTTTTGTATAACCACATGAACAATATTGTTATTTGAGGTTTTCTTTGCTTTTGGCATCCTACAAGCATCAAGTTAACCGCTGATACTGCTGCAGTGCAGCAACATGGAAACCACTGATGGATTTGACGGTTTAGCAGAATCGTTGTTCACGTCCCAAAAAAAGCACAACTGGTCTGTTGGTGGCAAACAGTGGTCATGTGGTATTAGCGCTGTGATCTGACCTCAGTGGGAGTTTAACGAGGCCTTGCTGAGCTGAACCCCCGACTGTGGGGAGCCTTGATCCACAACGAGCAGAAACTAAACCTGAAAATGTAACCCGTGAAGCAGCCTCATGTGACCTTTCTACAGGGTGAGACCCACCAAACGCTGCAGACGCAACTCCGTCTCACAGCAGTTTGTGAAATAGTCACGAAATTTAATCTGATTCATGTACACAGAGATGAATATCCTTTTTTTTTGTGACACTCAGCACGACTTTCAACAACAGATTTTTTTTAGCTTTTTCCTGCGAATGTCCAGCAACGTGACGCATTTCTCAATTTCTGCTCCAGTCTTTTCAGAATAAATGTACTTAGGTTTAGGAATAAGTTGACTTGGTTAGGGTTAGGTAACAAAACTACTTAGTTGGGTTTAGGAAAAGATCATGGTTTGGATTAGAATACCTTGGGAAGTGCTGTAATTTAAGTATGGAAGTTACATGACAAAAATCACTTAGGTTTAGGAAAAGATCACGGTTTGAGTTAAAATATTTCTGGAAGTACCATCTTAAGTATGGAAGTTACATGACAAAAAACATAGGAAAACATCACGTTTGGGGTTAAAATACCTATGTAAGTGTTGTAATTTAAATACAGAAATTACATACATAGATAGCTTTCGATAAAGATTGCAGTTTTGGTTGAAATAACACCGAAAAGTAGGAAAGTTACGTGATAAAAAATATGTAGTTGTCTTTTGGAAAAGATCACGGTTTGGTTTAAAATAATTCCAGAAATGGCATAACTTATGTATGGGAGTTACTGTACGGTGCTGCTTTAGGCGGACGTTTTACTGGCTTCGATCATTGCTTTCAGTCCAAAATGGCGGAAGCGTAGCTCTGCTGCTGGCCGCTGGTGTCGCAATGCAACGAACAATTGACTTTCACTTCTTAGCGATATTTACAATCTTTGGTGCAAAAACTAACATCGTTAATTCTTCCTGCCCATCGTCCACGATGTTTTGTTACGCTAATGTCATGTTTGATAGAGAGATATTTTGCGAGATTTCGTTTTTTTTTTTAGTCGGGTCTTGTGGTTCATGAATTAACCTGTTCGTGGGTTAGGGTTAATACTTGTGTGGTGGCTGTTTGGATCAAATCGTTGCTCTCCTCACACTACGGGAACAAACCTGTTAAATTTAACAGGACACGGCATCATGTGTGGACTCTCACATTTTACACATTTGTTAATATTTGAAAAATCTCTTAGTGTGGATCAACCTTTGTAGGTTCTTTAAAGAACCATTTAAGGCGATGGTGCTTTTAAGAACCTTGGTTTTAAATGGCATTGGTCACCAACAGGTGGACCGCGGTCCGAGTCCAGACCCAAAAGCCATTCCATACGGACCCGGACCCACAGCTAAAACATAGGTTATGATTTAAATCCTGACAGGGTGCTTCTGTTTTAACAGACGCAGCTTTTGTAGTCTTTACGGTAGTGGTTTAGTGGACAGACCAATTGCATGCGAGTTAATCCTTCCCATGTGATACTACTCAGCCAATCAAGTCTGTCCGTGTGTTTGTCTATAGTTGTGACTTAGATGAAGACCAGAACACATTTTATGACCAATTTATGCAGAAATCCAAGTAATCCCAAAGGGATATGTTCGATTCTCTGTTACATGACAATAAATATTGTCAAAAAGCTTTTGAATCGTACCAAATTCATTTGATTTGACAGTCAGGTATTGATTATATGCAGATGTTAATACAACTACCAGGCTGCTTAAATATATTTCACACTAAATAGTTAGACATTATGATCTTCTGGACCTTTGCCTCAAGACATTTTCTCAAACTGGACCTCTTTAAATTCTAGTTGAGTACCCCTGTTATAAGATAAGTTAAGATAAGATGAACTTTTATTAATCCCCGGAGGGAAATTCGGTTAGAAAGATTTTCGGTTCCAGTTAGCATCATTTTTCTCTGTGTAGATGGTCTGAGGTCCACCCACAACGGTCTCACTAAATCCTGAAGGATCCCTAAAGGCCCATCAGCCAGTTTGTGGTATGTTTAGATCAGCTGGAGTCAAGATGACGGGAGGAGAGCCTTTATGGTATAAAGTAAGAATTACACAACTTATCTCCAAGCTGCATGTTTAAAATTCTTCTTTGATAACAGCTGTGGAGAGCAGGCAAGATAATAAACCGTCCGGCATGGAATGAAATTATGTTCGTGAGGACAAGCTGATGGACTGTTTTATTCTGCTGACATACCTGATGGTTGATGATGCGTTGAGTGGTGGACGGAGGGGGGTAAAGGAGTGACCTGGCCCATCTGTCATTACATAAAACTGTAAGGACATAATGACTTTACTCTGTTTGATCTATGAAATATTTGACATCATAGATGCTTCAAAGTGAAGAAACTTGAGCCGCCACACATAACTGGCTGCAGTGTTTGTAATCTGTAGAGGCCGCAGGTCAGTTTGAGTTTCACGGTTTGGGTTAAAATATCTCTGGAAGTGCCATAACTTAAGTACAGAAATTACGTGACAAAAACTAATTAGTTAGCTTTAGGAAAAGATGGTGGTTTGGCTTTAAATAAGTTAAGTCCAGAGACCTGACAGATAAATCAATGTCGGTTTCTGGTTTCACGCAGGACATGAACGGCGGTCTCCTCTCTAAGCAGCGTTCGCCGCTCTCTAAACTTCCTGGTTCACAATTATGTGGATTACAAATTAACTGTCTTTGTGCCGACCACCATAAAAACAATGTGAAATTTATGTCTACGTACATGAATCAACATTCAAGTTTGGGACTATTTCTTGAAGTGCTGTATAACTGGGCTGGATGCCAGAACCAGCTGCTGGGTAGCTTAGCTTAGCGCTAACCTGGCTGTGTACAAAGGTAACGACATCCACCTCCCGGCTCCTCTAAAGCTCACTGATTAACACGCCATATTTCATTTGCTGAAAAACCAGCATAAGAATTTTAATGCTGGCAGTCATGTCTATGTCTTGTTGTAGAGCTGTTGCCAGCCAGCGACTGAAGCATTTTTACGCTTTAGTTGTACAGATTAAACCAAAATCTAACTTTTTAATTAGTGAAGTGCCGGTAGAGTCTCTGCTGCACAAAAACCACCAACAAAACATCAACACACTCTATAATGAAGAACCTTTGTCAACCTCTCCACCTCTTTGAGGAGCGGTGGGCGCCACCAGGACGTTTTTGAGGTTCAGTTCACAGGAGGACAAGATAGAAATCTGAATGTGGTAAATTGCTCTGAGGTTGCTGTAATCAGAGCATCGCTTCTGATTATCCCTCAGTCTGTTGCTCCAACCTGCTTGTCTAACCTCATAAAACTCGCCGGTTCAGCAACATCACCAGAATATGTGATGGCAGTGGATGAGTAGCGTGACATCTCCATACCGAATGGATTGTAATCCTGTAGCAGTCTTCGCTGCATCAGCACAAAACACCTCCGTTCAGCCCAGTTTGGTTTGGCAGCGCCGGAAGAGACCTCACCAACCCTTTGGGAGGTGGTGTGTATTCATGCTGCAAGGCAAACTGTAGATAAGGAGGCAGAGTTCACTTTTCAAAAGTGCATCCAGTCTGGAGGATCACATTTATTGATTTAAATTGATCTAATATTGCTGAAATATTGATTTTGTGCTTTTTCTGACCTTGGTGCTTCAACAAACAGCCCCTTAATCAGGCCTCATTATCAAGGTTTTATTCCAAACAGCGAGTTGGGTCAATTTCTATTATGTTGACCCCACATGAGGTCAGGAAGTCAGAGCTAAGCCTGCAGCCGATAATTATCAGCATTACCAGGACTTTTAAGCTGAGCAGGAGTTTAAGGTTTCATTCAAGGGATGTGGTGAATTACCTTGTGCTTTCTTGAACCATCATAAAATCAAACATTTCCCTACTTTCAAATCTCTATTACAAACTTTTCTTCAACGCACCCCTTTTTGTTGGAAACTCATTTATGTTTTCACTCAGCTTTCCTAACCAAAACACATTGCTAACAAACATATACATTTCATTCCTCATGTTGGCCAGAAATACCACCCAGGAGCCGTATTACAGAAACTATCATAACTGGTTGGAAACTATAGAAATTAGGGATTTTAGATGAACACTTCCTAAGTCAGTGTTTCTATTCTGACTTAAAGTGAGTCAGTCAACCAAGTTTACTATATGTATTTCCACTCTAATGAACTGTTATATAACAAACCTGATAAATGACAGCCAAAGTGTCCACATTCAATTTACTCCACTTACTGTGGTCGATATGTTTTCGACTTTTTAACTCTTTTGTAAAGAATTTTGTATATTTGCTTTTTAAAAGAGTAATGCCAAATAAATAATCACCATCATCAATATAATGCAAAAGAATGTTGGCATCCTCATAAAATCTGGCAAAGACTAGATGGGACAGGCTAAAATCATGATGGTGATGGCCGAAAACCAAGATGAGACCGTTAAATACCAAGATGGCGATGACCACTTTTATGGTAGAAGCATAGCTCTGCTGCTGGCTGCTGGTGTTGCAATGGCAAAAACAATTGACTTTCACTTCTAAGAGATATATATTCATCACTAATTCTTCCTGCCTGTCGTCCGCCATGTTTTTTTAAACTAAAGTCACATTTGATAGCAAGATATTTTGCGAGATTTACATTTTTTCAGTCAGGTCTTGTTGTTCATGAATGAATCTGTCGGTGTGTGTTGAGCTGCTTTGATCAAATCATTGCTCTCCACACACTATAGGATCAAAACTGTTAAATTTAACACGTCGTTATGTGTGGAGTCTCACATTTTACACATCTGTTAAGATTTGAAAAATCTTTTATTGTGAGCCAGATTTACAGTTTAAAATGACCGTGTGAACTGAAATAAGTGAAGTTTCACACAGCGGTCTCCTGGGTTAAAGTCTTGTTTGACTCATCCACCTCTCCAGCCTACTACCTACATTTACGTTTCCCTCGAAATGTAATTTTCAAAATAGTTTACTTGTACGGGAACGCAATTTTTTTAGGAGGCGGGGCTGATCTGTGGGGATTTAACATGAGTAACAACCTCGAGTGTTTGATTCTCTGGGACGCAGCAATATAAAGAACAGACCTGCACCATTTATGGTGGCAAGAGGTGTTATTTTGTGCCTATGTGTAAATCTCTCTTAAGACGCCCAAACATTCCCAGTGTGCCCTGAGAGCACAATCAAAGGCTGTCTGTGGGCTCTCAGGCTTTACGGGCTCTGTGTGTACATGTGTGCATGTTACAGCAGAACATTTCTGCTCATGCTGTGGTTGTTGTGCAGTAAAGTAGGAAGAGGTGTAGAGCTGGCGAGGTGTTGATTGTTGTTATTATTTTGATGGAGTCCTTGTGGCCGAGACGCTGAACAAATGAAATCATTTCTGTCTTGGAGAGCTGAGAGTATGTTCTACTGTGAAGTTGTCAATTGGTTGTTGTTGTTGTTGTTGTTGTTGTTTTCCCAGGTTTTTTTCAGTGTGGCTGCGGTTATCAGAAGGCTAAATTTTAAAAACATTTAGGAGGGCCCTCTGGTGCAGCTCCTCCAAATGGCCCGACTGCAGTATGAATTTTAAAAACTGAATTGTTTCTTTGCCATTTCTTAGTTAATGCAATAATAACACGCAAAAACATGTTTACTGCTACTAATTTCTTTAACACATTAATGCAACTTGTGATTTTTAGGTTGGAGTGGGCTGTGGAGATATTGGTATCATATGAAACTAGAAAACCTAATGAATCAGTACCAACCAGGTCAGACTAGCTTGTCATGAAGGAGGCTAAATGACGGTGAGAAAAATACTAGTATGGCTATTTTGAAAGTGGTCCCTTGACTCTGAGGTTTGTGAATTTGCCCACACCCATGTTAATAACAGTACTCAATACTATTTTGAACAGGTAAAAATATGATTACGATATGATTATGATACGATTAACTATGGACAATCACACGGTTAATTGCTATTGAAATGACTTACCTCAGTCGAAACATAATACCAAAAGTCAATACAATATTGCAGATATGTCCGATTCAAATTTAACTGCACGTTAGCTAACGTCAGCAGTTAGCCTTCGGTCGTGTTAGCTAATGTTGCGGGTTAACACAGTCAGAAACAATATCTGTCATTGATTTGTGTTGTTAATTGATTTCCAATAAAAAAATATAGATACACATATTTGTCCACTCTCATGTTGATAAGAGGATGAAATACTTGAGAAATCTCCCTTTAAGGGACAATCGTGATTAAATATTTTAATCGAATGACAGTTATTTACAATATCATCTTTAATGTAAATTTTTACATTTAGTTTTATCATTACTGTTGTTTTATGATGAAAACTAAATGTAAGAATTAACTTCAAAGATATATATTGAGACAAGAACAGAATTATAATCAATAGATATACTATTTAATACTAAAACAATAAAAATACTAACCACCCTCTTCCATTTGTGCCTCCTAGCTCATACCTTCTCTAGTACGAGCCCCACAGCGGAGGAGGGTCCCCTGGTGCAGCTCGCCCACACAGCCCACCGGCGGGAGAAACGCTGCTCTTGCGAGAACCAGAAAGACAAGGAGTGTATTTTTTTCTGCCACATCGGCATCGTCTGGGTCAACACGCCGAGGTGAGTTTGTTTTCACACTTGGAACCTCAGCAGCGTTTAAACGTGGTAATAAAACAAACCAAAGATGAGAAGCAGTCATTAATCTTTCCCTGCAGCAGCAGCAGCAGCAGCAGCAGCTGGAAGGTTTCTCAGGGAGGACGGGAGGCATTCACACATAAAATTAAGATTAATTTTCCCTGCTCTGCAGGTCAGTGAGTTTCAGATTAGAAAGTGACACAATCAGTCATCATACTTACAGGGGAGGATTTTTAAAGCATGAAATAGAAAATGAATTAATTATTAAGCACACGTCAACAGCATTCTTGTCTTAAATGCTGCTAAAGCTGAAGTAGGCCACGGTTTTTTTTTTTTTTTTTTGGCATCATTGGACAAAAAAACCATAATAACCTTTCAGTATTTTGTAATTCATGTGTTCTGACAGAAAACTAGACGACTGCACCTCCTCTTGGCTCTGTTTTCAGGATTTAAATAAATCTAGCATGTGACGGGAGATTTTGACCAATTACAGGTCATTTCAGAGAGAGAGAGAGAGTGTTCCTATTGGCTGTGCTCTAGCTGATGGGCGGTGCTTGGTATTTCCTCAGCAGATCTCAACATGGCTGACGGTCACAAACTTTCTCATTTTCTAGCTGAACAGTAACTATGAGATGTTTCAAACATCTGAGGAGAAAAATAGTCGTTACGGTAACAGAATATTGATTCATGTTTGATCAGCGCTGCCCAGTTTGATAGTTTGAACGGAGTTCATGAGTTGATTGACAGCTGGCGCTCATAGATGGCAGACTTGAGATCAGCTCTGATTAGCTGTTTTCCTCCAGTCTGGGAAATCTTGCTGATGCCATCAGGAGAGGTTTATCTGTGCTTTTTTCTTATTTTTTCTTATGCACTACCGTCAGGATATAGCGACCGTTTTATACAAATTATTTTTTAATTCATATTTGCTCCAATCTCGCCTCGTTCAGCTTTAATTTTACTTGTATACAGTATACAATACAGTCCCTCTGGTATGAATCACCTGTCATTCATTCATTCATTCATTTTTTTGCTCCGCGACGACTCCATCACTGCTGCAGTTATTTCAAATGATTTTCACCATGACGGCTTTTCGCTGCGTGGAGCTAAATCCAACCTTGAGCGCTGCACAGCGAGCACACCTCAAACAGCGCCGTGTCGCGGGCGTCTCTTCCCACAGGAACCAGCATTTGTTGGAGCTGTATTGTCATCCGGGTGGAAACAGGAGGGATTAAAGATACTGTACAGCAACAGGAACCGGTTGTGATAATGAAAAGGGGACAAAAAGAGTGAAAATTCATCATAATTATGGCGAAATGTGGGAGAATTGTAAATCGTTTAAAATATATAATCGAAATTAATCAAACTTTTCTGTTCAAAATGAACCTTAAAGGGATTTGTCAAGTATTTAATCCTCTATTCAACATGGGATTGGAAAAATATGCTGCTTTATGTAAATGTATGTATATATTTATTATTGTAAATCAATTAACAACACTAATCAATGCCAGATATTGTCCAGAAACCCTCCCAGGTTCTGACTTTAGCATCAAAAATCTGCTCCAATCAGAACATGGCAAACTGCAGCCCAACAGGCAACAACAGCTGTCAGTGTGTCAGAGTGCTGACTTGACTATGACTTGATCCAGACTGACTGGGACTATCAGAAAGTGGGCATGTCTGTAAAGGGGAGACTGGTGGGGACCCAGAGAACCCATTTACATTCACACATCTGGAGGCCAGAGGTCAAGGGACCCCTTTGAAAATGGACATGACAGTTTTTTACAAATTCGGGGTAAGTTTAGAGTTAAGTTTAGCATTATTCAACCTCCTTTGTGAGCTGCTACAACCTAAAAACCGCGAGTTGTGTTAATGTTTTAAAGAAATTAGTGGCATTAAAACAAATTTGCGTTAACTTATTGTTGAACTTTAACTTATTATTGAACTTTGCTCACTATCAGAAACAATAGAAGTTGTAGTGGCTCAGTTTAAAAACTAGAGTGAAGATACTGGCGTCATATCAAACTAGAAAACCTTAAGAATCAATTGGCTCCAATTATGTCATACTCGCTTTTCAAGGGGGTAAAGTCAGAACCTGTGAAGGTTTCTGGACAATGTCTGGCATTGTTTTGTGTTGTTAATTGATTTACAATAATAAATATATATATATACATTTGCATAAAGCAGCATATTTTTCCACTCCCATGTTGATAAGAGTATTAAATACTTGACAAATTTCCCTTTAAGGTTTGAACAGATAAAAAATGTGCGATAAAATATTCAATAGCTTGACAGCCTGGCTGATTCAATACTGTATATTTGGGGCAACACTGTAATAGATCTCATGAACTGTCTACAGGCTAAATCTCCGCTATCCGGGCTTCAAATAGGAACCAGACTCCCTTCACAATTGGTAGCAATTAACTTCATTTTAGTTCAGTGTGCACAAGCAATGAGTAAGCAGTTAGATGTGGCAGCGCTAATAAGAAAGAGCACATTTCCTAACGAAGGGTAATTTCTGCCATGTTTCCTCTTGCTGTTTCTAAATAGCCTGTTTTAACCCTTTTAACACGAAGCCACCAAGGAGACCACAAAGAGTCCTAAATCACTGTGGTGGGACCCTGATCTGAACTCCTTAAGACCAGTTCACATTAAAGTGTGAAAGTAAAATGAGAAAGATAAGATGTTTAGCTTTACTGAGGGTGAAGATATGATGGTATATATGATGTATTCGTCACCCTTAATAATAACCACGTTGTTAAAATGACTTTATTTCGGCTGGAAATTGGATTATTTCCTATGGCTTTAATCTTGTATCATCGTCTCCAAAGTATTTCAACAAATTTAACCAACCTGTGTGATTATGTGTCACCAAAATAGCTTCCAGAGATGAGCCAAAAACGGCTCCTGCAGCAGTGGACCCTCTCACTAAGACCGTTAGTTGAGTCTAAACATAGCAGTGCGGTTAAATGCAATCTCCCTGCCTTCATCATAAAGGCATTTTAAACAGCACTAAACTATACCACTAAACCTTGCAGGCGACACGGAAGTCCTGTCTTCTTCTGCGATACATCCTGCTGACGCCGGTTTGTTTTACGTTGTTAAACTAGTCGTGCTAACGTGGTGATGGTCTATATTTGTCTGTGTTTAGACTCTAACATGTGAATCACAGCCTGATATCTCCACTTCCTTGTGTCGTCACCATGAACAGACAAGTTTATTTACACCCCTCATCCACCGTCCTGCTGCCACCAATACTCACTAGAGCACCACGTGTGGATTCATCCGCCACTGAAAATAGTCCCCAACAAATGCACTATTTCCTCCTGTTTGGTTGATCAAAAACTACAGCAAATTACTGTAAACATGAAACTATATATTTGTGTTTTTAAATGTTTATGTCTTCAGTAGGAACCAGTGGGGGAAGGCGGGATTCACCCTGGACGGGTCGCCAGTCCATCACAGAGCTGACACATAGAGACAGTCAACCGTTCACGTTCACATTCACACCTACGGGACATTTAGAGTCACCAGTTAACCTGCATGTCTTTGGACTGAGGGAGGAAACCGGAGAACCCGGAAAAACACGGGGAGAACATGCAAACTCCCGCGGGCCCCAAGCCGTATATATATATATATATATATATATATATATATATATATATATATATATGAATTACGGTGCATTACTTTTATTTTTGTAGGTGTTATCCTGTATGCACAACATGTTATTATCTGCTGGGAACATGTTATTATGTTGTACGCACATGTTGTTATCTTGCAGTAACAAGTTATCATTATTATTGTATTAATATGTCCCTGACTCTTTCCCTGACTTTCAGCATGACACATTTTTAAGATTTTTTAAAACACTGAACATTGATGTACTTTGTCATGTAGTCCAATATAATTATTGTATGTAGTTATTGTCTGGCGACAGGACTGCTCATAACGCAGTATAACACACAGCTTTGAGTAAAGGGTAGTAGACGTGGTGGAGCCATAGCTGATGTGAATGCAGTTCAATAGGTCAGGTCACTTGGACTTTTTCATCTCTGTGATTAAACACAGTAAAATCAGTAAGTGAAGGAGGGAAGCTCAACTGACCCTTTGACACACAACTAAAGATGTAAAAGTGTAAATGGAGGTAACAGAGTTGTAAAACTGACATGAAGATTAACAACGTATGGAAAGGAGAATACATGATGCTGCAGACATGAGCAGCAGAAGCTATGAGAGTGCTGGAGATGGAGAGCAGAGGACGGCTGGGAGATGAAAGGGTCACATCTGAACACTAAGTTGAAATGGGATCCAGATGTGTTACTGTAAAGACACACGAGAATGTGATCACCTTAACATGTTGTGTCACAACTGGACTCAAATTCAGTCTAACTGCTTGTCCCAGAAATGTCAAAATGTGACATAAATGATGCACTTTGCAGACAGTAAATCTTTGTTCTGACATAGACGTAGTGCTGTTGAGCCATTAGCATCTGCCGACAGTTCTCCCTGCGGTCTAGTTAACCCCACCACTAATCCAGCAGTGGACCCCCTTTAACCTGCAGCCGGCTGACATCCAACACGGTCGTCACACTGGCACCAGATGGATCAGCAGCAGGATGATTCACTGCAGCTGCACAGATGAAAAACAGTCTACTGAAAGCAGGAAGCATGCTCCACAAAATATCTGCCTGATTCTGCTGTTATCAGACATTATATGTATGTTATCGGTCGCCATAATCACCATAGATTTGGCTAGTAGGGGCCTACTATGTTGTAAACATGAAAGTGAAACTTAAAATCAACAAAACATTGAATAAAACATCACATTTAGAACACAAACAAAACAGCTTGTTTAGGTTTAGGCAACAAAACTGCAACTTATTTTGGTTTATAGGCAACAAAACTACAATTTATTTTGGTTTACAACAAAACTGCAACTTCTATCAGTTTAGACAACAAACCTACAATTCTTCAATTTATGCAACAAAACTCCAACTTCTTTCATTTTTTACACCAAACCCCCACCTTCTTCAGGTTTAGGCAACAAAACTACAACTTCTATCAGTTTAGACAACAAACCTACAACTTCTTTAGGTTTAGGCAACAAAACTGCAACTTCTATCAGTTTAGACAACAAACCTACAACTTCTTCAGGTTTAGGCAACAAAACTGCAACTTCTATCAGTTTAGACAACAAACCTACAACTTCTTCAGGTTTAGGCAACAAAACTACAACTTCTTCAGGTTTAGGCAACAAAACTGCAACTTCTTTTGGTTTATAGGCAACAAAACTACAACTTCTTTTGGTTTATAGGCAACAAAACTACAACTTCTTTAGATTTAGGCAACAAAACTACAACTTCTTCAGGTTTAGGCAACAAAACTGCAACTTCTTTTGGTTTATAGGCAACAAAACTACAACTTCTTTAGATTTAGACAACAAAACTACAGCTTCATTCTGTTTAAGCAACAAAGCTACAACTTCTTTATGTTTGGGTTAAAATAACTACGAGCACAAAGACAACTACACATGGTTGGTTTCACATGGGATACGATCTCTGGTGTTATTAACACCGTCTACACTGCAACGCCTGACTACTGCTTCTGTCATAATTACTATGGTCGTGTTCTTTGACACCTTCTTTCAGTGATCTACCATGTGAATCGATGATAAAGATTAGTAGTGGGTGTAGTAGGCCCCTACTGACCCACATCTATGGTACTTGGCAACTGAAAACCCCTATTTAATAGGCTGACAACAATCTAATTGGCTGGAATAGCATTTTATTCCTTTAACAGTTGTCAAATCAGGCAGCATGTGTGGGTGATAACAGTGTGGCAGCAGTAACTCAGTGTTTTTGGGAGGGATTAGTCCCTCAGACTGTTTTGAAAAACAAGCTTTTAAAAGAGGCAAATCCTGAATCGCTGCACCCTCAGACTAACCTGATCCGCCAGATGGTTTGTTACACAGAAGCTGTCATTGGAAACTAACTCCAAAAATACTTGATGAACTATCAGTCAGTCAAAATACTCACAGCTAAGTGGTCCATGAACTGTTTGGCTGAACACAAATGCATTACTTGACAAGATGGATCCTCATGACATATGTGATGCAGCGTTTCTCACGTGATCTCATGACATTGCGAGAATCCAGCTGCCATGTAAAGTAACCTTCAAAAGCTAGAAAAAAAAACGTTCCTTTATTATTAGTAACTAGAACGGCACTCGGAGAGCGAGGACCTCCGCCAAGGTCCCTGAGTACAACAAGCATTCGTTCAGGTTTTATTTTGTGGATGTTCTGTAAATTTGGTTCAGATTTGCTCTGTGTTTGGATGGAAAGTTGTGTGAATGTTTGACGCTGACTCTTTAGTTTTCTGTCCTGCAGCCACGTGGTTCCTTATGGATTCGGTTCTGTCCGACTGAAGCGGGACCTCGGCCGCTGTCTCTGCACACACACACAGGACGCCGAGTGTGTGAGCTTCTGCTCCGTGCACACACAAACAGAGTGAGGACACACAAACACACACAACCGTTGAAAAGCTCGTAATCAGCTATCACACTCATGTCCTTCCTCTTTTCATCAATAATAAATATTCTAACAATAAAAAGTATAAACAGTATAATTCAGACACCACATGTTTTATTTACATTTTAAATAGTTTTGTCCCTAAAAGAAGAATAAAATGATTCAAACTTCCATCTGGTCGATGTCCCCACAGTGTTGCATGATGGGAGAGTACTGTTGAACTTCGATGTAGAATTAGTTTTCCAGTCCAGAAAAGCATCAGTGACCCTCGATCATTATAGCCCCCTATTAACTTCTGATTGGCAGCAGATTAAAATACATATTCTGTAAACAGAAAGTCGTAATGACAGAATCCACTCAAACTGTTTTTCATTTTGTTCCTCAGAGGGGAAAATGCTGCAGTGACGAGGTCAACTGACAAACAACTGAAGAGATACAGAGCTGCATTCTGGGAAAAAAGGAGCCGACACGCACTCAGACCCCAGACCTGATCACCAGCAGAAGAGCTTTATGCATCAGAAATATCAGTAACAGTTTGTACAGTGTGTGTGTGTATGTGTGTGTTTCTAATGTAAATGTAATGATGTTGAAGTGCTAAAACAGGAGTGCTGACCACTGACGATGTTTTTAACATCTGGCTGATGACACACAGGGAGGGAGCTGAACCTCGGGGAGAAACTTTTTTGGTATTTTAATTCTAGATTCTTGCTGTAAAGTCTTGCCGGGGTCGGTTTCTGATCCACAGTTCTGGTTGTTGAAGGCTGAACACCTCACATCTCCACAGCGACAACTTGATTTTCAGGCAGGAACAGCCGCACCGTCGTGTTTGTGCGAGTCCGTTTAAAAGTTTTTATGAACCCAGATTAAAGAATGGTGAAATATATATCATAACGTGTAAAAAATAGATATATTTTATTAACAGACACTTTTTAATATTTGAGAGAGGACTGTTAAATAGCCAACGACTGAGTGTTAGGGCCACAATTTCATAAGAATAAGATACATTAAGCGATTAAGTTACAATTTCATAAGAAAAAGTTACATTATGAGATAAAGTAATTTTATTAGAAAATGTTACATTGATGAAGAAGTTACAATTTTATAGGAAAAAGTTACATCAGGAGATAAAGTTGTAACTTAAGAGAAAGTTACATTATGAGATAAAGTAACTTCACGAGAAAATGTCACATTGAAGAAGAAGTTATAATTTTATAAGAAAAAGTAACATCAGGTTATAAAGTTGTAATTTAACAAGAGAAAGTTACATCTGGAGATTAAGTTGTATTTTTACAAGAAAAAGTTGCAATAGGAGTTAAAGCTGTGATTATAGTAGAAAATAAAATTCCAATAAATTTTCTAGAAAAAGTAAATAAAGTGAGGAAAGATTTCAAGAGAAATGTATGTTATGTTATGATTTGGGTAGACTGCATTACATATGAATGTTTTAATACTGTATATGCTGATTATTACGGTTAGACTATATACCCACTGCACTGTATTAATTACTTTATACATTTATCAAAATATGCTGACTTTAATCTCAAAATATTAAATATAAGATAAGATAAGATAAGATATTCCTTCATTAGTCCCACAGTGGGAAAATTCACAATATATATAAATATATATATATAATATAGTTACAATTTTACAAGAACATACAGTGATCTACATATAAAACTATAACAGTTACTTCAAATGAATTACTGACATTTTACAATTAGTTTGTAAAATTAGAACTTTACTTTGAAATGTGAGTTTTTCATGTAAAGTTACAGCTTTTGCTTGACATATGACTTTTTCTTGTATATTTTCAACTGTGTTCTTAGTTTAAAGTTTTATATAAATCAATATATAGACAATACAACCTTTTCTTGTAAAATTTCAACAATTCTTGAGATATTGCATTTTGTTTTCACATAATTGCAACTTTATCTTTTGTTATTAGTACTACTCTTCACAATATTTCAAACTTATTCTCAAAATCTTAGATTTATTTTTTTATATATTATATACAGTATATTTATACAGTGCCCTGTATACAAACAAAGAATAAGCTATTATTGTGACAAGTATAATGTGATATGAGTGGATTTTTGCATTAATATAACTCACTTCCACAACAACGCCACGATACGGATGTAATGTAACCCCGAGTCTTTTATCAATTTTTGTCAATATCAAACCTCCTCAGGTTTGGTGACTTGACCTTTGAGGTCTGAGGTGATAGGAAGTGCTGACACTGATCACCTGAGGAGCTGAACCCTTAAAAAGCCACTTTAACCCTCCTTTGACAGTTAAAACCAGATAATAAAACAGATTAAGTCCTAACTCAAGATGAATGTGTATCCACTACCTGTACTTCACTGTTACATTTGAATATTGTGTAATCTTCACAAAACAGGGATTTATTTGTTGCTATTAAACAACTACAGTCAAACCCTGATGGGAGTCATAGTTTAATGCGTTATGCATTTCTGAATCCACATTGGGCCTTTCCCACTTCTCAGTTTGTACATCCTCGATTCCTTCCCTCGCCTCCTCTCCTTGCATCTTCATCCTGCCCACAGGAGGCGAGGAAACAGGCTTTAAACAAAATAAATAGAGTAAAAGTAACTTAACGGACCATTTAACATTGAACTGAACACATGGGCTAATCATTTAGTAAAAATGACAATCACAGCCCCTGGAGGCAAATTTGTAATTTGTGATATTGGACGATACATAGAATAAATTAACTTGACTGATAAGTGGTGGAAGAAGAATCGTGAAAACACTGAAATTTACAGACTTTCACTTAACATATAAATGTGTCTTTAACAATCTAATTGTAGGACAAATGCAAACAAAACTGTAATGAAAAGAAAAATATAACAAGATACTCAGAGGTCAGAGGTCACAGTGAGCTGAGAGAGATGAAGACCAGGATGTTGAACGGCTTTGAACTGGCGTCTTTGTGAGGCCTCGTTTCATCAGAATGACTTATTTCAAAGCTCACACTGCCCACACACACACACACACACACACACACACAAGTGATGAAAACGATGAACTTCAACAAAGGCTGTTATCCAAACCTCCTCACGCTGAAACAGATCGGTGAAGCCGCCAATAACGTCGGCGCCAAGTGAAACATTCAAAGAGTTTTGTTCCAGAAATGAGGCAGTAAAACATCTTTAACATCCACAGGAGTTTCAGATAAAAACAACACACGCTGCAGCAGGTTCCCTCTCCGTCTCAGTATGAAAACAACATTTAAGGTTCATAATTTGTCATCATGTTATTAATATATATATCACAGTGTATAATGAAATCCAGCAGTTCACTGCGAGTTGTGGAGCAGAACTCTTGGTTTCACTTTGTCCTTCTGTAAAATAGCTTTTTGTAAGATGTTCTGAACACCAGCCTTTTAAAATGTATAGCATCATATATGTTGAATATTTTATTGCAGGATATTTATTTTGTTTAAGATTTTTAAATTACTTAAGCACATTAAAAACAACCACTGAATGCCCAAAGGTCTAATTGTTGTGATTTTCAGACTTGTGGTCATCTGATTTTATGTGTGCAACATATTTAAAGGGATAACCACAGTAGATGGAGTTTGGAGAAACAGGAGTATCAGCAGAGAGGCAGAGTAATGTCCTGCTGTGGAAAATTAACTCTAAATTACTGCTTTTGTGAATGGAGTCTGGTGGGTTTGAAGAAAGCAGTGATTATGGCTTCAGTTCCCATCAGAAAGGGCTGTGTGACGATGAGGTAAAGCTGTGAAAATATTCTAAATATAGCGAACATTTGAATTGATTTTGACTGTTAAGGTGTCTAAAATGTGTTTTGCTGCTGCCTCCGTCCACAGCAGTACATTACATTACTCCTGTGCTGGTACTCCTGTCTTCAAACTCCATCTACTGTGGAGAAGTACCTTGGACAACCACACTAAGAAACACCTGAACTATCCCTTTAAACTAACAAATACTGAAAGAAGAGTTTGGCTCCGACAGGATTGCAGCTGGACTGGTTTAGAGTGAATATTTTTTGTCAAAGTCTTCATGCACAACATTGAAATTATTGGCTGACATATATCACAGGTGTGTAGCCTCTGGCTGACTTTGGACTGACGTGTGTTTTCATGTTTTCATTTCGTTCACGAACATGAGCAGCGGGGCAAGTATTTAGATCCTTTACTGCAGTAAAGGTACAAAGACCATTCTGTAAAACTGTAAAAACTACTCTGTTACAGTAAAAGTTGAAGTAAGTAAAAGCATTCACGACCTTGTCAGTAGAAAGTTTCTGAAAGCTCCGAGTTCACGACTTGTGACTTGTTTGTTGACATTGTGAGAAATGGTGGAGCCCATGGACATTGATTTATCGGTGGATAATAAGGTGATATTGTATAGTATATAGTAATTTTAGTCATATATTGTCTTTCTTTGTAATTTCATAACATGTCTGAGGAAAAAGTTGATATTCTCACCGACCTCGTCTTTCTCCTCTGTCATTGTGTCTTTACATTTCCTTCATTATGTTACCCACTAGCTGGCTCGCTAAACTGTTGGCCTCACACAGTAACGTTAATATTGTCATTGCTTAGCAGTGGTGTTCTTCACGACTTAACCATTTGAACGGCAAGTATATCATGTTCACGACTTCCTGTCATAAACAGAGTAACCACGACCCCATTTGAAGGTATAGTATGTATATATGTCTATGCTGGAACGCCACAAGGATGTCTCCTTTCCCTTTACTGTACATCCTTTATCTGTACCAACGACTGGGGGGGTCATTATAGTGACAGATAGACTGTTATGATCAGTGAACTCCAGTGTAGCTCATGGGCCTGTTGTGGCTCAGTAGATGGTTAGTTACCACCATCTAGTGGGTGTCACCTGATCTGAGCTCTGCTACAGGTTAGACTGATTCATTCTCCATGATGAACCTGGACTGGTCTAAAGCTCACAGGACTGATGAGGACGAGATGAGCAGCTTCATCTCTTCCAGTGTTTTCTCCACACATGAAGGTGGAAAATATCTGTGATTTGACCTGAAGTGAGTTCAGCAGGTGAGAATCCAACCAGACGAATCTGGGAATGTTTGATCATCACAATCACTGTTGTGTTTCCTCTTGGTGGCTGGCTCTTATTTTAGACTAGGCTTAGACTTCCTGTTTTAGTTGTTTCAGTATCAGTTAAAACAATGGATGATTAAGACTCATGACCACTGATGGGTGAAGCGAATAACATGGACATGAACATTTTGTCCTTGAAGTTGTTGGAAGCAGAAAATATGGGCAGCATGAGGATGTGAGCGATTTTAACAAGGGTCAAACTGTGGAGGCTAGACGACTGGGTCAGAGCATCTCCAGGGCTGCAGCTCTGGTGGGATGTTCCCGGTCTGCGGTGGTCAGAACCTACCAGAAGTGGTCCAAGGACCGGTGAACCGGAGACAGGGTCATGGGTGGGGAGTGAAGGCTGGCCCGTGAGGTCTGATCCAATATAAAAGCTACTGTAGCTCAGACTGCTGAAAAAGTTCATGCTGGTTCTGATGGAAAGGTGCATCACACGGTGCATCACAGTTTGTTGCGTATTAGGCGGCGTAGCTGCAGACCGGTCAGGGTGCCCACGCTGACCCGTGTCCACAGCCACAAGCACCTATTAGCACATGAGCACCAGAACTGGACCACGGAGCAATGGAAGAAGGTGGCCTGGTCTTTTACATCATGTGGATGGTGTGTGTGCGTCGCTGACCTGGGGGAGACGTGGCACCAGGATGCATTATGGGAAGAAGGCAAGCCAACGGAGGCAGTGAGCACACAGCAAAAATGGTCCAAGAACGGTTTGAGGAACACAACAATGAGTTTGAGGTGTTGACTTGGCCTCCAAGTTCTCTCTTCATCTGTAACATGTGCTTGACCTACTCAGTATTAGGTGGGTATTTAATAATATAAATATGTAAAGAAATATACTGTATACATACAGAATTAGATGTAGATCTAGATATATATATATAGAGAGAGATACAGATGTAGGCATATAGCTATATACAGAGTAGATGTATATATACAGTATATAGATGTACAATATATAAATATTAGATGTAGATATATATATATATATATATATAGATAGATAGATAGATAGATAGATAGATAGATAGATAGAGAGGTACAAGTATGTACATGTACATATAGATATAGATAGCTAGATAAATATATAGAAATAACTACCTGTATGTATCTATATAGATTATATAGAAATATACTGTATATAGAATAAAATACAAAATATATACATTTATATATATAGTATATACATATATACGGTATATTCGGTATATAGTATATACTAGTATATACTGTATGTATATATATATAAAATATATATGTGTGTGTGTGAAGAGAGTGTGTGTGTGTGTGTGTGTGTAAGTATAATGTAGAATAATGTGTTTTTTTTAACCTTAATTTGTTTATTTATTTATTTACAGTCTCAGGTAGACCAGATCCTGTTCTACATACTCCGGTACGGCAGGTGGCGATATGCAGCCATCCGCCATAAAACACGAAGAAGAAGAAGAGAAGAAGAAGAAGAAGAAGAAGAAGAAGAAGAAGAAGAAAACGAGGAGGAGGAGGAGGAGGAGGAGGAGGAAGAAGACTTGGTACTCTTTCCGGTGTGAGAACCACACATAAACAAACCGCACACGTGTTGCCGTAGTTGTTGGATGATAACGGATGTTAACGGGTGTTAATGGAGGTTAACGGGTGTTAACGGTGCTAACCGGGTCCGAGCGGAGGACAGACGGTCAACATGGTGAAGTGTGTCGTCTCCGCGTGTCCGAACCGTATGGTGACCGTTAACCGGGGGGTCTTCAACCGACCCCGAAAGAGGTTCTTCAACTTCCCCAAAGACCCGGCTCGAGTGAAGGTACGGACTAATGAAACTAGCCCGGGTTAAGATGCTGTTACCCGGGTGTGTCCCTCTCTTCCTGCCTGCTAACGATGCTAACAGCCTCTGGGTGTCGGTGTGATTAGCTTAGCCTCGGTCAGACCGGAGGGAAGCGGCTCTGTGCTCCGCTAACGGAGGTTAATCAGATCAATACTTACCGACCCAGCCGCCTAATACTCACGTTTAAAGTCTTTTCTCGTGTGAAGGTTCAAATGTGGTTTGAAAACATAAATCTAACTTTTGTGTCGTTTGTAGACGCGAGTTTCCGATCGAGGCGAAGACGACGCGTTTTAACTCGAGTTTTACTCTTTATCAGCTGTTTCTAAAACACAATCTTTAAACTGAAGTAGAGGAAAGACTTGAAGGATGAAAACTAACTGGTCAGTTGTTCGTCGGGCTTATTAAAAAAATTAATTTATGACATGAAAGATGTACATTTTTTGTGAAAAAAAAATCATCTTAAATAGTCCGAGATTAAAGCTGTAAATTCATGAGAAACTCAAATTTATGAGAAAAAAAATTAAAAAATTGGGGGAAAAATCCTAAATATTTTGATATAAAAATTTGAAATTTATGAGAAACACACATTTACAAGGAAAAACCTTTATTATTCTGTGATAAATTTTTGAGAAAAAGTAACAAATTACAAACGAAAACTCACAAATTTATGAGAAAAAAACATCATATATTGGTGTTTCTTTCATTTGATACCAGTATCTTCACTCGCCACTACAACCTGCAAAAGATCAGTGAGTTAAGAGTTTAAGTAACAATCACATTAATGTGTTAAAGTAGTTAAAATTCATTTGTTCACGAGTTATCGCGTTAACTTTGACAGCCCTGGTTGAAATTGTTAGTTTCAACCAGTCAGATCTGAGCGCTGCGTGTTGTATTGATGTGTGTTTTCTAAACATGAAACCCAGAAGACATTAAAATGAGCTGCAGCCAACACTTATCTTCACTATGGATAAACGGATCTTGGTTCAGGTGTGGCTGGCAGCGCTGAGGCAAACGGACCAGCAGGACTCCACCGAGCAGCATTTCATCTGTGAAGACCACTTCCTGCCGGAGGACATCGCCACTAACGGGATCAATAGGGACGCCATTCCCATCATGCCCCCTTACCTGGATGGGCCGCTGGGCCTGGTCGGCCCCTGGGCAGCCGAGTCCTCCTCCGAGGAGGAGGAGGAAGAGGAAGAGGAAGACATTGATGAGGAAGAGGAAGAAGAAGGAGAGGAGGAGGATGATGATGATGAGGATGATGAAAGTGGAGATGATGCTCCTCCTGCACAGGATCTACCACAGCAGGTCTGGAGACTCATTTTCTAGTAGTTAGATTTTATTTCTAATCCTGAAATGTAAAAAAGATAAGAATTTAATTGAATAACTGAATCCTTGAGTTTCTGTGCTTTTTCTACCTGATTTCCAGAATCCAGGTCGAGGTTTACAGAATCCTCCAGAGGCCCAGAGGACCAGGTAACAAACGTCTCTGCTCCTGGTCTTGATAGTTCATGTTATGTATGAAAAGTAGGTCATATTTTCCAGGTGTTTTGGTGGGATATCTGCATAGTTAAATGTTACAGCAGATTTTGTTTGAATTTTTAAAAACCTTTTTCTTTCCAGTGCTTCTCTGCCACAGATGAAACAATCAAATCAGTCCCAGAGAGTCTGCAGACAAAGTGAGTGCTGCGTTCATTTTCACACAACTCGGTGAAATGTGAACACACAGACATTTTCAGATTCAGTGTGACTTCTGAGAGTATCATTATCTCTGGTGTCCATCCAGAATGAACATTCATAAATCCACGTAGAAACCAGAGAAAAAAGTTGTCTTCAGTTGTACAGTAATCCAGTGGTCGTTGTCTGTACATCCATGGGTACACTGCAGAAGGAACTGAGCAGATAATTCAGGATACTGTTAATGGAGATACTTTAACTAAACAGAAACAAACAGACTACAGAAGGAGGCTCAGGTTGTAGCTTCTAAAAACTACTAAAAGTGACCTCAGAGTGCTCAATCAGTTTGTTAGTCTTTTTGTTTTTGTTTTCAACTAACGATTGTTTTCAGTGTTGATTAACCTGTTGATTGTTTTCTTGATTAATCGAGTTGTTGTTTGGTCTATAAAATGTTGATCAGTGTTTCACAAAGCCCAAGATGGCGTCCAAAAATGTTCGGTTTTGTCTACAACTCAAAGATATTCAGTTTACTGTCATTACTGTCACTATTTTCAACCTGTCGTATTTGACCCAATAACCGAGCACAAGCAAGCAGGCGGTGCTTTATCCAAGCGCAAGCACTAAAAACTCACACATTTCTGAGAAGTTAAACAGAACTTATTGATAGTGATTAACCATTCGTCGGCTCTAAATCTCGGTGGGGTGTTTCTTCAGCTCTATCTGTCTTGTGCTGTGTTCAGATGTGTCTCTGGGGCTGCTGACTCTGCGTTTCCTGAAGCTGCTGCTGGCGGCTCCGGACGCCGCCCTCGACCTCAGGGATGTGGCGGCGAACCTGCAGACCCGCAAACAGCGAGTCTGCGACATCACACACGTCCTGAACGGCTTTAACCTCATCCAGAAGGAGTCCACCAACTGGGTCAAGTGGATGTGAGTTCTAATGTAGTAGTAGTGTAATGCAGTAGTAGTATTATTATTACGTTCTGTATTCGTCTCTGTCTCCCTGTAGTGATGGTTTTTACTTGTTGGTCAAATAAAATCCTCCTCCTATGTTTTAGGTCTCACGAGGAACATTTTCATATTGTTATCCTCAACTTATTTCTGGTGCGTTTACTTGAAAAAGTGCTCAGAGTCGCATCCACCAAACTCTCTTCAAACTTGTTGAGAATCACTTGTTTCAGCCCAATGAGTATCTCCTGCTCTGTTGTGATGCTAATAAAAAGACCTTCACACCTCACAGCTTCAAGTCCTGCTGGCGGAAATCAGCAGACAAAAGCTAAAATATTTAGCAGCTTTTTTTTTAAATGTATTATTATTCTAGATTTGTATAGATGTAGATAAATCTCTGTCTTCTGTCTGTGCAGAGGAAAGACTCCGATCTCCAGCTTTCTGTGGAAGAACCAGCAGCGAGAGGTGGAGAACCTGAAGGTGGTGGAGGACGAGCTGGACGGCCTCATTAAAAGCTGCTCCCGGCAGCTCTTTAACATGACGGACAACCTGGGAAACTCTGCATATCCTTTCACAAACCAGGCAGCAGCGAAATAAAACCCACTGGTGTTAATGTTCATATAAAAATGAGGAAGGTTTTCTTCTTTAACGCTGCCTCACGTTGGCATACGTGACACACAAGGACATCAGCCGGCTCCGATGCATCCAGCAGCAAACTTTGATCGTCATCAGAGCGCCGGAGGAGACGAAGCTGGAGATTCCTCCACCACAAGAGGTAAACTGGCTGAGTTTAGTCTTCATTCTTCTGTTTTAACATCAGATAAATTACCAGAAGATATGAAATGTTAATCAAACACATTTGACAACGCAGTACAAACTTTTCAGTACTTTTCAAATGCAAAATAAAAGAGTGTTCCTGAAATGAAGATATAATTTCAGAGTCAGTATTGGCTTGAAGATGTCTTCAGACCTGGACTCTAATCCGGCACACTTCAGTTACAACAACTTCCTGTTTTATGGTGAAAGCCACTTTATGTTGCTGTGGAAACATTGTCGAGCAACTTTTCATTGTAAAGCTTCTTACAGTAGTTTGAAGTGGACCAGAATGAATCTAAAGGAGTAGTTTCAGTACCAAGCCTTACAAAAAATGGCCTAAACTTGCTCAGTAAACTGAAAATGGCCGACTTCCTGCTGGGTTTAGGGTATAGAGTGGAAACTGCTTATAGCAATCGCATCTGTCTGAGTCAAATTGATCACTATAAGCGGATTATTATAAGTGTAAGTAAAGTAACGAAATGTCCCGCTTCGCTGTTGACTGGCTCGCTGCCGATTACTCTGCCTTTTCGCTCACAGAGGGTGAGGTGTTGCTGTTATTCACTGGATCTGCAGCACAGCAGACCATGTCGTTCGCCTACCCACGCTAACACGGGGAGAACATGCAAACATGCAGTGGGATTTTAACTTTGTACTTTGAGGCGGCAGTGCTAACTACTGAATCACCGTGTAGCCCGCGTTATCCACCCGACGAGGGTCATTTCCTCGTGCACAGTGGTTTTTCATGGAGAGAAAATGACTTTCCTTTTCCCGTCCCATCAGTGTACAGCAGCGTCAGCCTGGTATCCAGCCGGAAAGCAGACGATCTGAGGCAAAGCATCAAGGAAATAAAGTAAAAAAACAAAACAGAAATTTAACTAACTTCAGTCTAATGTAGTTTTAAATTAAATTATAAGCGGTTATTTGTGTGTAGGAATGATTCTGTCCAGAGCTTTTAATCACTATAAATCGTTTCCGCTGTTCCTCCAAGAGGCTTTTTGTCCATCTCCACATGATGCATCTGCAAATCTAGCAACTTTTGTTGATCTACGTAAAAGTTAAAGGAGAGGGCTTTGATTTTGAAAACTGTTAAGAGGGTGCTGTTGAGCCAGTTTGCCACAGCTGAGCCACTTCTGATACATGTCCAAAGTTTCATGAGTTTTCAAACACTCGTAGCCCCTCAAAATATGTGATTTTAATATATAGAAATAATAAGAATCCTGGAAAATAGCCTTTGTTGACCACAGGTTGGTGCTCAGGCCCCAATTAGAGGACAATTATGTGATGACAGAAAATTATAATATGAAAAATAATTTCCCATAATTCTCTGAATACAGCTTCTAGTTGTCACTATTTTCTATTGTAAAATTGATGTTGAAAATGATGAATCAGTTAATTCAGTAAATGATCTGTAGATTGATCAATAACCATTTTTTTTTTTGTAGCTCTGTGTAGAATATAAACTTGAACTGTATTAAAATATCGGTGAAGTCAGCGGACAGACTGAAAGCGTGACTCTGGTCTGTGTTGATGCAGGACGGTATCCAGGTCCATCTGAAGGCAGGGAAGGGTCCCATCAAGGTGCTGACCTGTGAGACGGGATCAGGAGACGTCGTGACCTCTGACCCCGGCTTCTTTTTAACACTGGAGGAGAGCCGGGTCAGGACGACCACGCTACACGCAGGTAACCAGTTAGTTAACCCTGTCGACCTAAAATAAAAACCAGAATATCAGAGCAGTCATTGTTTTTGCAGTAGAAGGATAATAATAAGACATTTGAGTTTCTCCATATCGCCCAGCTGGACTGGACGACACTCTGCATAAATGTATGCGTATAAACCACAGACTGTCTGTGGTAGAAACAGCAACGTCGCTGCCGTATTATGCCTAGATGACTTTAAGTTGTGGAGAAGCTGCATAGCCTGGCACTGATCCATCCAAACTCCATTCAGAAAACAAGCATTTTAAAATTTGTTTGCTTGTCTTCTTGCAGACAGACCTGACAAAGCATCAATTCAGACTGTTTACAAATTAGCATCATTATGTAGTTATTTCAGCATCATTTTGATCCGTTTATTGTAATTAAATCTTAGCACAGTCTGTTTATTTTGCATTCCTGCTGCAGTAGCAACGTGCGGCTGTTAGATACAGTCAGTGAAATGACAGTGTGTGTGAATACAGCTCACCGCCTGATGACTGATGACACATCGGTGATGAGCTGTGACGTCTAGTTTTATTTTGACGGTTTTTATCTGCCGTTGCAGCAACATGAGGCTTCAGGTCAGGATGTGCAGCCAGCAGCCGACCAGCAGGAGGCGCCGGCTGACCTCAAACCAGGAAACGTGAGGAGAAGATGACATCATAGATCGTCTGCAGGTACAACAGGTCGCACAAAGTGTCAAACACACAACACGTCCTGCACACACGACGGGAACATGATGGAGGTTTCTACCGAATGTTGTGAAGAGAGATTAAAACACAAACTATTCAACTGTAGATTTATGGATCATTTTGCACCAGTGAAAGAAGTTTCTAATTGAACTCAGACTGAACAAAGTCTGGTTGAAGTCTGATCATGAAAATGATGATGAGGATGACGAGGTTTTTTTTTTTTTATTTTCATATCAAGAGTGATGAAGAGGAGTGATGATCATCATGTGCTGTGAAATATTTTTGTGTTTTGTTTTTGTCTTTTTTTTTTTTTTACTTTTCTTTGTTTTAAATCTAAAAAAAGTTTTTTTCTGTAAACAATAAAACAATAACTTGTATAAGACCTGAAGGTTGCTGGTTTGAATACCTGATGGAAAAGAGCACCGTTGTGGCGCCAAGAACATAAAACAGTGAGATAGTACCAATAATACACAGTAATAATACATGGATGAAGACTGGCAGTCACTGGTGTTGTGACTTTTCCACTAGGTGGGGCTACAGATCTACAGGGGGCTCCGTGTCTTTTGGCCATTTTTAACTTTTAAGTCGTGATATGTTATTATCACAATACTTCAGTCACAATACAGTATTATCAGGATATGATATTACAATACTGAAGTCACAATATCTTATTATCATGACATGATATTATCTAAATATCCCGAATTTCCCTCTTGGGATTAATAAAGGTTCAAATTATCTTATCTATTAGCAGGATACTTAAGTCACAGTACGCTGTTCTCGTCATACGTCACAATACGATATCATGATACGATATCACGATATTTAAGTCACAATACGATATTATCATGACACTTGAGTCACGATACAATATTTTCAGAAAACTTCACAATATATCACAATAATTTTGTTATTTGTAGTAGTCTCCATGAAATGTGATATTTATTTATAATAATGACAACTATAAATTAAACATGATTACATTAAAAAAAAAAGTAAAATGAATTTATTGGGTTCTTTCAAGGAAAATATTATAATATTATTCTAAGTACTTTTATTTGTTGAAGTTAGTAGTGGTGCAAAAAATGTAACTTTGTCTCCATAAAATTTCATATTTATTTATAATAATGTCAGTAACAATTTAAACACGATTACATTAAAAAAACAGAAAATAAATTTACTGGGTTTAAATGTTGTGTCTAGGAAAATATTATTATTGTTGTTGTTAATATTATTTATTTTTATTATTTTTTATTTTATCTTTGTCTCCATAAAATCTAATATTTATATATAATAATGGAAAAAATTAAACATGTATTACGTTTAGAATAAATTTACTGGGTTTAGATGGTTTTCAAGGAATTATTATTATTATTATTATTATTATTATTATTATTATTATTATTATTATTATTATACGTTGCCATTTAATTCTCTGGGGCCAGAAAGTCATGTTGACTTTAGCATTTTTATTACACAAACACTTAATTTTAGAGTGTTTTTCAAATACCAATTAGAAAATAATTATAACTTGAAAAGATTGTTTCATTGTTCATATTGTTTTATTTTATGTTAGTTTGGGTTAAGTAATAATGATGATTAGATTATTATTATTATTATTGTTAGTATTATTATTTATTTGCTCCAGTGTGTCTCTAGAGTCACTTTACTCCAGTGGCGGAGGTATTAATGAGTAATAACACATTGTAAAAAAATACTTACAAATAAAAATCCTGCATTAGACATTTGTCACTCAAGAAAAGACGTTAAGAGTTCAATTAAAATTAGCTAAAATACACAAAAAGCTAATTTCTGTGCGCTGAATACATCACATTTAATAAAGTCGTCGTATGTTTTAAATGTGAAATCTTCAGGTGGTAAATAAAGTGCAATATTTCCCTCAGAAATGAATGTAAGTAACTTAAAAATACTACTATAATGGTACTATAATATTAATAATATATTTTATTATATAGCCTCAAAGACACTTTACACAGATAAAATGATCCTGAAACATGGACATGATAAAAAATACAGCATAAAACACAACATTACCACACAAGTAAAGTGTGATTTAATGAAACCTCCTGGTGCTGGTCCTGCTGGTCCTGCTGGTCCCGGTCCAGCTGAAGGACCCCGCCCTCCTGCTGTCAGGACGGGGAAGCCGAGACACAAACACTCAGATTTAACTCAACGATTGAAGGCAGCGGAGAAAAATACAACTACGGGGTGGTTTCTGAGAGGAGACGAGAGGCTTTTAAAGGCAGGAATCAGCTGCTGGTGAGTCTGTTTCACTCTCCAGCTGTTTACTGACGTTTAATAATTAATGAAGTTGTGAGTAATGAGTTTCCACTGTCCCTGGAAACAGTTTCATATATCTACTGTATATGGAGTTGTGGTAGTTTTAATGTCTTTCTGTATCATCTGCAGTGAGTTTGTTGGGATTTTTTTCGTACTTCATGGTTTGTCATCTTGTATAATACTGCTGTTAGTCCTCATAGAAGATGGATGTCGGTATAAAGTCAGCTTTGCAGTAACGTTTGTGTTTTAAAGTCGAGCCTTGCTGCAGTGTTTTTGTCTGTTGGCGGACTAAAGCCGATTACGTAACGTGAACAGAGCGATGGCATGTTCTCCTTCAGCTTCCAGATGCAGGAAGGCTGACAGCCGTTGTTCTCTGAATGAAACATGCTGCTGTGAAGAGACGTTTCCTGCTCTGGTTTAAACTTGATTTGTGGACCTGTGAGGACACCGTGGTCTTAAATCGTTCAGTGTAATGATCAGCTCTTTGACTTTCTGTTGAAAAGTTTAGCTGCTTTGTAGCTGGCCACAGTTTTCACCCTAAGGATGCTGAAATTTTCCGTGGAGGTCGAATGTGAAATGCTTGCAGGTACGTGGATGGCAACTCGTCAAATACCGCTGTTCGGTAGGCTCCAATCGGCATCAGAAACCGACGCATGGAGGCACCCAACCTGCAACGTTATTCAAAGGTCGGAGAAACTGATGTATAATCATTATTATATTAGAACAACAGACATCTGAGTCAACTGTTTCACCATCGGGACAGTTACTATAGCAACCACGGTGCTGCGTTCACTGTCTCCAGTTCACTGTCAGGAGAGTTACTGTAGCAGCCACAGTGCTGCGTTCACTGTCTCCAGTTCACCGTCAGCAGAGTTACTGTAGCAGCCACGGTGCTGCGTTCACTGTCTCCAGTTCACCGTCAGCAGGGTTACTGTAGCAGCCACGGTGCTGCGTTCACTGTCTCCAGTTCACCGCCAGGAGAGTTACTGTAGCAGCCACGGTGCTGCGTTCACTGTCCCCAGTTTACCGTCAGCAGAGTTACTGTAGCAGCCACAGTGCTGCCTGTAGTGTTGCAGACATGCAGCCACTTTGCCAGTAAAAGTCTCCACCGCACGTTTAGTTTAGTTTAGCAGGTTGTCAGCTGTGTTTCTGTTTGGATTAACGATAGCGATTGTCTGACTGTGTGTGTGTGTGTGTGTGTGTGTGTGTGTGTGTGTGTGTGTGTGTGTGTGAGTGTGAGTGGTGTGTGTGTGTGTGTGTTACTCAACTTGTCAGCGCTCCCTGGTGAACAAACTGTGTCATGGTGACTGTTCCTGCATCACTTCTAACATAGTCCTGTTGCTGCCTGGTGAAGATGAGGAGGTGGATTGTGTTCTTGCCTGTCCTGATCTCCTGAGGATGAACGTTTAGATTTGAATGCTCTCTCCTGTAGCGCCACCTTCAGGACCGGAGAAGATAAATCATCAGGCTGTAGGTTAATTTTATTAACTGTGTAAGATCCACCCATGTTTCTTCACTCAATGTTTCCCTGAATTTCACAGCAACTAAGTGAGCATTAAATCCAGTAGCTGTGTCTCTGTTAGAGGGAAATAACTCCCAGCATGCCCCTGTGGTGTTTTTGTGTGTGTCAAAGATAAGTGGAGTCCTGCAGAGCCCCCAAACCTGCAGGGAGGCCAGTTCAAGACCTGAAACCCCAACACACACACACACACACACACACACACACACACACACACACACACACATATTAAAAGTAAGTGTAACCATTAATTGATAAAATTCTGTTTTTAATTCTTTATTTATTATTTATTTACCTTTGTATTAATTCCCTTATTTAATCTACTTATTAGTTACCTACACCTTGATCTATGGAGGATGGAACCTGCCAAAACCAAGAATAAATTGATAAATATGTTGATACATAAATAATAAATATGTCATTAAATGTAGTAAAAATAATAAGAAAAATAAATGTAGCTATTAATTGATAAAATGTGACATAAATAAGTTTGGGGAAAGAAATAGGAGGTGAAACAAAGGGAAAATCATCCATAAAGAAATATATACTGCTTTTAAATAAATAAATATATGTATATAAATAAATACATAAACAATAGATAAAACAAAATAAATGCAAAATAAATAAATGTGAAAAATAAATAAATAAAAGGGAAAATTAAGTAATTAATTTGTTGCCCCCGCAACGCAACCCCAGATAAGCGGTTGAAGATGAGTGAGAAAGTGAGGAAAAAAAAAGATACATAATTAAATAAAGAAGCAAATTTAAACAGAAATATCACATTATAACAATTATTTTTGCTACATTTAATGACATATTTATTTATTTATTAATTTATATATTTATCTATTTTTTTATTTTCTGTCCTCCATACTGAGCTCTGATTTAGAAAGATAATTAATTTAAACTGCTAACCAATCAGGAACCAGGATTTTCTGCAGCGTATTTAGAAATGTAAAACAGGTAAAACTGTAAATAAATCCTGAAGCAGTGTTTATTTTTCTCCTCTGTGCCGTGGAGTTTCCTCGTCAGCTCCCTGACGTGGTTTGACCCGGTTGTTTGTGTTGGAAGTGGAGCCGCTCAGGTGGCGATGTGGCGGCGAGGCGCCGTGGCAGTGGGGAAACGCCCCGGCAGGTCGAACACTGCTCGCCTGTGTCCACAAAACCACACGGACCTGTAGTTTGCTGTCAGCTGGAAGCTGTGTGGTGCAGCAGGCCCGCAGTCATGTCACTGTTGTTGTTGTTTAGTGTTTGGACGACATTTTACTGCAGATTAAATAAATGTTCAGAGGAAACGTGAAGCTGAGGAGTTTCTGACGTCACATCAGAAGGGTAGAGCCCTTGTTTGAGGACGATCCTTCTCTGTTTCATCAGATAAACTGCAGAGCTGAAAAAATTAGTCAATTAACAGTTTAAAAAATGCTGATAATTGATGAAGTTAGGATGTTTTTTATCAAGCAGCTTTTCTGCATTTTGAATCACTGCTTTGGTCAGCGTGATTTAAGACGTTTGTGATATTTGTACTTATTTCTGCCCTTCAGATTTCCTCCTCTGGGATCAATAATTTCTTATCTTTGATGGGTAATAGATGTGGAACTGATTAAAATGGGTTGGGAACCACTAACATATGTATGCAAACCATAGTCCCACATTGGGATGATGAATAAACATTCAGCGTGATCGATGGATTCTTAAAGAAAGTGGAGGAAACATCAGCACGGAAAGAGGGAAATCGATGTTGAACCTGGTGGAGGGTTTAGTTTAACTTGATGGAGGCTTCAGTGATCAATAAGAGAAACAGCTCAGTGGTCAGTGTGACATGTGTGAGACCGGAGATCCTCCAGATCTCTTTGTTCAGTCTGATCAACAATAGAAAGCAGCGATGCTCCGTCAGTCAGTCAGGCTCACCAGATGTCACCTCAGCATGTCAGTGAATACTGAGTGGAGCTCATTAGTGTCTGCTGGGTGCTAATGAGAGACCGGACAGGGGAAAGGGGGTTTAGTCCACGGTCTTCACGTGGAGTCCAGTTTATCGTCTTCAGAAGAAAAGAGTCCACTTTGTTTCACTTTGCTTTTAAAGTGAGAGCTAGCGGCGCCGAAGGCCAACTGTTGCGTCGCCTCACATCTCCTTTGTCGTGGCCGATAAGCTGCATTTAAACGCACCACAAAGACTACAGCCGACAGCTAGTTAGCATGTACATTCTGCGTGACAGGAAATAACTCTCCACACCAGCAGGTGGCGGTAGTCTGTATTCGTCATTCAAAAAAGGAAACGGGAGGTATGAGGGCGGCGGGATATACAAGCTGTTAAGATACATACATGAAACAAGGCTGCGTCTATCGACCAGTTTCTTACCAGTCTGACTCACCGCTGAGTTTCATTCCAGATGTTCATGTGGCTGTGAAAATATGTGTGTTGGAATTATGAAGATGAAAAATCAGAAGAACCTTCTGTGCTTTTCCTCTTGACGTTACTCGTTTTCTTGCCTTTCTCACTTCCGTTTCTCTCGTGCACTGAAGCTTAACAATCGCCGACAAGCTCTGCCACCGATTCAACGTGGTGAATCGACTGAAAAACCTCGGACACCGGCCAACTGTGGGGGACACGCCGCAAATCTAGAACGACAGACGCTTTCCGACGGCCGACCGTCAGCTGGGTGTGTCAGGGCCTTTTATATTCAGGCCAGTGTGGTATTTCCTCTGCTGAACTGGATTTTTTTCACAAGTTTGACCAAAACAAAGATGGCTGCCAGAATTAGCCACTACTACTTGTCTGTCACCATCTGTTTAGGTCAAAGAATCAAACAGGTTACGTTGTCGCCACTGTAAACTAGAAATATAATATTTTTGTGTTTTCTAGTTGCAGAGTCGACACATCTTCTCTGCTCACACAGGAACTGATGGATTTTTCAAAGTTTGACTTTTGAGGAAAACAGCAGCCTGTTTCTGCGACTGCAGTGAAACACCTGACAGCACACACACACACACACACACACACACACACACACACACACACACACACACACACTGTGGAGGTGAAGCCAGCGGTTTGTTTTTCCTCTCGTCATGGCGGGCAGGAAGCCCAGCGTGGCCGCCGCTGCAGCAGCAGAAGATGAAGAAGAAGAAGGGCCTTGTGTTCAGCTGGAATGTGCGGTGGATTTTCTACCTAATTAACCTCCATGTTGTCGTGCGAGACCGCCGCTTTCTGCCCGATGGCAACGGGAGTTAGGCTCGGCCGTCTTTAAGCCGTCTGATCCAACAACGAAGAGGCTTTGTTTGTGTTGGAGGCACGAGACCGAGCCGATAGGATCTGACTCAGCAGAGCTGAACTCCCTTTAGCACAGCTCAGAGCGAAGCAGCTTCTGAAAGCTAATGAAGCTAATTGGATCACATTTAATTATCACCCTGGTACTGACGGGAGGGAAAACTAGATCTTTAAAATCATTAGAACACAGAACAGAACAAGACTGTAAAATGCCTCCGATTATAGATCAGCATATAAGAAGGTCAAAGGTCATATAAAGAGCTGTGATTAGTATGAAAGACTTTTTTTAGCCCTGACATGTAGTTACATGTTTGAGGAGGTGCAGCTACAGCTGGTTAGGACTGTTGTATTTTATATTTTGGAATAAATAGACTCTTTTTCTGTTTTTCTAAACAATGGCTGAAGAAAATGCTAGTTTCTCTCAATATGTTCTGTCACTCACTCTCCAGGATCACCAGTGTTCGTTGAGAAAGTTGACATTAACATTAGGGTCGGCCAATGTGACCAGATTGGCCGACCCTACGCCGCTGGAAACTACTTCAGGAGGAGTAGATGGCTGGCTGACGCTAGTTAGCTAGCTAGCTTATCCGGAGACTGACAAGCTAGCTAGCTAACGCCTGCTCTCTGAAGTAGTCTCCTAGCGGTGAGGAGTGAGGCAGAGGGATGGTGACCCAGCTCTGTCTACTGTTGGGCTCATTTCCTGTAGCATGGTGGAATTAGCAAGTTAGCTAGCTAACTAGCCAGTTGCTAAATGAGTAAAATTTAACAACTTAATGCTTCATCTGCTAACTCTTGTCACAGCGTAAGAAAGCACAGTGCTGTGACAACGTTGTTTGGCAGATTTTCTGTGTTACATGACAGCATGGTGGAATTAGCAAGCTGAGCTAGCTAAGTATCCAGCTGTCCGACCAGCGGGCTGGTGGCCAGTAGCAGCACTGTAAAGATGCCTATAGTTCACTATTTTCAGTAAAGTCAGTCAGAAAGAGTCGTACAGTATCCATGAAGCGTTTCAGTGATGAGAGAAAGGGTTGCTAATAGTTTAGACTAAACTATAGGTGACACTATTAGCAACATTTGCTCTTCATTTCTGAAACATTCCTCCAGTATTGTAGCTCGCTAGAGCCTCAAATCACAGTTTGTCATCTCAAATATTTGTGATATCTGGATGTTTGACTCAGTTCAGACTTGCTTGCAGGTGACTTAAAGCCTCATTGAGCGCCACAGTCCTCAACGTCAACACAGGAAGTGAACGGAGCTGTCGACCAGCATACCTTAACCTGAATTTAACAAGGCCAACACTGTTCTTGGCAAAACCCACTCCTGTTTCTTTTTTTTTCACCACTTTGTGGTTTGGACAGGCTTGTTGTGGACTCAGCTGAGCGTCTAAATTTAAATACCCCTCAGTCAGTTCGCTTTAAAATGTCTTTAATGGAGCAGGAAAAAGATAATGACATTTTGTCCAAACGAGCAGAGTAAGCGTCTAAATAACAGAGCAATCTCCAGTGAATAAATAAGACACACATTCATCCTGCTGTGATTACTCAGTGGATGAAGGGAGCTGTAAGCGTACAGCTCATGATAATGAGGTTTTGGTGCCTGCAGCTGTAATTTCAGGAGTCCTCTGTCCACAGGACTGAGAGGCTTTGGTTAGCATGTTGGAGGGTTGAGGGAGGGTGAGCGGCCATCTGCAGATGGTGGTGGAAAAAGCTCAACATGCCCATGAAATGCACTGAATGAACCTCAGCTGCCATTATGCTGCGTTTGACTGCAGTGTCCTGAGGTGCAGAATCGTCTCTATGGATGGAAATCCTTCGATACTGCTGAAGTACATGACAGGAAATGAAATGTCGCTTTCAGAGAAACACCAGGTCGCTATGTCTGTTATTCCTTCAGTTTCTCTATCGTAAATTTACAGAAGTTGGCACGTGTCGCTGCACATTTGTAGGAGAACGAAGAAGCAGGAATAACTTTTACTGTGACGAGACAAGATGTTTTACTGTGACTTTGCAGGAAGTCTTTTATTGTGACGAGACTAGATACTTTTTACTATGACGTTGCCAGAAGACGTTTATTGTGACAAGACTAGATATTTCTTACTGTGACTGGACTAGATGTTTTTCACTGTCACGTTGCTGAAGTCTTTCATTTTGAAGAGACTAGATGTTTTCATTGTGACATAGATGGACGTGTTTTATTGTGAAGAGACTAGATATTTTTTTCTGTGACTAGACTAGATGTTTTTCACTGTCATGTTGCTGAAGTCTTTTATTTTGAAGAGATGAGATATTTTCATTGTGACATAGCTGGAAGTGTTTTATTGTGACGAGACTAGATATTTTTTAGTATGACTGGACTAGATGTTTTTCACTGTCACGTTGCTGAAGTCTTTTATTTTTAAGAGACGAGATGTTTTCATCGTGACATAGCTGGAAGTGTTTTATTGTGACGAGACTAGATATTTTTTTCTGTGACTACACTAGATGTTTTTCACTGTCATGTTGCTGAAGTCTTATTTTGAAGAGACGAGATGTCTTCATTGTGACATAGCTGGAAGTGTTTTATTGTGATGAGACTAGATATTTCTTTACTATGACTAGACTAGATTTTTTTACTGTGATGTTGCTGGAAGTCTTTTATTTTGAAGAGACTCGATGTTTTTATTGTTACGTTACTGGAAGTTACTGTGAAGCTGCTGGAGGTCTTTTATTGTGAAGAGACTCGATGTTTTTATTGTTACGTTACTGGAAGTTACTGTGAAGCTGCTGGAGGTCTTTTATTGTGAAGAGACTAGATGTTTTTACTGTGACGTTACTGGAAGTCTTTTATTGTGAAGAGACTAGATGTTTTTACTGTGACATTGCTGGAAGTCTTTTATTGTGACAAGACTAGGTGTTTTTACTGTGACACATGTTGCTGGACACTCGTAGGCAATAGGAATAACTTTACGTACGATATCCTCCGAACCGTTGAATGAGGATACTTTTGGGGTTTACGTTCAAAATCAGCAGTTTGGTCCTTTTTAACGAGCGACATATTGTGAAAACTGGATTTAAAATGTGAAGTGGATGTATGTGAAACCTGCCGCGTGAGTGTAATCTGAGAGCTAAATGTGGATTGTTTGGGAAGCTCAGTGTTACGTCACCCTGCTGCTGATCTCAGAGCAGCGTCTCAACCCGACCAGGATCAATGTTTCCCTCAACAGCTGCTTCCAATTATGCTCATAATGCTCTCTCTCTTTTTCCCACATCGTATTTAACCGCCTCGCTCGCCCTCCTCCCCGTCCAAAGTCCTACAAGTGAGTTTGTTTGGCATGCAGTCGTTAATGTGCGTGAGTATGAAAAGCAGATATTCAGTGGGTTCGTCTAAAACTACACATTTACTAATGGCATCACTAAAACTTTAAATTTCTGAGACCCACAGAGACCCGTTTTTGTCCTTTTTAGGGGGGTCTAGGGGGTTTTAGCGGTGGATAGCAGGTCAGCAGTAGATGTCACATAGAAGTGGTGAACATCATGTGAAAGCTGAGAACCTGGAGATTAATTTGAGATGCAGCACTCTGTCAAGTTGTTCTAGTCATAAATTAAAAATGAATGAAGGAATGATAATGTATAAGGGTTTAGGACATATATGTATATGATGGTCATCCTCGTGCTTTATTATGGCTCATAAGTTGCAGCAATTTGTGGATTGAAACCATTTGTTACACAGATTTGGTGCTAAATTTAGCCATTTTTTACCATATGAGAATTAATAAAAATGAGCAATAATCCCTCCAAAATACCTCATTAAGACACCAAGACCTTGAGGAACACCATAGAAAAAGCCATGTTGTGATTTGGTGTAAAAAACTTTTGACATTTGGAGATTTCTGCAAGAATTTCATTTTCCGGTGACTGGATGGCAAGCACTGTGGGTGTGTAAATGTCTCAGTAACCCCCTTATTGTCAGTGTCGCCAGGAAAGCCATCCATCCTCTGAATGCTCTAGGTCTCTAGTTTGTGGCTGTAAAGTTTCATGAGGCTGTGATTATCCTTGAGGTCACTAAATCTGACTGTGATTATCATAAAGTGGGCATGTCTGTAGAGGGGAGACTGGTGGGGACCCAGAGAACCCATTTACATTCACACATCTGGAGATCAGAGGTCAAGGGAGCCCAAGTTTAGGGCGTTATTTAGTCTCCTTCATGACAAACTATACTATTTATTGCAATCTCTCTATTTAAGGAAGTATGAGTCCTTCTGTAAGAGAAATTTTGAGACATCTCCCCAACAGGGTTATTTTTTATTTCATTGTGACTTCCCGCCAAACTCTTTTTCTGCCATAATTTAGTTTCTAATTTTTCATACGTGGAGCCCATGAGCTCTTCCCTTCCTAATGTGGATTTGTTCAAATTGGAAAACATATCCAGTTATCCTGTTTCCCATATCCCGGGCACATCTTTTCCAGCCGTCCCTCCAGCTTTGATTCCTCAGGGAAAATCACTCCTGATATGTTGAGGTTTTTATTTCCATTGCATTAGAGCAGCGTGTTGTCGCCCTGCTGGCTCTGTTCAGGGAGTTTTTCCGTTGTTGCTCAGTGGGTTTTTTGGTTTGGTAACGGTACACTTGAAGCTGACTGGTGAAGCTCCCAGACGTTCACCAATCAGCTCTGCAGTGGAAAAACCAAAAGATGCCGATACAGAGATGTGGACACCAGAGTGTGTATTGTTACTGTGGTTTGAGTTTCCACAATAAAGAAGAGAACAGCAGACATTTTTTAAAGATGGCAACTCTTAGCAGGAAGTCTATTTTTCACAGTAAAAGCAGCTTGAAACAAGGACACTGTGGAGGGCTTTTACTCCTTAAGAGCCCTATTTAAACAACATAAAACCCCTTTTCTGTTATAAACACAATGATGTATATTGTGGGCGGAGCTTTAAATGGAGGCAGAACAATTCTCAGAACATGTTAACGAATGCTGGTTAGCAAATATGGTGGGTTGGTTTTTTTTTTTAAAAAATGGCTGAAGAAAGTACAAGTCTTTCTCAATATGTACTGCCACTCACTCTCCAGGATCACCACTGTTAAATGAGAAAGTTAACATTAACCAACGTGACCAGATTAGACGACCCCAACACCGCTGGAGACTACTTCAGGAGGAGTAGCCGGCTGGCTAACGTTGGCCAGTTAGCTTGTCCAGAGCCAGACAAGCATTACAACTCATCCATCGGTGTTTAGATTTCCTTCCTGTCACACAGCTGCTGGTTTCACATCGTTGAATTAACGTTAACATGCAGGTTCGTTTGATTTGCAGTAAAACTCGTGTTGTTTCCTGGAGCTTCTCCAAGAACTTCAGCCTGAGAACCACTGTCACATAAAAACATACCATCTAAATCCTGTCATCTTACATAAGGGCGGACTTAAGAGGGTGAAAGTCTGGAGACCACAGGAAGCTCATGATAAACTCCCTCTCTAATTATTACACAACTCTCGGAGAAACTGAGGCTGGAAAACAATGACGCCTGCATTCAGAAACGAGACGGCTGTGAAGGAAAGATGGAACAAACTCAGCCACATGGGAAACATGACAAACATGAGAAACCACATTAAAGGCTCCTATGTTATAGTATGTGTCATGGGTTCAGTACTCAGTAAAGCAAACAGTTTTGAGGTGGAAAACTTCCCATGAAGCCACTCTTCTCTGTGCAAACTTTTCATCTAAACAGGATTTTTCTCTCACATTTACGCCTTCAAACTTTTATGGTGCATTCACACCAAGTAAAAGGTCTTCCAGCTGTTCAGCAAGCCCTCAAGCTGCTTTGCAGTAAAACACCTAGCGTCCTATCTCACAACTGCCGCATAGCGGCGCACAGCGCAACAAGCATTCATTTTTTAAATTTATTTTTAATTGTTGAATTATTTTTCCTTTTATTTTTATATTAATTTGTTTTATATTATTAAATGTGTGTATTTATGCATGATGACACACACTGAGTGACTACCTCCTCATTTGCATAATGAGGCAGAAATAATAATAAATGTAAAAAAAATGTACAAAGAAAAGAATACAGAAATAAATAGGTTTGGGAAAGAAATAAGGGGTGAAATGCAAAGGGAAAGTCATGCAGAAATGCAGAAATAAACTAATAAATGCATAAATACATAAATAACTAAATTTAAAAATAAATATTGAATGTAAGAGTAAAAAATGAATGCAAAATAAATAAAAGATACATGTAAAAATAAATAAAAGATAAATGTAAAAATAAAAACAAATAATAAAAAGGGAAAATTAATTAATTCAAAGACAAATAAAGACACTACATTTATTTTTAATATTGTTTTTACTACATTTAATGACATTTATTTATTGAGTCATTTATTTATTGATTTATTTTGGCAGGTTTCATCCTCCATACGTTCTGGAACATTTTGTAGATGATGAGTTAAAACATGAAAATCCAGATGTGACGTCCAGCTGTCTTTTTTGTGTTTCCTGTTGGGGGAATAAAAAAAGCTTCGTACAGTGAGAGCAGGACAGGAAGTGTGTGACGGGATGTTTGACCCTTCAGAGGTGTTTGCATCAGAGGAAATCAGCATGTCCTGTGTGTGTTGTGTTGTGTTGTGTGTGTGTGTGTGTGTGTGTGTGTGTGTGTGTGTTGTATATTGTGTGTTGTTGACGTCATGTTGTTTACAACCAGGGTGGGAAATTCCTGCTCCAGCAGCCAGATGTTGCTGCAGTTTGTCTCCAGGACAGTTTGGCTGGAAGTCAGCGGTTCTGATCTGATCTGAGCATCTTATTAACTGGTTAAAAATATGGTATAAAATATGTATTCAAGGCCCAGTGAAGAGCACCCAGTCAGCATATTTTCATTGAAAGAATGTTTAAACATTAAATTAAAAAGTATGTCTTTGTGTAGACCACATTTTGCTGCAATATGACTTTGGAGAAATATCCCTCTACACACTAATCAATATTGTCTCTCTTTCAACCTACAACTGAAAGATTATCAAAATCCATCCATCCATCAGGCTAAGCAGGGTTTCCAGCTCTTCCTGGATATACAGCCAAGATATACAGTACAATCTCTCCAGTGAGTTCTGGGTCTACCCCGGCCTCTCCAACCAGTTGGACATGCCAGGAGACCTCCAAAGGGGGGCATCCAGGGAGATCCTGATCAGAACCACCTCGAATGCCCGAACCACCTCAGCTGGCCCCTTTCACGACACAAAGGAGCAGTGTCTCTAGTCCGGGCTCCTTACCTTATCTCTAAGACTGAGCCCAGCCGTCCTACGAAGGAAACTCATTTCGGCTTCTTCACTTTCCGACTCAGCTTCCTCTTCATGGTCTAGTACAGTGTCAGCATAACCACCGTCGCTGCAATGAACCACCTGTCCATCTCCTGCTTTATTTTTCCCTCACTCGTGAACGAGACCCCGAGATAACTGAACTCCTTCTGGTGGGGATTGAGTCTTTGCCCCAAGAGTTGACTTGGAAATAATGACTCTCATCCCAACCACTTCACACTCAGCTGCGCCTTGGGACCCTGTCCATGAAAATCACAAACTGGATCGGTGACAGGGGACAACCCTGGTGGAGGCCAAGACCTGCCGGAAACGTGTTTGACTTTGTGACGAGTATACGGATTCAGCTCTCACTTTGGTTATACACGGACCGGATGGCTCCTAATCAAAAAAATCAAAAATCAAAATAAATATTGTCAGCTACAGCCAGATAAGAGGACAGAAATACCCCTTTTATACAGGTGTCTTTGGTAATGAGCCACTAAGAAGCATCTGCACGGATCCTGTCAGCTCGGCCTGCCGGCTTCTCTTTGGTCTTCATCGGTATCCGAGGTGTTTTCTCAGCCTCGGTCCGGCTGCTCTATCTGATCACGATCATTTCCACGACCGTGCATGGCTGCTCAGCCCACAAAAGAACAACTGCTGCACAGTTTGTCTTTGAAATACTTTGTTCACCTCAGCGAGTTTTATTGTAAAAGCTTTCACATTCCTCTGAGGCTCAGTGCCTGCTGGCGCTGACCTTTAAGGACCGAACGGAGCTGGTACAAACCTAGAACCTCTCAAACAAAACGCTCCTTTCCCTTGTTTCCCTCTTACATGAAGTTTAAGCACTCTGAGCTTGTTTACAGCTGATCTTTAATCACGTTTTCAGGACAACAAGGGGAGCGTTGTTCTCATGAAACTCAATGAATCAAACCTTAAGAGGAGAAAGGTGTTGGACTTTTAAATGAGTTAGACGTCGTCTTGCTTCTGATTTAAAGCAATGTCTCACTAACAGTAAAGGTCAGATTCTGATCTTTGTTTCATGGTTTTTACAATCATTCCTGTCAGATACAATGATGTTGAAACAACATCCTGTCATGCTGAGCTGGTTGTGAACCGCTCTAGTAGGCCTTTTGACCCAACAGGTTCCTTTCTTTTATGTCACATTCATACCAGGAGCAAGTTTTCGCCTCACTCTACTCGCTTGAGTTGGACCATCGGTATCATTTGTGCTCATTCGCTTTAAATGCACCGAAGAGAAGAAGGGACTCATCTCCATAGACACCACAACTCAACTATTTCCACCATCCACCATGGATGAAATAACCATTGTTGCTGCTTTGTGCATGTTGAAGTCCCAGATATGTCATTAGACAGCCAATGCAACAGATTGCAACATTTAAATATACAACTGCAAAGTTCAGAGTCCCTTTCTATTGATTTTATTGTTTTTAGCTCTTGTTTAGTTTGAGAGGTTCTAGATGAGTCCTAAAACCTGGAAATGAGTTTGCGTTTTACCACTTCCTGTTCCCTCGTGTGAAAGTCAAATGGGATTTTAGGTTTGGCTATATTAAGAGAACTGGATCCAGCATTGGAGGCGAGACCCCGTTCATTCCTATGAAATTTGGTCATGAAGTCAATGGGTTCCAGGCCTTGAAAAGTACCTAGATCTTCTGGGGTCTTCTGGTCTCACTGGGCCTTAGTGCACATGTCCAATATGTGCAGTAGCATTGGTCACGGCAACGTCAGGGCTTGTACTGTCGTCACTGTCTGGGTCTCCATAGACATAAACAGAGGAAGGAAATAACTCTGGATTCAGCTATTAGTGCGTTTAACAACCTGATGCACCTGATGATTTAAACAAGGACTATTAGAGTGTTTGTACTGGGAGTTGGTTTACCCCAAAAAAATTATCCTCGGGGTTACACTCGATGGACACAGAAGTTGTAGTACTACCGTTTGGCCGCTTCAACCACGTTGGGATCAGCGACTGGCGCTCAAACTGGGGGCTTGGTTTTTAGTTTGATGCCTGAAATAAGGTCTGTTAACACAAGCTGAAGAGCACAGATGCACCGCAGTTTGTCCTGTGATGAGTAAATATGTTGCTAACAACTGGCTAAATAAAACTAATAAATGCCATCATGCCAACTCGTCCTCGTTTATAGTGTCATTGCTTATACTCACACTCGTGACCGTGGTGGAGTTTGTTTCTAAATTAACGTTAACTTTGACAGCCTTTGACGTGGTAATAGCGCATCAACGCAACTTGTGATTTTTAGGTTGTAGCAGCTCATGTTTCAAGCTAGAGTGAAGATACTGGTATCACACATCTGACTTCTCATGTAGCAGGCTAAATAAAGCTTCAAACTTGCATTAAATTGACCAAGAGTCCGTATGTGACAAGTTGAGTGAGAATGTGTTTTTCATGCAAATCAGTGCTGGCAAACTGAATCAGCAAAATCAGCTTAACCAAGTCAGGTTCAAACAACCTAAATTCACTTTTCCAAGATTTGGTGTTTTTGACCGTTGTCACTAGCTGCTGCATTCTAAAGACATAGATTAGAAACTGAATCTGTTCTGTTCCTAAAATAACAAGTGCAGCCTGTTTCCAGTTTGTTTGAGTTGCTTCAGCGTCTCTTTACTCTGTGGTTGGATTCCAGCTGTGGGTTAACCGCTGAATGAGTGTGTGGTTCCTGTCCAGGTGTTGAGCTCTGGACTCAAAGGTAGCATGAGTAGCTCTGCAGGCCAACGAGAAGCCTGGAAATAAAACATTAAGGAAATATTAAACCAGCAGCAGAAACTCTGAAGTGTTGTTGTATGTCTTCAAGCCACGTTCAAGCCATCCATCGCTGTGTTTCCATCACATCAACATCTGGCGATCGGCATTATTCACTGAGTCATCTCTGTGAGAGAGGATTCATTACCGACTGACATTGGACTGCATTAGTTTCAGCCAGATGTACTTAATGAACTAGACAGTTGGGCTCAGAAAACATCTCACAGCATTACTTATCTTATGATCCCAGAACCTGTCTATTAAAAGATAATTCCACTTCATTTCTGTCAGTAATAATAAGGCCCTGTCAATAATACCTGGCATTAATTAATGTTCGTACTGGGGAGTTGGTTTGCTTTAAAAACAATTATCCACTGAGATACAGAAGTCTCCATTTCGGCATTTTAGCACTTCCTGTTCCCTCATCTGGAAGTCAATGGGTTTTTAGCATGGCTATATGAAAAGAAGTGGATCCAGCATTGGAGGCGGGGCCCATTCATTGTTATGAAAGTTGCTCAGTGGAGCATCAAGTCAATGGGTTGACTTCCAGGTCTGGAAAAGTACCCGGATCTTCTGGGATCTTACTGGGCCCTAGTGCGCATGTTCGATATGCGTAGTAGCATCTGCTCAGTCACATGATTCTGTGTCAGTCTGGGTCTCCATAGTCATAAACAGAGGAAGGAAATAACTCTGGATTGAGTTACAGAAGCCTCTTTCCCAATGTGAGTCTATGGGGAAAAAGTCCTTTTGGGCCCAATGGCATTATATAACGCACATAGAAGTCGTAGTACCGCAGTTTGGCCACTATAAAATTGGGACGTAGGACCAGCGCTCTTCCTGGGGACTTAGTGAGACCAGGTTGTGAATGTGTCCTGGTCTACATTAAGAACTCAACTGACATCCCACTTGGATCCATGTGGTCTTGCTGCACCCCTCCTGTGAATAGACAAGAGCCTATTATCATGGAAATTGCTTCTGTATACTACTGTATTCAGTTCGTACATCTGTACTGTATTACGATATAGCTTATCCATAGGCTAAATATCTACTGCCGTTGTCTTTTTATTTGAATCCCTGGCTGTATCGGTATTAGCGTGTTGCTCCTCTGACAGCGAGTCGTGTCTTGTGTTATGATGGATGCTCTGGAGGCCAGAGGCCCCCACAGCAGCATCTGGAGCCTGAATGAAAGGACCGATGCCGAGCACTCGTCTCTGCTTTGTGTCCATCCCCCAACCCTTCACTCTTTGTTGACTCTGAAGGACAAAGGAGGAGGAAGAAAAGTGTGATCAGCACACACACACTTCACACTCTCTTGGATTCACGCTTGTTGCAGTGACAAATGGTGTTGTGTGTGTGGTGTGGTGTTGTGCAGATCTAGTCTAGTCATCCCACAACTGAAGATCTGGGGTCTCTAGGGGTCTCAGAGAGTCCTCACACGATGGTTTTTGAAAGCCTTGAGTCGGTTTTAATGCCTCCTCCGTCCTGAAGCATGTTTGAACACTTATAGCCTGTTTCTGTTAGTAAACATGATGTTAGTGTTAAGTGGAGATAGAATAAGTAGATGAAACAATAAGTCATGTTTATTAATGCTGGCTAGCAAGTATTGTTGGCTAGCTTTTTTTTAACAATGGCTGGAGAAAATGCTAGTTTCTCTCGATATGTCCTGTCACTCACTCTCCAGGATCACCAGTGTTAGTTGAGAAAGTTAATATATATCTGGTCCCGTTGGGACCAGATTAGCTGACCTCTGCACTGCTGAAGACTACTTCAGGATGTTGTAGACGGCTGACTAACGTTAGTTAGCTAGCTAGATTATCTGTCTCCAGAACTGCCCAGTTAGCTAGCTAACTTGCCCACTTTCTGTCTTGCATGACAGCATGTCAGAATTAAAAAGCTAAGCTAACTAAGTAGCCAGCCACCCAACTAGCGGGCTTTTGGCCAGTGGCAGCGCTGTAAAGATAAATTGAGGGCATATCGATTTTTGGATGCCTATAGTTAACTATTGTAAGTAAAGTCAGTCAAGAAGAGTTGTACAATATTGGTGAAGCATTTCAGAGGGAAGAGGCTGCTAATAGATTAGCCTTCTGCTAACCGCCGCCAATGGCTCACAGCTACGGTTAGCAGAAGGCTAAATATTAGTAACATTTACTCTCCATCTCTAAAACGTTTTGTCAATATTGTAGCTCGCTAGAGCCTGTAATCAGTCATCTCAGATGTTGTGATATCTGGATTTTGACAGCGAAGAAACACAGTAAGATGACATTTTAGATGTGTAACTTTAGCCCACTGCTAGCATTAGCCTCCAGTCTTTCCTTTGTTTAGCCTCCAGCTAACACTGTGATGTAATCATGACGTCAACAAGAAAAGGGTCTTTACTACTTTAAGTTTCTTAAAGTTATGGGTCCAAAAGGAAAGTCTAATACAAAAATGCAGAACATTTAAATTCAGTGTGGAGTTTTGCATGTTCTCCCCGTGTAAGCGTGGGTTTTCTCCGGGTACTCCGGCTTCCTCCCACCATCCAAAGACATACTGTTTAGGTTAACTGATGACTCTAAATTGCCCGTAGGTGTGGATGTGAGCGTGAATGGTTGTCTGTCTATATGTTGTCTGTCTCTATGTGGGGTGAACCCCGCCTTCGCTCTATGCCAGCTGGGATCGGCTCCAGCCCCCCCCCGCGACCCCTAACGGGATAAGCGGTTGACGATGGATGGATAAAATAGTTCTTCATGTTTGACTACAGTGATGGACTCTCCATACTGTAGCAGTGAGGATGATAATATTTTGCTTCTTCATGGTGAGTCTCAGCGGCTGGTTGTACGTCCGAGGTGATTATTTTTCTGTAGACGAGGAAGAAGAGGCCTGACAGACTGTGGACTAACTCAGATTTATTGATGGTTTGTTTGGGACCTGTAGATAACCTTCTGCTGGTTAAAACCAAACTACATTTGAGCTGTGATCAAATGTGATTAGTCTCAGTTTAGCTCTGCAGCAGCGCCCGAGTCTGTCGACCTCCACGACACCAACACAACACTTCATTCAATTAACCGTCGATTACAACGGAGGCCGTCCATCCATCACAGGATGATTGGGGGGGGCAGGGGGGGTACGATGTGCACGACAGTAACGTTCAGACAGAAACACAAGCTCTGAGGGTTTGTGTGTGTTCGTGCTGGTCTTTATGTAGATAATCAAGCTCAGTCACTTGGTGTGCAGCAGTGATTTTGCAACAAGTGAATGATCTGAAAAACACAGCACATTTATTTGATCTATGGCTGTCAACGTTGATATGATGATAACGTAAAAATAACGCACATTCATTTTAACGCCACTAATTTATTTAAAGCAATAACACAATCGACCTTTTGGAGGTTGTAGTGGGTTCACTTCTAAACTTAGAGTGAAGATACGGGTATCATATGAAGCTAGAACCCTTAATATATCCATCTGTACCAACTAGGACTAGCTTGTCAGGAAGGAGTCTAAAAACTCCTAAAAACATGCGTAGCCATTTTCAAAGGGCTCCCTTGACCTCTGAGATATGTGAATGAAAATGGGTTCTATGTATACCCACGAGTCTCCTCTATACAGACACTTGATGATAATTACATGCAGTTTGAGGCAAGTTATAGGCCCAATTCCAGTCCGGCCCGTACACCCTTAGCCCATCCACTTCCACTCCGCTTGCATGTAGGATCCGCCATATTAAGTGCCATCCAAAACCAGATGGACCAGGAGTGGAAGTGGGTTATTAAAGCCCTCCAACAGCAAGCCTGCATCAATGCCCACTTAATCAGAGGCCCTTACTGACTACGTTCGACTGTTTAGTGTTCATCATGGAACACGAACCAATGTCAGTTCTGTGCAATTACCGGTACAAAAATGCACTGCTCAAACTAACGTTTATTTGTCATACAGACATTATTAATTTAAAGTAAATAGATTGCATTTGGGATCAAATCCACCCTTGTCTGGTCAAGAAAATGCTCAACATGTTCATTTGATTGTATATTTATACATTATTTACCCCCATCAGTAGTTATAGCCCCAAGTCTCCAACTCTGCAGTACTGACTTCACAGTACAATAATCCAGCTGTGCAATAATCTGGTTTGTTCTGGCATTAACACTGTATTTATTTCAACAGTACATTAAAACTTCCATATTTATTTATACTATTGTTGCATTTTCACACTTAACAACAGATCCTGTTTTTCCAGTTTGTCACCTACTGCTGCTAAAGGGCACTTCCATGTGTCGGTGTCTGATGCCGAGGGCGCTGCCCAATCGGCGGTGTTTGAAGAGTCGAGTGTGACCATTGACGTTGGCATATGAACGGCCATGTTCTCTAGCTTGAAAATCCCAAATATAAAACCTGGTTGGCTCAGGATTCCAAATGGGAAAAGAAAGCTGGATGCGAACTTTATCTAAAATCGTCCCACATTTCCAACATGGAGGAGGCAGCGATTGTGATCCATATGAAAGGCCTGAAGCACGGAAATCTTGTCACAGCATCCTCTGCACCCAGAGTCATGAAGTCAAATCTGGTCTGCAGACAAGTCTGGAAATTTGAGGCTGAAAAAGTATGGAATTTGAAATGGACCATATGTGCGAACCCTGACGTTTACTCAGCTTCCACCAACAAATCCACTGATGGCAGTGATTCCAGCTGATTTCAGTCTGAAGTGTTGCTGACTGATCCTGAATCAGTTGGATCACATGTGACGTGACCTTCTTCTTCTTCTTCTGGTCTTCTGGATGGTTGAGGTTCTCCAGAGGAGGAAGCGGCCACACCAAACCCAACACTCGGCCCCACCTGAGTCCGGGGAGGGGCCCCATCCGTCTGCCCATGGTGCCAGGACAAGGACCCCAGTCAGCTGGGACAGGAAACAGACCCCACCTACCCCTGCTACCATCCCCAGCCCCAGCCCAGGCACACTTCCTCTGATGGGGGGAATGTGGCCGCTGCCCCCCCCTCGCATCGAAGCTGCTGCTTTGTATGTTCCCAAAGGGGGTTGGAGCACTCATTTTGCTCCTTGGCGTCTCCCTGCAAAAACACAACAGCCCCCCCCCTTGTGCTGCACAATTAATCCCAAAGAAACCAGAGAAATTTGGTCTGAGAACCAGAAAGAAAAGCTTCTTCACTCCAACAATTTTAATAACTGATTCACCGTTTTAGTTCATTGTTAAACAAAGAGACATTCTCCAACGTCTCTCTGTCTCAGTGAATCTCTCTGGGTTTTGGGCTTTTGGTCGGACAAAATGAGACATTCAAAGACATCACGTTGGACTCCAAGAACTTGTTGTGGTCGACAGATCAGCAGCTCATTGATTCATCAAAAAGAGAAAGATCAGCAGAATAACTGAGACTCAAAATCATTGTTCAGTTCATTAGCTGGAGCTCTAGATTCAGTTAACTTTGCAATCTGAAAAAAATTAAAGAAACAAGAAAATAATTCAGAATAATAAAATGAGACTATATATCATATGAAACCAGAAAACCTAATGAATCCACTGGTACCAATCACACACTAACACTAAATAATGCTCCAAAGTTTTGGTGAGGAAAAACTGTCATGTCCATTTTCACAGGGGTCCCTTGACCCGCCAGTCTCCCTTTACAGACATTCCCACATTCCCTTTATGATAATCACATGCAGTATTAAAGTGTTTTCCCCTATATAAAATGATGTATTTGAATATATCACTGTAAAGCTGAGACTCTTGTGGATTTCAGTGTGGTGAAACCATTTTTAAAAATTTGACATCACTGTATAAAATGAGCTGTGGTGACCTCTAGGATAATCACAGCCTCATGAAACTTTACAGCCACAAACCAGAGACCTGGAGCATTCAGAGGATGGATGGCTTTCCTAGCTACACTGATAATAAGGGGGTTTCTGAGCAATTTACACAACAAAAGTGATCAACATCCAGTCGCCAAAAAAAAAGTCAAAAGGTTTTGATCCTAATTCACAGCAGGGCTTTTTCTATGGTGTTCACAAGGTCTTGGTATCTAAATGTGGTATTTTGGAGGGATTATTTATCATTCTTATCAATTTGAGTGGTAAAAAATGGTTAAATTTAGCACTTAGTAAATCTGTGTAACAAATGGTATCAACCCAAAAATTACTGCAACAACTTATGAGACATAATAGAGCAGGAGATGACCATATACTTCTATCATCACTTCTAAACTCATACACTTTATTTGTTAATTAATTTAATTAAATTAAATTAATCTTCAGCTTTCATTTGATTTACACCACTTCTATGTGACTATGCTATCTCTATTCTATCTCCCCCTAAAGACCCCCTGGACCCCCCTAAAAAGACAAATTTGGGTCTCAGACGGTTAATCAGTGATTAAAATGCACCGCTGATTTAAACCAAAATGAATCAGGTTATACTGTGAACAAAATGTACACATAGATCCAGTGTTAAAGTAATGGATATGATAATATAAACATGCTGTAGGTATAGACAGAATAAATATAAGTTATGGTGTGTGAAGGCAGCAGTCTGAGGATTTGTGTTTGTGTATCTGCTGCTGCAGGAGGTGTTTCAGTTTCCTGCTATTTACGGCTGATCTGGCCTTCCTGTTTCCTGCGTCCTCTCGGCCTCCGAGACAAAAGCGTCATTACACCAAGAGAAGAAAAAAATAAAGCGTTACCCTTCATATTACCGGCCAATATTTGTCCTTATTTCTTTGATGTGGACAAGCATTTTCATCATTTCTGTCATGTCTTAGCATTTCGGTCATTTTGTACTTTGTCTTGTATTTTCCCGTTTGGTTCCAGGCAGCTACTGGTTTTCTGTCACTATATTTTACTTATGTAGAAGACAAAGGTCTTGAGTTTGTATTCTTCCTCTGGATAACAAGACTGTACATCGTGCTGTGTAATGACTTAAAAGTAGTCTGTCCCCATGTGAATGTACATGTGAATGTAAATGGGTTCTCTGGGTAACCACCAGTCTCCCCTTTACAGACATGCCCACTTTATGATAATCCCAGTCAGTCTGGATCAAGTCATAGTCAAGTCAGCACTCTGACACACTGACAGCTGTCAGTTCATTAGTTGCAGCTCTAGATTCGGTTCATTTTGCAATCTGAAAAAAATGAATAACAATAAAATTATGCAGAAAAGTAAAAGGAGACTATATATCATCTGAAACTGGTACCAACCATTGTTTAGAAGAACACTAAATAATGCTCCAAATTTTTGTTTTGTGAGTGAAAATGGGTTCTATGGGTCGTCGTCTTCAAAAAAAGGTTCAGGAAATTTTGTGTTGTAATATTTTAATAGCAATACCTATCTAATCATCCAAGTGTCATGATAGGAGGTAGGTGTATTGCCCCAGCCCTACTATCCTCTGGTGGACAGGCGGGTCGATTCCACCGTTTGACGTGATGCTGGGTTGAACCATCAGAAGATAAAATCCACTCTAGAGAGCAGGTGGCATTCTTCTACACAAACTCTCATTAATCAGATTCTTTTCATTTCTAATCTGATGAATTCCTTCAATATGTCGGCCTCACGCCTGCCTGCGGCAGGGGGGGGGTCTTTGTTGGTAAAGAATGGGAGGGGTCGCCCGTGGCGGGGCGTCCTGCGAGCCGGCAGATGGCCGATAGGACGAGAAGACAAAAGTGGACGGCAGACTTTCTCCGTCTGAGCTGCAAGACACAAAACGGGAGGACGGAGGGAGGAGGGGAGTCAACGGACTGTTGCACACAGTTTAACCTTTACTGAAGCTGTGAAACCTGTTGTTATAACCTCAGAGCTCATATTTAGCAGATTGTCATTAATTTAGTGGAAATTAACCCTTTGATGACAACATAGACTCGTTTTTTATTATGTTTCATAAGTTGTTGCAGCAATTTCTGGGTTGTAACCATTTGTTACACATATTTGGTGCTAAATTTAACAATATTTAATCAATTGAGTATTGATAAAAATGATCAATAATCCCTCCAAAATCCCACGTTAAGACACCAAGACCTTGAGGAACACCATAGAAAAAGCCATGTGGTGATTTGGAATCAAAAACTGTTGACATTTTGGAAATTTCTGCAAGAACTGAATTTTCCAGTGATTGGATGGCGAGTACTTCTGTTGTGTAAACTGCTCAGAAACCCCCTTATTGTCAGTGTAGCTAGGAAAGCCATCCTTCCTCTGAATGCTCTAGGGCTCTAGTTACCAGGATGTAGTAGTAGTAGTAGTAGTAGTAGTAGGTCTCTAGTCATAGTCAAGTCAGCACTCTGACACACTGACAGCTGCTGTTGGGCTGTTTGCCTTGTTATGATCTGAGCATATTTTCATGCTAAATGTAGAACCTGTGACGGTTTCTGGACAATATTGTCACTGTTTAGTGTTAATTAATTTCCAATAATATATATTGTATATTTGCAGTGGACCTCAGTGTGTAAATAACTTCTTTCTTGATTAAATCTCTTCGTCTCCGTCGAGACGTTCCAGCTGTCGAGGTTTCCCCTCAGCACTTCCCATCTTGTTTCAATGAGAGAGGTCAAAGGTCACCGATGCGTTTGGGGTCAGCGGTGCATTGTGTTGCCGTCGGCTCTCTTTCTGACTCCTCCTACCTCCTCAGCTCTGACCTCTCTGAGACAGGATGGGTGTCGCCCAGCCTGAACTCGCTGTTGGAACACACTGAGCCTTAAGTCCGTCGTGACCTTCGATCTCATAGGAAATGAGCCTCCGAGCTCTTTATCGTTCTGCAGAAGACCTTAAATTAGCTGTCAGTGGATGTGTTTTAGATTTTATATCACAGGTGAAGTTAAAACCCGAATAAATCAGGCAGGAAGAAAGAGCAGAAAAACGTATTTTAGTCTCTTAAAGAAGAGGCTCACCTAAAACAGTCAATATCAGTTTAAGTTTACGTTACATTTAGAGTATTTTCAACACTTTATCTCTTCAGGCATCTCTATCTGACGGGGAATTAGATTAAAAGTGAAACTTGTCTGTGGTCTGTCCAAAGCCAGCAGGCACCGATCAGCCATAACATAACTGATTCTCCAAACTGGGGACACGCTGACCGTCATCTACTGTCAGTAATTCACCTACTATGGTTAAGTACCTCATACAACCCCACTTCAAAACACCACAGCTTGAAGGGTTAGGGTCATTTTAACCCAAACCACCATCTGTTTCTAAACCGAAGGAAGTTGTTTCCTGTGAGGACAGAAGTTTATTTTGAAAAGACTGTATGCATGTAGCAAGTGTGTAGCTGGAGTTATCATAGTAACCGTTGCATTTAACGATGTCACCTTTGACTTTAGGAAATTGTTTTCATTACCCTCCAGCATTTTTCTTTTTCTTTCCTAAATATTGTGTGAATAATCTTTACGTTCAGCCATACAGTCTGTAGTCCTGCGCTGTCTCTGTTACCTGGAGCTTCCTAAAATAGTTCCTGTGTGATGACCTCAGCCTGCTGCTCTCATATTAACGGTTGATAAAAGAAACAAAAAGAGAGAAAATGAGGAGAAAATGGGTCCAGAAAACCAAAATAAACAGAGTGAAGTCTGGGACGTCATGGAAGAGGGGAGGGGAGGGGAGGTGATGGATGGGAGGAGGGGGGAGTTTATACAAAAGCAAAGTCTGTGTGCTGAAGCTCATGAAGCTCCTCCCTCCCTCTGTTCTCCCCAGCAGATGAGAGGGGGCGAGCGACATAGACAAACACAGAGAGAGAGAGAGAGCGAGAGAGAGCGAGCAGCTGGAGGCGACAGAGCTTCAGTAGTAAAGAAAGAGAGGAAGAGGAGGCAGCAGGACGAGTATGAAGGAGCTGCTGACTTTCTGAGAACGAAAACCGGTAAAACTCCTCAGACTTCTTAACTTTGTGTGAACATTTACCTTCTATATTTCTTTATCTGTTAATCACTTTGTTTTAAAAAGTGCATTTATGAATTAGTAAAAGCTTCATTATGTCCACTGCAGCTGTTCATGTTGTGCATGTGTTTCATTCAGTATCACTTCTTACATCCAGCATGTATTAGAGAGCCGACACTGGTTGATCCAATCTGAATAGAAAGTGTGGTAACGCTGTATAATAACCATCATTTATACATTTATTTTGTTAATTAAACTTAGTTAATAGTTATTTTACTGCTGGCAATGAAATAATGTTTACTAATTATTAGTAATGCTACAATTTATGTTATTCCAACAGTTTATTGTTGCACATATTCTAACATATATATATGTATATGTATATATATGTGTTAATGATTAAGATATTATACAACAATGGCTATAATAAAGTTGCAACTACGTATGATACATTGTTAAATGTTAATACTTTGTAAAACACCTATAAACATTATTTACATAGTTAATACTGTTATTGCTTAATAAATACTTTATAACATCTACGTATAAATATCATTTAGGCAGTTAATACTTTGTTATTGCTTTATAAATACTTTGTTAAACATCTATAAACATTTAGATAGTTAATACTTTGTTAAAGGTTTATAAATACCTTGTTAAACACATATAAATATTATTTACATGGTTAATACTTTGTTAGTGGTAAATAAATACTTTGTATTTGTCCTTTTTTTTTATTAGAACTGTCAAATTGATGGTTCCATTGATTCACATTATGAAGCGTTCTGGCTCTACTCCAAAAGTCCCGCCCCTTCTGGTGGACCATCATCGAACCTTATTTCGAATAAATATAAACAGTAGTCAGCGACGAGAGACAGATTTTTTTTAAATCCCGTTTGAATTGCCCCATGAATCACAAACATGATGTTTGTTCATTCAAAGATAATTTTGCAAGTTCAGAAAGTCTCAATTTGTCATAGTATCATTTAGTTTTCACCATTACTGGCAAATTAGCTAACTTAGCCATGTTCCACATCACCATCATTAGCTAACTAACTAACTTAGCCATGTTCCACATCATCATCATTAGCTAACTAATTAACTTAGCTATGTTCCACATCACCATCACTATCTAGGTAGTTAATTTAACTATGTTCCACGTCACCAACACTCGCTAGCTAGCTGACTTAGCAATGTTTCACATCACCAACACAAGCTAGCTATCTAGATAGCTAGCTAGCTTAGCCATGTTCTACATCACAAACACTACTATGTAGCTATGTTAGCCATGTTCCATGTCACCAACCAGCCAGCACCACCACACTAGCTAGCTAGCTAACTGACATTGCTATGTTCTGTAGCTGGTGTGAGTTCATCTCAGTAGGAAACACAGATATCGTAGCTTCAGAGAGAGACGTCATTACCGCACTATTGTCTGTGTCGTCTTTCTAATTACGTATTTTCAAAGTCTGATACTTCCAACAGTTTTACAACAAACTGAGACTTTCTTGGCTTGAAAAAATATCTTTGAAATTGGCAAACATCGTATGTGAGATTTGTGACACAATTTAAACGGGATCAAAAAATATTTGTCTCTCTCCGTTGATGACCATTCATATTTTTTCCAAAATAAGGTCCCATGGTGGTCCACCAGAAGGGTCCAGTCTTCGCCTCTCTATGAGGTGCTATCATGATGTGTTCAAATCTAATCTTCTGCGAAATTTAGTTTCTGGTGAGAAACTTGAATAAATCCAGTAGTTTGAAGGAGATGTTTAGCTGCAATATACAATACATAATAGAGAGAGAATTATTAGCTGTTTAACTTGATCACAAGCCAGTATGACAACAGGAATAAAGGAGCGGATGTTGAAGTACACAGGATTTCACTGGTATTGATATCGACTACTGAATAAATTTCTGGTATTGTGACATCCCTAGTTTCAATACATACACAATGCATAGAGAGTAAAAGTAATAGCCCACCGAGCAGGTAAATCCAGCCCTGGTAGTAGTTGAGTTAATAGTAGTAATGGTAGTAATACTTGATGCAAAAGTAATAGAAATAGTGTCTGTAGTAGCAGCAGCTTTTTAGGCATGAAAACGGTAAAAATGTAACTTGGAATCGCTGTGATTAAAGAATAAATCTAAACTTTACGGGCAGATAAACAGCAGCGTCAGTAGTAATTTATTTCTCCTTGTTGGGTCTCCTCCAGGTCGCAATGGGAAACACAGACAGTCACAGCAGCTTCGTCTCTCCTGCCAAGTCCTCCTGCTCGCTCAGGTTCTCCTCCAGGAGGGAGGAGGTGCCATCAGCTCGCAGCTGGTGGAGGAGTCAGGGAGGCAGCCGGAGCCGAGGGAGGACGTACCTGAACCAGAATGCCGCCAGCCCGCCGTACACCTCCTGGCATTATGAACACGCCCCCAAAGCCACCAGAGGATCTCCTCCGAGATTAATCAGAGGAAACCAGTTTGGTTACTTGGAGAACAGCGGCGGGAGTAATGGCGAGCGAACATCCCTGGAGAGTGGCGGCAGCCCGAAGGTGCTGCTCAGCAAAGATGGGAGCATGAGGGTGGAATTCACCAACACCAGGGGAGTCTCCATGGAGTCGCCGGGGCTCGCCAGCCACCCCGGCACCACCGTCGCCGCCGCCCCCCCAGTTGCCGAACCCTCTCTCCGCACCAGTAAAGGCAGCTCGCTCAGCTCCGACGGCTCCTGGTACGACTCGCCGTGGGGAACCGGTGGCGAGCTGGTTGACAACGTGTTTGTCTGCGGGCAGAGTGTGGCGAACAGCAGCGGGTACACCACCTACTCCTCCACCCGCACAGAGGAGACCACCACCACCAGCAGCGGGTACAACACCGTCTTCTCAGCCAACGTAGACATCTCACCTGGATTTAACTTCCCCGCCGCAGAGACCAACGTGTTCGCCTCCGCCGCCGGTTACAACACCTGCTCCTCTGGGCAGACGGAGGACAGCGGCATCGGAGACTCTGTGATCCTGCAGGCCGACCTTAGAGACTTCAGCCTGGCTTCACCTACCTCCACTTCTCTGGACAGCGTTTACCACAACACGCTGCCCGCCTTCCCCACCACACCGGACACCGCCCTGCAGCAGGGGACCGCCTTCTCCTCCTCGGCGCTGCTGCTGGATGACGTCATCCAGGAGGAGGAGGGGTCAGGAGGAAGCGTGGAGCAGCGCTACTCCTCTTTAACGCTTCCCTGTCGATCCGCTGCTTCCGGGAACGGCCGCAAAGACTTCCTGAAGAGTCGAATCAGACGACTCAGCGACTGGACGGGAAGTCTGAGCAGGAAGAAGAGGAGGATCCAGGTGAGTCCCATTAAAACAGCTTGTAAGAGGGTGTACGGAAGATTTAAAATGCCCACATTTATTTGTTTGTAATTTAACATGTTTTATTTAATTATGGTAAAGTAAATGCTTATTTAAAATAAATAAATAATATGTGCATCATATTTTTTGTTTGATTAGTTTTTGTTTAGGCGTTCTAAATCTTCCATATTTGTGTAGCATTAAAAGCACAGTTTTTGTGGTTGATATGCAGTATGGACACATAATTAATTTTCTCTTTCTGATTTTATTAGACAGCTAAGGGGTCAGGGCTAACTTTAACTCTAACTATAGTTTTTGCTTTCCTTTTGCATTTAAGTTTAAATTTGACTTTCCATTTTCAAATTTTCCATATTTCCATTTTTCAGTTACCTTTTATTTAGCATAGTGATTCTCAAAGTGGGGTCCAGGGACTCCAATGGGTCTATGCATTATTTCGCTATAAATAAAATTTAAAAAATGAAATAAGTAAAAAGAGAAAAATGTACTGTAATGTTAAAAAATACATATTGACAGATGGGGACAATTTGTGCCAATTAAACAGCCATGTTGTGTCCATCACTCACAGCAAGATGGCCGCAGGTTTGAATCCGGCTTGGTGCTCTTCTGTGTGGAGTTTGCATGTTCTCCCCATGTTAGTGTGGGTTTTCCTCCCACAGTCCAAAGACATGCAGGTTAACTGATGACTCTAAATAAGCGGTTGCAGATTGATGGATGGATGGATTGTGTCCATTACTCCCACCCACATTAGCTTTGGGCCAATAGAAACTCTGATATGATTGTGGCGCATCACGTCAATCTGTCATGAATCACTCAGTTTATTAGCCAGTTAGCTAGCTGGCTAGCCTGGAGATATATTTGAGTCCCTCCATATCGTCAAGTGATGCTAAGACCAAACTGGCTAAACTAAGAAATGACAGGCTCCGCCTACCATGACTACACATTTCGTTCAGGTCCTGCAAGAAATGTGGAAAAATGCAGTACAGTACTCACATGTCGCCTCGAACACGACTCTAGAACGGGGATAAAACTGTAAGTCAAAGTGTGTATGTAGAGTCGGTAGTGTAGGGAGTGGATGTGTGAAAATGTGCTGCATGGATGAAGGAAAAAGAACCACAAACCAGGATCAGAGGTTTGGTGCGCGAGCAGGTCTGCCGGCTACAGACTGCTGCATGCTCTGCCTTTAAACAGGGAGCCCACCTGGCCCAGGTGTGTCCCATCTTATCAGGTCTGCAGCCCTGAAGAGAGAAAGCAAACAGCAAGGGATCCAAACTCCGACGGGCCGTCACAGTGACGACGGTTATATCGAGCGACGGCGATGGGAGACCTGCTCTAAATGCATCTTCAGGTGTTAGCATGACGCTGGCTCAGCTAAAGCAACGTCTGATTACAAATCACCCAGAATGTCAGGGAAAAAATAAGTGGCGTGAAATGTGTTTCTGCTTATCGCTATCAAACAAAGCTGAAGTATTTAGGTTGAAACGTTTTAGAATAAAAACAGAGCCAATGGCGTCTAAGAGTATAAATGGTAGTAGACATTATGCTTCATCAGTGTTAGGATTGGGGGGGCCCTTGGGGGTCCCTGCCCCCAAAAAGTTTGAGAACCCCTGATTTAGCAGAGTATTACAATATAATACTTTTTGTAATAATATATTTTGTCATTTTCCCGTTTAATTTTGGGTTACATATATTATTACTAGTAGTACAGCTACTATCATACAACACCTAATATTTCACATTTTGTGTCTGATTGCTGTAGTTTCACTTCCCCAGCTCTCAAGTGCTGCTTTAAATGAACAAATCATGTTAACACCCAGTTATCTGTAATGAGGAGGAAAATTCTGCTTGCTAAAAGTCATAAACACTTCGTAAACGACAACGGCAGAGAAACAAGTTCAGAGAAATTACATCGTACAAATCTGGCGATATGCTTTGTTTACATCATTGGTTCCTGCTGAAGACATAACACCACACAAATATGTAGTTTTATTTTAAAACAGCTGCTCACTGTAGTTTTTAAAAAGACAAACAGGAGGTAATAATGGATTCGTTGGGGACTATTTTCAGCGGCGGATTAACTCACACTTATTATATAATGATAATAATAATTTAAAAAAGACAACTTGCTTAAGTAAACAAGCAAAAAAGATAATAATAATAATAATAATAATAAAGCAACGTTACTCAAACAAATCAAAGAAGTAAATTGAATTAAATTGGAAATAATAAATAAAATAGATTATGTTTTGTCCTCAGGAGCCATACGGCAGTGACACCAGTGATGTTTTCATCAACCGGCTGGACTCTGGGCCGGTCGCCAGCAGCACACTGTGGTCCTCCAACCCTCTCCACAATCTGAACCAGAACCAGTTCCCAGCAGTCCACTGTGGCTCCTCCAGGAGCCTGAACCTGAACCAGAACCACAACAACGACGTTCAGCGGCAGAACGTCTACGAAAACTTCATGCAGGAGCTGGAGACGGGCTGCAGCAGCGCCGCTGACCGGACCGAGCCGTCGGAGGGGGATGGAGAGGAGGAAGAGGAAGAGATGGATGGAGATGGAGATGAAGATGGGGAGGTGGAGGTGGGAGGAGGCCAGCAGCTGGACATCCTGTTTGAGAAGGAGCAGGGCGTGGTGCGACGGGCCGGATGGCTCTCCTTCAAAGCTCTCATCACTGTCGGCAAAGACAGGAAGCTGGAGCTGGTGGCTCGCCGCAAGTGGAGACACTACTGGGTCACACTGAAAGGTCCGTCCCTCAATACTAAATATGATATAAATAAACTAGAGTGGTGCATTCATGTGCTCCTCAGATGGTCCCACTTCCTGAGTTAGGAAGTCCTTCTCACTTCGGTGTGGTCATGAACTTTAAGTTGTGATGTGGAAACAACATGGACGCTATAAAGAAGACATGTTGTTCCAAGTTGAGCTTATACTGATAATCAGAAATGAAAGAGAAAAATTATAAAAGACTAGAATATTCTGAGCTTATAAATAATATATTATAAATATACATTTATGAGAAAAAAAAACAAATTTATTTAAAAAAAGACCTGATTATTCTCTGACACTATGAAGGCAAAAATTTACGGGAGAAGAAACACAAATTTCCGAGAATAAAATTGAAAATACACTGAGATTGTAAAGTCATACATGTACCAGAGAAAAAACAATTTACAAGTAAAAGATCTGAATGTTTTTTTGACATTATAAAGTCAGAATTTTATGAGAAAAAAAAACTCACAAATTTATTCCGAAAAACTTCAATATACTCTGAAATTATAGTTATACATTTACGAGAGAAAAAAACTAATTTACAACAAAAGACGAATATTCTCTGAGCTTATAAAGTCATACATTTACAAGAAAAAATCTCACAAATTTATGACAAAAGACCTGAATGTTTTTTTACATTATGAAGTCCAAAATTTACGAGAAAAAACTTGAATATACTCAGAAATTATAAAGTCATAAGTTTACAGGAAAAAACTCATGAATTTACGAGATAAATGAATATTCTCAGATTATAAATCAAACATTTATTACAAAAAACTTGAATATACTGTGAGATTATAAAGTCATACATGAAAGAGTAAAACACTCAAATTTACAAGAAAGACTTGAATTTCTCTGAGATTATGAAGACAAATATTCATGAGAAAAACTATGAGAAAAAAGCATAAATTTGTGAGAAAGATGATATTCTCTGAGATTATAAAGTCATAAATTATTATTAATTATACTGAATTACCAGAAAACCTGCGATATTGTGATATTTATTGATTAGTGTATGGTATATCTTGAGCCCTGAATGTTAAGAGACAAACAGGAAGTGGGATGAACAAATAAAATAATGAATTGGCTGTAGATGTTGGACTACCTGGACTATATTCTGTCCCCTCAGGTTGCACTCTGCTGTTTTACGAGACTTACGGGAAAAGCATCAGCGGCGAGCGGGAGCTCTCTCCTCGCTACGCTCTGCTGGCCGACGACAGCATCGTCCAGGCCGTCCCCGAACATCCCAAGAAGGAACACGTCTTCTGTCTGAGCAACTCGCACGGCGACGTCTACCTGTTCCAGGTGAGACCACAGTTTTATTTCTTCATTAGTGAGCTATTTATTTCAACTTTTCAGGTTGCAAATGTGAGCAGGAATCAGAGTTTATTAATGTCTGAGGACTGAGCTGTGTTGAGCAAAACTGTCCTTGAACGCACCACCAGTCCCTGACATCCAGAATCACAAACAACCACGAATCTCTTGTTTCTGTAAATACCTCGGTGACATTTTTTAACGTGGTTTTCTGGGAAGTTTGTCGTTTTCATTCCTTCTAAATTTGAATCTGCTCAGTTTTCTCTTGATTGTCTGACTTGTGATTGCTGGCTGCGTCTCGTTTCTCCCATCATGCTCTGGTTATTTCAGCCCCAGAACAGTGTGAATGAATGGGACGTAGTGTTTGTGGAGGGCTGTGGTTTCTCTCTCTGCAGCACAGAACCACCAGCGTCGCCACAAACATGCATAGAGCACATTTTAGGACTTTTTTTTCCTTTGCATGTGTTTTACTTGGTGACGAGTGTGTTGCTGTGAGCTTTACACCACTGGAGGAGGAGCCAATATCCTGCAGAGGAAACAAAACTAAAGCTAAAGTCTTATTCTTACAGCTGATGATGATCTCCTGATTCAATGGCATCACGATACTTGGGTGCTGCTTCAATTTGTATTGCCATTTTTAAGTATTGTAATTCAGTATGGCGATTTATCACAATTTCTGTTAACTTTTTTAACACTAGACCATGGGGGGAAAAGTTGAATCATACATTTCTAGGGACTTTTACTTTGGAAAATATCTAAATTAATCCAGTAAAATGTTTAAGCATGTATGTAGTCAGAGAAGTCCTGAAATCAAATATATCACTTATTGTTTGCAGAATTATTATTGTTATTATTAGTAGTAGTATAGTAGTAGCATTATCCAGCAACCCAAAAATGAAAGAATAAAGACATTTCCCTCACAAATTAGTGGTATTTTCTTTTTAATTTATAAGGGACATGTAATGTTTTGTACTTCTACTGAATATGATCCGATCAATGTGATTTCTATAGATATATTTTGTATATCCAGTTCCTTTTGTTAACACCTTATTTTGAAAGCCAAAAGTAGTCCCAGGTGTCTACTTCCTCTAACTTCTCCAAGGTGGTCTGTAGCTCTCTGTCAGCTCCGTTCTCTTTATCCATCCATGGTCAGCTCCATCAGGGCCGTTTGAATGCATTTAACATAAATGTCAGTATATGGAGGGTGGAGGTCGGATCCACGCCCACCCTCCAGCTTTTTCTACTTTTTTTGTTTCAGCTTCTTGTGATTTGTTTTGGTTGACAGACACAGAAAGGATATGACGTCACGTTACTGAGACTACAACAATAAAAGCGGTGAATAGTTTTTTTTCCCCACCCTTACTTATTCCTCAGGTTTTTGTTTATTATACTGCAAAAAAACACGGCTGCATTTTGCTACTTAAAAAAGGATGAACTCGCTCAGACCAGGTCAATATATTGATCTTAAACATTACACACAGATAAAATCAGGACTTGAGAGGGTCAGAGATCACGACTTAGGCCTCAAAATAGATGCCACACGCTTCTTGTGTGCTTGCTGACGACCTGAGATTCAACAGGGGAATATTTCTCTTTAACGATCTCAGAAAGCACTTTTTTATTCCCAGAGTAGCTCCCACTCCTCTCAGCTGTGGAGTGTGTTTACAGACACACAAATCACACGGCGCTCCATCTACAACTCGTCTCCATGGTTCCCCAGAGGGTTCACCGAGGAGGAGGAGGAGGTGTCGAGGAGCTGAAAGGAGCTGAGGACGGAGGGTGAAAGAGCCTCTAATGGGAGTCACTACACCCGGCTAATTACTGCAACAAATGCTCCTGTTTTATGACGACGAGCTGCTGAACAAAAACACCTGTTAGTGTCATGACATGAGAGCTACTGTTCTCCATCTGGCCAGAAAACCTCTGAAACATTCAGACCATCAGTTCTGCTCTTAAAGAGTTTCTTGTTTTTCTGTCCATCCATTTTAATATTTATAGTAATAATGTTGATGTATAAAGCACTATTTAAAACCTTTGTTACAAAGCATGACGGTGTATTAGAGCCATTGTCGGTTACAAAATAAATGGATATGGAGCCATGGGAGGGGAGTAACATTCAGAGAAAATGACGAATTTTCGAGATTAAAGTGGTAAATTACAAGAAAAACATATTCTCTGAAATTATAAAGTCGTAAATTTACGAGAAGAAAACTAAAAACGTTACGAGGAAAAACTTGAATATACTCTAAGATTATAAACTTGAATTTAAATAAATAAATGTATGAGGAAACAAACTAATTTCTAAGAAAACAACTCAAATATTGTCTGAGATTAAAAAGTCAGATTTCCGAGAAAATACTTGAGTATACGCTGAGATAATGAAATCATAGATTTCAAGAAAAAAAATCTGAAATTTACAAGAAAAAGACTCAAATATTCTCTGAGATTATAAAGTTTTAGGTTTATGAGAAAAGAAACACAAATTTACAAGAAAAACTTGAATATATTCTGAGATTATAAAGTCATAAATTTACGACAACAAAAACAAAAATAATTGAATATTTTTGAGATTATAAAGTCATAAATTTACAAGGAAAATTCACAAATTTATGAGAAAAAAACTTAAAATACAGTACTTTTAGATTATGAAGTCATAGATTTCAAGAAAAAAATACAAAAAAAAAAAATTTATGAGAAAAAACTGAAATATACTCTGAGATTATAAAGTTACGTTAAGAAATTTACGAGATAAACACTCGCAATGGAGCTAATACAGCGTCATAAAACATGTTGGTGACTAGAAACCAGCGTAATGTAGAAATAGGTAAGAAAAGGAAATCAAAGATGGTTCAAGAGGAATTAAAGCACTACGTTTTAAGAAGAGACTTAAAGGTGATCAGTGACTTTGAAACAAATAAACATGAACTCTTTGTCTCCTCCTCCTCCCCTCCAGGCCACCAACCAGACCGACCTGGAGAACTGGGTGACGGCGATCCACTCGGCGAGCGCCTCCCTGCTGGCGAAGCGTCAGGGGGAAGGAGGACACGCCGCGCCTCCTGCGCTGCCAGAGCCGCTCGCTGCTGCACAAGATCGACATGGACGGGAAGATGAAGAAGATGGCGGAGCTGCAGCTGTCCGTCATCAAGGAGGCGAAGAACAGGAGGGCCGTGGAGAACCAGGTCAGTTCACTGGGATCCAGACCAGTACGGCCCAGTCCGGGAGACCCGTCAGTGGCCACAGTGAGACGTTAACACTGGTGGCAGCCGTACTGGAACCAGATACAGAGCTGAATTCATTTGACAAAAAAAGTATTATTATAATATAAAAATATTTTCAGAATTTATTAATAATTTAAATCATTAATCAGGAAAATTATTTCAATCATCCTCTGGTTCTGTTTCATCTTTTCTCTATTTTATCATAAATTTAATATTTTTCAAATTTTTTTGACATTTCGTAGATTCAATAATTCATTGATTAATCCAAAAACTATCCAGCTGGTAAACGTGTTAACAGCACCAGTAGAACCAGTGAGTATTAAGGCCGGCAGCGCGAGCAGCTCTGAGAGGAAATCAGCTCCGGCTCACGTGGAGTCGAGTCTTTTAACATCTGTTCCAGATGTTACAGGCAGCCTGAAACAACACAACGTTAGCTGTCCCGCTAACGACGGAGCCAGACGACAGCGAGAGTGACGTCACACACCAAATGTTGAGGTGCTGACGGCGGCGTTAAACCGCCAGAACGCAAACCGAGAGAGCTGTCAGCAGCTCAACGGACACTTTTACCATCACACCTCAGGGATTTCTGTCCCAGTCTGAGCAGGAAACTCTCAGCAGGACTCCCAGTAAACATTATCAGTAGACATTATCTATGTATTTTAAAGTAACTCACCCATCATCCTGTGTGATTGTTTGAGCCTATAACCGATTTGATAGGACAGTCAGCTGACCAATGAGAGCCTTCATCTGCCTCTACTACTGTTTGTATGTATTTACTTCACAGTGTGGTATTAGTACTTATACGGCAGTAGAGGATCAGTGTACTTCCTCCACCATATGATGATAAATAATAATAATAACAATAATAAATGTATGTTTGACCCAGTTGTGATGTGCTCTGTTCAGATCCAGCAGTGGGAGCAAAACCTGGAGAAACTGAACCTGGATCTGTTCCGGCTACGCTGCTACCTGTCCAGCCTGCAGGGCAGCGAGCTCCCCAACCCCAAGAGCCTCCTCGCCGTGGCCAGCCGGCCCTCCAAGAGCATGCTGGGACGTCTGGGCGTCTTCTCCGTGTCCTCTTTCCACGCTCTGGTGAGAACCGCCACCAACAGAAAACGCAGCTTTTGTCCTCTGTTTCGTCTTTAAACTCACGCCGGACGTCTCGCCGTCTCCACAGGTGTGCAGCAGAGACGAGGAGACGCTGAGGCGGCGCTGCCGGTCCTTATCGGGAGGAAGCAGCAGAAGGAGGGGGCTGCCGTCCTCGCTGAGGGCTCTGGACGGGCTAAAGAGACGCAGCAGACACGCCACGTCCCAGGTAATACACCGTACCGACCACGGCATGCTGACTAAAAAAACACAAAGAAAGATTTATTTTATTTATGTTATCATCTCTCCTCCTGCTGAAACTTATGAGGATGGAAGCTGACAAAATCTAAAATAGATAAATAAATTATTTGATAAAGAAACAAATAAAGAAAATGTCATTAAATGTCTCAAAAATAATATTAAAAATAAATGTAGCCATTAATTAATTGATGAATGTGACATAAATTGATATTTCTGGTTTAATTTGTTTTGCATTTATGTATTGTTGTTCTATTAATAATCTAATTTTAAATTTATTTATTTATTTTCATCTACAGATAGTTTTATCTACAGTTCATCCGCCCATACGTTGATGATGGTTTATTTTACGGAGATTAAGATTCAAATCTACTCGTTAAAGCTCCACTTTGTTCTTGTTTCAAACCCATCAGTATCTGAACCCTAACCCGGCTTGATTCCAGCTGTTGCATGTCGTTCTCACTATCAGCTTTCTAAAAAAAGGCAAAATGCCAAAACCGAAACTGGATCTCACATGTTGCCGTTTGTCTTTATGAGGCTGATTTTTGGCTCCTCTTCCACTGTGGATCATCAGCCAGCTGAAGTTCCCATCATGCTCGGCTCCTGCAGGGGCCCCTCTTGATAAGCGACAGAGCTATTTTTGTGACTGTGTGAGTCCAGAGGAGGATAAATGTTTCTGCAGCTGCAGCTTTATTTTGGCAGACAGATGCTGTAACTTCTGTATGACGACGCCGACATGTTCTGTTGACACTCGTAGATACACTCTGGTCTACATTATATGGGTAAGAAATATGTGGTCACCCTGGTAGTTTTCTACCAGACTGGCCAATCAGAGAGCTTTTTTAAGTTAAGAATCCCAATTTTTATACAAACTTGAGAGGCATTTTTTATAATTTTGACCAATCTGTCTCTAAACATCTTTTAGATATAGTATGTATATATTTATTATTGTAAATAAATTAGCAACACTAATCAATGACAGATATGGTCCAGAAACCCTCCCAGGTTCTGACTTTAGCATCAAAAATCTGCTCCAATCAGAACCTGGCAAACTGCAGCCCAACAGGCAACAACAGCTGTCAGTGTGTCAGAGTGCTGACTTGACTATGACTTGATCCAGACTGACTGGGACTATCATAAAGTGGGCATGTCTGTAAAGGGGAGACTGGTGGGGACCCAGAGAAGCCATTTACATTCACACATCTGGAGGTCAGAGGTCAAGGGACCCCTTTGAAAATGGACATGACAGTTTTTCTTTGCCAAAATTTAGCATAAGTTTGGAGTGTTATTTAACCTCCTTATGGAAAGATAGTATGACATGGTTGGTATCGATGGATTCATCAGGTTTTCTAGTTTGATATGACTTCAGTATCTTTTCAGTATCTTCAGTAAAAAAAATACTCAAGAAGGGCAAAAAATGAAAAAAAAAAAAAAGATATAACTGATAATATTAGTTTATACCAGAGATTCACACACCAACTTCGCACCAGAGGGGCGAATTATTTAGTTTTCTTTACTGAGAATTAAAAGTGAAAATAAAAGTTCCTTTAAAACAAAATCCTGAATCTGGATCATGATCCGGATCACCACCAAAATGTAATGGGTTGTTCACGGTGCCACAGCCCACCCCTCTAAAAAATGATTTCAAATCTATCATGAGCTTTTACAGTAATCCTGCTAACAGGAGGTGATAAAATGCTGTTCCAGTAAACTTATATTGCTTTTAGTCTCCAGAAAGCAGGAAATAAAGTCTTAAGGTCTCAAGGTTGACAAGTAAGTCTCGTGGACTCAGTCCACGTCCCTTAGTTCCACTGAGTTCACATCTTCATGCTGCAGCTCAGTGATATTAGGAGTAAATCTGACTCAGATTAGTATTTGAGTTTCCTTCTTTGATAATGCTGCTTAAAGAGCAGCTCTGAGGTCTGGGTCTGTGAGCCGGATCTCGTTCAGGTTTCCGGGCAGTCCCGACCCACGGAGACCGTCTGATCTCTGGAGGACATGTGGAGTTAATTTCTGCTGCTTTTGTCCAGCGGACGTCAGACAGACGGATTGTTACTGTAAGAAAACAATAAAAAGGGTTTTTATCTGCAGGATAAATGTCCAGGTGTCATTATGTGACACTTCGTTCACATCCATTTATTTAACAGCTTGATTCTTTTAAAAGATTTGATTTTGTCTTAAACCACAAAGACGTGTTCAGATATTCAGAAAACGTCTCCTGTAACACAAACCAGATTAAATGTGAGGCTGCTGGTTTCCTTATAAGGAGAGCTGGTGGTGTGTTTACTGTCTGTCGGTGGTCTTCAGACTCCAGACTGACTCCGCTCTGATTACCGCTCCGACTGCACTAACCTGTAATTTCAGCTACGCTCAACCCCTCATTTTTTCCCATAATGCCCCGGGGCTAATTTTGGTTTCGATCCAGAACAGAATTGAGACTCAAAGTTTGTTTTCCTTCCCTGGACAGATTGTTTTTAATGAAGTGTAAATATAGACGGAGAGGGTTTATTTTTACTCTTGTCCTGAGTCATGACTTCACCGAGTGTTTGGTGCCGTTTACGTTCCCATAAGACAAACACAAGCTGCCGATCTTTCCATCTGACAAGCTGAAATATCACATTTTTTGGTGTTTTTGTTGATTGCAAACAAATCAGCTAATCACCTGATTGCTGCAACTTTCTTTTCTTAAAATTTTCCTGTATTTTTTTGTAGCCTTTTAAAACAACGTAGTTGTAAATATAATATTAGGAGAAAAGTGTTTTTATATTGTAACAATTGCAATTTTATTCTGATAAAGTTATTGATTGTTGAAAGTTCATTTTTCTAGAATAAAGTCGCCATATTACGAAGATTATGGTTGTGTAGACTTACATCTTTCTCATAACATTTTCTCTAAATATTTCTACAGTTTTTTCAGTATGTAGCAGTAAATCATGTTACGGGAAAAGGGTTTCTGTGTTTTGAGAGCAAAATGTTGTAAAATTTAAACTGTATTCTTGTTAATTTATTTTTTGCGCATCATCATGTTTCAGCACGACAATGTTTATCATGTTATCATTAAGTTTCAACTTCATTCGCGGAAATTTACGAGAAGCTAAAACCATCAAATGTTTGACTTTGACTAAAATTAATGCAGAAAAATTACATTTCTCGACTGATATCGTTGCAGCTTTAAATAGAATCACGAGAATAAAGACAAAATGTGTTTGAATTACAACTTTTTCTCCTCACCTCCTTCCCTTCTTCTCTCCTCCTCTTCCTCTCCCCCTCCTCCCTTCCTCGCCTCCTTCACTTCTCCTCCCCTCCTCCTCCTCTCCTCTCCTCCCTCTCCCCCTCCTCCCTTCCTCGCCTCCTTCCCTTCTTCTCCCCTCCTCCTCCTCTTCCTCTCCCCCTCCTCCCTTCCTCCCTCCGTCCCTTCTTCTCCTCTCCCCCTCCTCTTCTCCCCCTCCTCCTCCTCCTCCTCCCTTCCTCCCTCCTCTTTTCTCCTCCTCCTCCTCTTCCTCTCCCCCTCCTCCCTTCCTCGCCTCCTTCCCTCCTTCCCCCTCCTCTTCTCCTCTCTCCTCCTCCTCCTCCCTTCCTCGCCTCCTTCCCTCTCTCCCCTCCTCCTCCTCTCCTCTCCTCCTTCTTCTCCCCCTCCTCCCTCCTCCCCTCTTCTCCCCTCCTCCTCTCCTCCTCTTCCTCTCCCCCTCCTCCCTTCCTTGCCTCCTTCCCTTCTTCTCCCCTCCTCCTCCTCTCCTCTCCTCCTCGTCCTCTCCCCCTCCTCCCTTCCTCGCCTCCTTCCCTTCTTCTCGCCTCCTTCTCCTCTCTTCTCCTCCCTTCCTCTCCCCCTCCTCCCTTCCTTCCTCCTTCCCTTTCTCCCTCCTCGTCCTCTCCCCCTCGTCCTCTCCCCCTCCTCCCTTCCTCGCCTCCTTCCCTTTTTCTCCCCTCTTCCTCCTCTCCATCTTTTCCCTGTAGTTGATCTGTGACATTGACACCTCTCAGCCAATCACAGACCAGTATAACTTGTGCTCCAAATGTTAATTAAAAACACAGATTTATTCTTGTTTGTTGTATTTATGTGTTTTCATTAATAACTATTTATTTTTAATTGATTGTAGATGTTAGTTTTTTTTTCTCCAGTTCTTTTACTCCTTTAATGCTTCACAGGTTTTTATGCCAATAAATAAACTAAACTAAGATATTGTATAAAGATATTTAATTTGAAGCTGAAGCTGTGTTTAAAAACTACTTGTTGAATTTGACCTGCAGTTATTAACTGTAATAAAACTGAATGTTTGCTCCTCCAGAGACTGAACGGTGTGTCCAATCAGAGGGAGGCGGCGCCCCCTGCAGGAGGTCCTGCAGCTCTACAGGTGTGTTCACAGACTCCCACAGGAGCATTTAGTTTGATAGGAAAGGCTTTTATTGTGAAGGCAGGTCCATGCTCAGTGCAGATTCTTCACTCCCAGGGAATTCTGGGAAAACATTTAGAAACTTTTATTCTTTTCTTTAACCTTTATTTAACCAGGACGTCCCTTGAGATTAAAATCTTTTTCAGGGGAGACCTGGTCAAGATTGCATGTTTTTACAGTAATTATAAAAATTATAAAATAAAAAGCATAATTATAAAATAAAACAATTTATGGAATAAAACAAATTATCAAATAAAACATAATTATCAAATAAATAAAACTGTATAATAAAGCATAATAATGAATTAATTTGTAAAATGAATTAAATTATATACAATAAAAAATATAATTATGCATTAAAGCATAATTATAAAAAAGCATGACAATAAAATAAATAAAATGACAAGATAAAGCATGAATATGAAATAAACATAATTATAAAATAAAGCGTGATTATAAAATAAATGAAGTTCTAAAATAAAGCATCATTTTGAAATAAATAAAATTCATGAACATACAGTAAAGCTAACTATCGAATAAATGAAATTCTAAAATACAACAAATTATAAAATAAACCATACTTATAAAATGAATAGCAATCATGAAATAAAGCATAATTATAAAATAAAGCAAATTATAAAATATCATTCACCTGCATGTTGTTCTTCATTCAACACTGTAGCACACAGATCCATCTCATTTTCATCTTTAATATTAGTAACATCAATGTACCATAGTCATGTAGTAGTAGTAGTAGTAGTAGTAGTAGTCAGACTGAATGTTTGTTGTCATGATCTCAGATATAATCAGTGAATTCTGTCATCAGATGAATAATCAGTGTCTCCTGTTGTTGTCCAGGTGTGTGATGAGCTGCAGCTCTCAGGTGTTTTCACTCTGAACGTCTGTCGACTCGACGCTGCCGAAGACTTCGGTGAGAAAATTATTATTATATAGAAAATATAAAAATATAACCTTAAACCAGGTTCTGTTTTCTCAAGCAGGTTTCAGAGGAAACGACCTGGTTCTGTATTTATTTTATTTTTATTTTTTATTTTTTGTTTTATTTATTTATGTTTGGGAACACTTTCTAATAACCAGCATTTCTAAATGGTAACTTGATTTAATTAAACTTAGTTAATAGTTATTTTACTGTTAACAAGCAATGATAATTAATAATGTTTACTAATTATTAGTAATGTTGTTATTTTATCATTAATCTGTGTAATATAAAATAATTAGTTCATAAATTACATATTGAATCATAACTGATGGGAGACAATAACAATTAAATTCTGTTTATATCAGTAAACTATTTATTGTCAGTTTATTGTTGCATAAATTATAATATTTTATATACTATTTAAAGTATTTGTTAGTGACATTGGTAATATTACATAAACCAAAAACAAATTATGAACCATTTATATTAACTATCGAAATAATGTTTATTGAAGGTTTAAAAGGTATTTTATTAACTATTTAATAAAGTATTATAATCAGCAGTTGCAACTTTCTAATATCATCCAAATGATGTTAATAAACTGTTAAAGTGTTTTAAATGGAGGAATATTTTCATGAAATCCTTAAAAACAAAAAGCATAAAAACACCCAGAAAAATGAATGCTGCTTGATGAAAACCCTGCAGTTATAATTTGGTAATTATTTATTTTTAATGTAGATGTGTTGTATAAAAACATTTATTATTTATTGATTATTATTATTTATTGTGTTTCCTGTAGTTTTGTGTGTGCAAAAGCTTAATAAATGTATAGTTATGTTTTGTTTTCCACGTGAATCATGCAGGTTTTGCGGTGACGGGTCACGTGGACGGGGCGGGAAAAAGTCGCGTGTACGTCAGCGAGGTCGACCCGCTGGGACTGTCGGCTGCAGAAGGTCTGAATCCATCTGATGTTTCTGTTTTAAGGCATAAATGGCTTTATTTCACATTTACAGCTCACAGTCTGTTACGTTAATAAAACAAGACTGGTACATATGTAATTAGGAGATTTTTGATATCCAGCTAAAGATGAATTTCTGTGGATTTGTAGCTTTTAATTTTGCTCATCTGACACCAGAGGGCAGTCACAGCTCTTTGTCAGTTTTCTGTCCAGCGCAGGTAAAGGAGCTTTAATGTGAAGGATGAGAAGACTAGACAGGCACTTCCTGTTGTAGTAAAAATGCTCAACTTCAGTAAACACTGAAATGAAGAGACTCGGAGAACCAAGGAGAAAAGTTACAGCCAACGGGATCAATTTATTCGCAGATCGTAGCATACAACAGTATACTAGCCTACATTACGAATCATTGGGAAACAGCCCGACCGCATTTGAACTTCAGTGTGTTTTTATACTCAGCATCCGTTCATGTGTGTGTGTGTGTGTGTGTGTGTGTGTGTGTGTGTGTGTGTGTGTGTGTGTGTGTGTGTGTGTGTGTGTGGGGTGTGTCTAGGTTATGTTTGCCAGGAATACAGAGTTCCCCTGAACTCCTGTTATCTTCCTAACGGTGGCCTTCGTGTGTCATTACATCTTTATCTCTCTCTCTCAGATGTGGCAATGACAGTACCTTTAGTTGCCAAACATGACCCACCCGTTCCATGTCAGGTCACTGTGACTGCGGTCGCTGCCAAAACTGATATCTTAACCAGCTGCCTCCTAAACCTTGCCTGAACAACTCTGTCTTTCACTTTTACTATAAACTGATGCATAATCTGCCTCTACACTGATTGTTTGTTTGTTTGTTTGTTTATTTAAAACACTTTATTTATGTTTACGGGATTATTTATTGAAATGATAGAACTTTATTTCTATTCATTTGTTCAAATGATGCAACTAGTCATTCATTTATTGATTAAATGACACAACTTTATTTATACTTATTTATTCATTCATTCAAATTGTGCGACTCTCTATGTGTTTGTTTTCCGTCAGGCCTCAGAGCGGGAGACGAGGTCCTGGCTGTGAACGGGGCCTTCTTGTCCGGTCTGGACCTGGACCTGATGCAGAGTCTCTTCAGCCATCAGAGACTCCAGCTGCTGCTCCGGAGAGACGAGTCGCCAGACCCCGAGGTGCCCGGTGACCTCTGCCAGCCCCCGGCCCCTCCGGACCTCCAGACCTGGACCAGCACCGGTACCACAGCTTTATACACATGAATGCATATTTTGAATAGTAAATAACAAAAAAAAATGTATTTAATCAAAATGAAAGAGAAAGAAAATGTACTCGTGTTTATCAATTTGGGGGGGTTATTTGATGTCGACAATACTTAGAAGTAATGTTTGATCCTTTACGAGTATTATTATATTATTTATTATAATCAACAAGATTCCCCAAGAAACCAGTATTTAATAAAGGAACTCTACTTTCTCTGCACAGCTGCAGCTCCTACAGGAGCATTTAGTTTGAAATAAAAGGCTTTTATTGTGAAGGGAGGTTGATGCTCCCTTTTTGTTTATTATTTATTTTAACCAGAAAGTCCCTTGAGATTAAAAGCTCTTTTTTGAGGGAGACCTGGTCAAAATAGCTCGCTATTACAGTATTACAAATATTATAAAATAAAGCAAATTATAACCTGAAGTATGATTATAAGTTAATCAATTATAAAATAAAGTATAAATAGAAAATAAAGCATAAGTACAAATAAATCCATTTTTAAAATGAAACATAACTATGAAATAAAGCAAATTATAAAATAAATCATAATTATAAAATAAATGAAAATATAAAATGAATCAATTATGAAATAATGCATAATCATAAAATAAATGAAATTACAAAATACATTAATGATAAAGTAATGCATAGTTATAAAATAAAGCATCATTATCAAATAAAACATAATAAAATTAAACCTAATTATGAAATAAAGCAAATTATAAAATAAAGCAACTGCTGTGTCAGATGGTTTAATCTTGTTATTTAAAAAATATTAATTTAATGTTTAATCTACTGTTTGAAACTCTAATGTGAAGACTTTGGGCTAAATACAGCCATCTAAGAGCGAGGTCGGAGGTCAGAGGTCAAAGGTCTCATTCAGGAAATAAAACGGACCAATCGGAAAACATTTAGAAGCTGATCTTCATTTCACAGATTCTCCAGACGGCGTCCTGCTTCCTGTTTGTGACGACGTTTCATCCAACCCGTGTGAGGACGGCGAGCTGCAGAAACCAGTGAGATTCACTTTATTTAGTCCAGTTTCTCGTCTTTGTCTCCTTTAGTATATATGTATATGTTGTCTCACTCGTTTCTCGATACTTAAACAGGCTGTTGTTTATTTGTTCTGGTCATGTCAGTTCATACAGATACGATTCATCCAGGTGTTTGTATTTATGGATGAAGTGGAGAAGTTCTTCTTCTGGTGTTTTTGGCAGCTTTATGTGTCGCCACGTCTCTCTGGACTAGAGTACAACTGGTTTACATGAAATCAGGAAAACCAAGTTTTCAGCTCCATGGTTTAGCGAACAGAGATGCAGATCTATTTTGTTTTCTCCTTTATTTATTTCTATTTTATTTTATTTATTTGAAATTTATCTTACAATGTATTTATTCAATTTGTAATTAAGAAATAAAATTAATTAGTTAATTATTCATTATTTTTTCTTCATTTTTTGCCATTTATTTCTTTAAACCTTATTTATATACTTTCCTATTTAATTTTCTCTTTTATTTCTTATTATTATTATTATTATTATTATTATTATTATTTACCTGTATTTATTAAATTTTAAAACAATTAATTGATTAATTTCAGAAGGGTTTTTATCATCCTAAAGGGCCTCTATATGGAGGTCGGAAGCTGCCAAAATCAAATTTGATAACAATAATGATAATAATAATAATAATACCTAATAAATTAATATGCTATGAAATGTACCAAAAATAATATAAAAATAAATGTAGGCTTTTTCTGTTTTAATTTCCTTTTTTATTTTTATTTATTTACTTTTTGTATTAATTTCCCCATTTAATTTTCTCTTTTATTTTTTTTCATTTATTTATGTATTTATTTATTGTTTTTCCTTTGCACTTCTATTCCCCTATTTATTTCCCCGAACTTCTTTATTTTCTTTATGCATTTGCTCCTCTGAGTGTGTAAATATTAAAAGTCCAGCTTAGTGTTTCAGTGTAAACCGATGATATGGCTGCTCAGTGAGGTCGACTGTGAAGCTGACAACTTTCTCTCAAACTCATGTTAAATGTCGATGAAACAACACCGACGATGACTGTGATGCAGTTTTGTTACTGAAAAGAGGAAGAGGAGGAAGAAGACGAGATTCAGCTGTTTCCGTGTCGTTCAGGTGTCTCAGAGGCGTCTCTCCTGAAACAGCTGGAGACTTATTTTAGAAAGCAGACGCCTTAATGTGGACGTGGTCTTGTTTGGTTGAAGGAGTCACACTTGTGACATGTTTCCTGCAGAAATCCTTTCCCACAATCCCCCTGTGCTCCCTGAAGCTCAGGCACCTCGGGTGTCACATGACCTGTGATCAGGCTGATAATCTGGGTTTACTCCTCTTCAGGAGTGTTTGTGTGTAAAGTCTGACCTGAGGAGGATTAATGGCGTCCGCTCGTACAGCCGGAGAGAACTGGTAGATGTTGTTCCTGACCGGCTCCTCCTCCGCCGGTAACGGCTCCCGGAGGCGACCTCTGACCCCCGCCGAGGCCTCCCCGACATCCTGCTCTCTGACCATGGGCGCCCTGTGCTGGGTGCTGCCGCCGGAGGAGGACGAGGAGGTGCTGGAGCAGGAGGAGGAGGAGGAGGAGGAGGAGGGGGAGGGGAGGTGTTGTCTGGTGGCAGTCCGGTGGAGCGGCTGGGCGAGGAGGCGGCGTGCTGCCTGAGCTGCCAGCAGCCAGTCGATAACCTCGTACTGCTGGTAAACTGACAGAGACGACATTTACTCAAGTACTTGTACTTTACTAGAGTATTTCCATTTCCTGTTTCTTTATACCTCTACTCCTCTACATCTCAGAGGGAAATAGTGTATTTTTGACTGCACTATATGATGTGTGTATATACAGTATATGTATATACATATACGTACTGTATGTGAATGGATGGCTTTTACTCGTAACAGTATTTGTACACTGTGGTATTAGTACGTTACTTCAAGTACTAACTCATAATTATTAGGAAATCTTCCTCATTTCTGTGGAGGATGAGTGGCGTTCCTCCTGGTTGGTGTTGCGTTTAATGAACCCTTTTTCCAGAGGTGTGTGTCATCAGTGAGTTGTTACCTGTGTGGTTTCGTGTGGTTGGACGTGTGTCCTGGCTGGTTGGTTGTTTCACTGATTAACATTAAATCCAAACTGTGTTTCTGGGTGTGAGGGGAACTTAATCCTAACAGATCCTCAGAGACCAGTCGCCTGTAGATGTGACGCAGCGTCGTCTGTTATTAAAATCTGTCTGAATTTATCAGACTGTCAGCAGATTATTAGCGGGTGGCAGCTCAGATTATGATGACGAATGAGGCGGCTGGTTGGTGAACACCTCGTCCTTCTTCAGGGTCAAACTCACAACGCCACGCTAAACTGCTTCTGTCGTTCTCCTGTTTGACGTCTGAGCCGAGTAAAACCAGGACAGAGAGACTCATCTGAACTGGTTTCATTGTGTTCTCAGAACGTGGAGCGGGTTCACGCTCTCTACCAGACCTTCCCAGAAGGCCGAGCGGCGGAGGCCGATGTTCCCAGGAACCCGTACGGCCGAGAGGCCGGCCTGCAGCCTCCAAGCCCCGCCCACCTCAGCGTGTGTCAGCGTCTGCGTAAAGTCATCCAGGAACTAGTCGACACCGAGAAGTCCTACGTCAAGGTCAGTACCGCTGCAGTACTACTACTACAAAGATACTGCTGTAGTAGTACTACTACAGTAATACTATTTCAGTAACACTACTGCAACTAGTACTGCTGCAGTAGTACTATTACAGTAATACTATTTCAATAACACTACTGCAACTAGTACTGCCGCAGTAGTACTACTACAGTAATACTACTGCAGTAACATCACAGCAACTAACACTGCTGCAGTAATACTACTACAGTAATACTACGGCAGTAATACTACTGTAATACTACAGCAACTAATACTGGTACATTAATAGTACTGCTGTAATACTACTGCAACTAATACTGCAGATAATAGTACTGCAATTAATACTACTGCAGTAATACTACAAATACTACTACTGCAGTAATACTACTGCAAATAATATTGATACACTAATACTACAGCAATTAATACCACTGCAGTAAAACAACTACAACTAATTCTACTGCTGTAATACTACTGCAAGTAATACTGATGTATTATACTCTAATACGAGAGCAACTAATACTACTGCAGTAATACAACTGCAACTAATACTGCTGTAGTGATACTTCTACAGTAATACTACTGCAACCAATACTGCTACAGTAATACTGCCGTATCATTACTACAGTAATAATACTGCAACTAATACTACTGCAGTAATATAACTGCAAATAATACTGCAACTAATACTTCTGCAGGAATACTGCAGTAATACTACTGCACTAAGACGGCCATGCTTAACGCACTACGCTCTAGCGCAGCACTTCAGACGCTGTGTATTCATCAATATATGTGATGCTGCCTTCAGATGCTGCAGGAATTTCATCAACTGAAGGAGAAGCTTTTCATACAGTATAATGCAGCTGTGGACAGCAGATAGTGTTAGAAGCAGCCACCCATTACAGCAACACTGCTGCTAATGCTGATGCTGCTTTTACTGCTCTATAACATTACTACCACTACTACACTACTACCACAATATTACTACTGCTAGTAATATTTCTCTTATTGTAACCGGTTGTAGTACTTATATAAGTATGTTATTATTATGATGAAAGCATTTCTGTGCCTTGTGTAAAGCTGTGGAGATAAACGTGTCCTCGTCTCCGTCAGGATCTGGTCTGTCTGTTTGACGTCTACCTGACTCCGCTGCAGAAGGAGACCTTCCTCAGTAAAGAAGAGGTACAAATACACAAACAGCTGTTGAACTGATGAGGCGTTCAGGTTGTTGCCGGTGTCTCTGACCGCAGCGTCTCTCCTCAGATGGAGGCGTTGTTCGGCAGCCTGCCGGAGATGTTGGACTTCCAGAGAGTTTTCCTTCAGACGCTGGAGGAGAGAATCGCCTCCTGTCCCAACTTCAGCCACCTGGAGACACCTGGGCAGTTCAAGGTAGAGAAGCAGCAGCTACTTCAGACCGTCTCACAGTATTTAATTGGCCGGATCTTTGAAACAGATTCTGTGTTTTTTCTCAAAGAAACTCCTCTTCTCGTTGGGAGGATCTTTTCTCTACTACGCCGACCACTTCAAGCACTACAGCGGCTTCTGTGCCAACCACATCAAAGTCCAGAAAGTCCTGGAGAGAGGCGAGTTCATCTGTCTCACTGCAGAATAGCAAAATGATAGATAGAATAAAAATGTGTTTGTTTTGAGATGGATGAACATCAGGTCTTATTCTGAAAAAATATCTATTTTCACAGCGAAGACAGATGGAGCATTCAAGCAGTTCCTGGAGGCGAGGAATCCGACCAATCAGCACTCGTCGTCTCTGGAGTCCTACCTGATCAAACCTGTTCAGAGGGTCCTGAAGTATCCACTGCTGCTGAGAGAGCTGGTGTCTCTGACTGACCCCGAGAGCCCCGAACACACACACCTGACAGGTACAACACACCTGACAGGTACAACACACCTGACAGGTACAACATACCTGACAGGTGTAAAACACACCTGACAGGTACAACACACCTGACAGGTGTACAACACACCTGACAGGTATAAAACACACCTGACGGTGCAAACACACCTGACAGGTGTACAACACACCTGACAGGTATAAAACACACCTGACGGTGCAACACACCTGACAGGTATAAAACACACCTGACAGGTATAAAACACACCTGACAGGTACAGCAGGTATAAAACACACACCAGGCAGGTACACTTATCACTAAATGGTAATATTGTAGCTGTAATGATCACTGCAGCCTGTAGGAGGTCACTGTACTGTGTATAAATACTATATTATATTTATAGAAATACCTTTAGTTATACTGTATATGTAAATGCATTTAGTTATTTATATAAATACCTTTAGTTAAATACATATATACCTTTAGTTTTATATTTATAGATACCTTTAGTTATTTAATAAAACATGCATGTCCCCCTGCTAACTGTAATTCCCCTGCCGTCCACACAGAGGCGCTAAGAGCGATGGAAAAAGTGGCGACTCACATCAACGAGATGCAGAAGATCTACGAGGATTACGGTTGTGTGTTCGACCAGCTGGCTGCAGAGCACAGCGCACCTGACAAACAGGTACGAACACACCATCGCACTGATGACGACCACCAGGCTGTTTTCTGCTGGTCTCCACAGTCATCTGTTTACCGCCTGCAGGTGACGGAGATCTCGATGGGGGAGTTTCTGGTCCACTCGTCGGTGGTTTGGTTGAACCCGCTGCCCTGTCTGGGCCGACTGAGGAAGGAACCAGAGCTCACGCTGTTCGGTGGGAACACACTCTGATCATTCACTATATGAGGAGGAGAGAAGTGAGAGTGTTGTGAGTAAGTTTTATCCTGTTGTGTCCTCAGTGTTCAAACGGGCCGTCATCCTGGTTTATCGTGAGAACAGCAAGCTGAAGAAGAAGATGGTGAGTCGCCTTCTTCTCTTCTGGATGTTTCTTCACGAGTAGATACAAGTCTAATAGAATAGGCTTTTATTGAGGACATCAAACTGAAGCTGAAGCACGCGAGAAGGGTGGAAATTGCTCCAGAATCAAGATGCAAACAGTTTTTAAAGCTCCCTCTGTTGCGTTCAGGAGCACTCTGTCTGCGATTTCAGATTTGACTGCGAAACAGGTCTGAGTTCTTCGTGTTCTCCATTTGTTTTTTACAAGGATATCAGTGCTTTTCATCAGCAGATCACCAGTTCTCGGATGTCGTAGTGTTCCTGAATGCATCGCTGCTCACAGCTGCAGAACCACATGATGACGTCTTCATGTTATCTGGAGCAAGTTTGATGGAAATTGAAGAAAAAGAGTTTTATATTAATAATGTTTGTTCTGTGTTGGACAGACCGCCTCTCGCTCAGCTGATTTGGACCCCTTCAGGTTCCGCTGGTTAATCCCAGTGTCAGCGGTTCAGGTCAGACCGGCTAACATCACAGGTCAGTGACCAATCACAGGCACTCTGTGTCATAGATCCATCTGTAGTGTCCAGTACTCACAGTTATACCTGTAATATGGTGTCAGGCTGTGGTGAAATGTAATTAAGTACCTTTACTTAAGTACTGCACTGTACTTAAGTACGATTTTGCAGTACTTGCACTTTACTTAATTATTTTCTTCTCAACATCATGATGAGGTCACAATGTTAGCTTAGCTGGAGGCTAAACACAGGAAAGAGGCTAACACTAGCATTAGGCTAAAGTTACAAATCTAAAATGTCATTTTACTGTTGTTGGCTGCCAGAATTCAGATATCACAACATTTGAGCTGACAAACTGATTCGAGGCTCTAGCGAGCTACAATATTGGCAAAATGTTTCAGAGATGGAGAGTGAATGTTGCTAATATTTAGCGTTATTGGCTGCTGTTAACAGAAGGCTAAACTGTTAGCAACCATGTCTGAAACGCTTCTCTGATATTGTACGGCTCTTTTTGACTGACTTTACTTAAGGATAGTTAACTATAGGCATCCAAAGATTTCTATGCCCTCAATTTATCCTTACAGCGCTGCCGTTGGCCACCAACCCGCTGGTCGGACGGCTGTCTACTTAGCTAGCTTAGCTTGCTAATTCCACCATGCTGTCATGCAACATAGAAAATGAGGCCAACAAAACTGTCACTCATCTGGTGATAGCAGTGTGCTTTCCTACGCTGCAATAAGTGTGTGGATGAAGAAATTTTACTCATTTAGCAACTAGCTAGTTAGCTAGCTAGCTTGCTAATGCCACCATGCTACAGAAAATGAGCCCAACAGCAGACAGTGCTGGGTAACGGTCCCTCTACCTCATTCGTCACCGCCAGAAGACTACTTCACCTGGAGGAGAGCAAGCGTTAGCTAGCTAGCGTAACAGTCTCCAGACAAGCTAGCTAGTTAACTAGCCAGTTCCAGAGACCGACAGTCTAGCTAGCTATTTTTGTAATGTGGTATTACTGCAGTAAAACGTGAGTACTTTTGTCTTCAGAGAACCAGTGTGTGTGGGAGTTGGTTCACAGCAGGTCGGAGGTGGAGGGACGACCAGAGACGGTGTTTCAGCTCTGCAGCAGGTAAAAACGTATTAATATTTATAATCAGTTTGATCACAGCAAGAAGTATTACAGTAATGCACCTCACAAACCTGGTGTGTGGTGTAATATTTGATGAAATGCCAGCGGGGCGTGATAGCGTCCCGCTGCAGAGCTCCAGGCTCCGGCGCTTTGATCCATTATGGTCCCGCATTGCTTATACCACTAGTGTTTTAGTGTGCAATTGTGATTCATTGAGCTAGCTGGCTTTAGCCCATGTCTTTGATTCACAGCATGCCGGGTTGCGAGCGTTAGTCTGTAACATATGTGTTAGCCGCTAGCTAGCTAGTTTGCTAGTTTCAGTGCGCTGCTTTCCAATCCTGTCAATCAAGGATTGAAGGTGTGTGTCCACAGGCTCATTTTTTTAATGTTGTAATTTGCTGCTTTTCTGTTTTCTGTTAAATTTAACACATTTAGGTTTAGGACAAAACAAGACATTTTGACCTTGAACTCTGTGATTTCACTATTTTCTGATGTTTTATAATCAAGAGACGAATCAATAATGAACATACGTGTTATTAGCAGCTTGACACTCACTTCTGTGTTGTTTGTGTTTCAGTGGTTTGGAGACGAAGGCCAGCGTACTCCGAGCTCTGCGCTCCCTCCTCAGAGACCGAGCGCCCGCCGGCTCCCTGAGGAGGACCAGGCTGTCGATGGCAGAGAGGAGCAGCTCCTGGAGGAGGAGACAGCAGAGATGTCGCTCCGACACCCAGAGGACGACTCAACGTCAGCTGGAGGAGAGCTGCCGACCCGACGGCAGGCCCATCCTGGGAGAAACCTGCTCGGAGCCTCTGCTGCCCAGCCACGCCGCCTCCGACCCGGCGGGGAAGAGGACCAGACTGTGCTCCCTGACCAGCGAGCTGGAGGCTCAGCTGCAGAGGCTGAACTTCACCGAGGAGGAGGCGGAGCAGCGAGGAGCGGCGGCGTCCCAGAGCGGCGAGGAGAAGAGCCGGAGCTCCAGTCTGCGAGGAGAAGTGCTGGACCTGCTGGAGAGAGACTTCAGTGTTCAGAGCATGACCTCCATGATTAACGAAGACTGTTTCTATGACAGCGTGCTGGCGATGCAGATGGCCGCTGTTCCCACGCTACAGGGCTAACATGCTAACATGGAGCTACAAGACAGCTGGAAACCGGGAGAGTCAAACTGATATACAGATATCTTTACTCAGACCTGAGCATATCTGTTCTCCATCACCAGGAAGCCGTCATACTGAAGGATTCACACAGACGTGAACACAAAAATACTGCTGACTGGACAAGCTTTCATCTCTACAATATCTCTGACGTCTGGAAAAAATCTCAACACATCAATTTTGGACATAACAACAACAACACCTACCTCTGGAAACAAATTTCATTTCTTCAGCCGGGTTATTTCATCAAGAAACATCATGAATTTCAGACGCATTTTTCAAGCATTTTAGAGTTTTCTTTAAACAAGCTCATCAGTGTCCGTTGACATAAAAACACCTGAAATAACTCAGATTCATTTAATGAAAATCGACTGGAGCAGAAATCTCCTGTGAAAACCAACGGTAGTGAAGAAACTACATTATTAGAGCAACTGTGAGGGAAAACAGATTTAGAGAATAAATTCACAATAGTCTGAGAAACCTAATGTTACGAGAATACAAACATTTTTATGGAGAAGTTATAATATTACAGGAATAAAATTAGAATTTTACAAGACAAAGCAGTTCTTATATTTTAAGAAAAAGTTAATTTCATGAGAAAATGTTTAATACAGTAACAGACCATCTCATAAAAGAAAACACCTTTTTTTTTTAAATATTACAACCCTTTCTTGTATGAATTTATCCCCTTTTATTCTCATAAAATTATGACTTGATTCTTGAAATAACAAGTAACTTTTTTATCCTAAAATTGCACCCTTATTATTGTAAAAGCTTTATTTATTTATTTTAAGTATTAAAATGTTTGATGTGCTTAAAGTATTTTTGTTTCCCCAATATTCCAAGTTGTTTTCTAAAAGTGTCTCATGACATTACAATGTTATATTCAGATTTTTTTTTCCCCACAAAGGCTTTAATAATACTAATAAACTCTATAAGCTTCCTTTGTCCGCCATGTTTCAGGCCAAAAGCTTCAGTGTTAAGGAGCAAACGGATCAAACCCAGCGGACATTGCTGGATCCACAAACAGGGCTAATAAGCAGGTGTGATGCTATTGGTCCGACAGCCTGTTATCCTGAAAACAAAAGACAATTTTGTTAATTTAACTTTGTTCACAGAAGTTAAATATCAGGAGCGCAGTAAGGTCGGCAGTCACTGAGCTCCAGAGTTGGTTTGTTTTCGGGATAATGGGCCGTCAGACTAATGGGCTTTTGGTCCAATAGGAGCTACTGGGCCTTTGGACCAGTGGGCAATCCCCAATAAACAAACCACAAACCTGCAAAACACTTTGAAACAAACAGGTGCGATGCCATTGGTCCGACAGCTCGTGATCCGTAAACAAAAGCCAACTTTTGTTTATTTAACTTCATTCACAGAAGTTAAATATCAGCTGAAATGAAGTTTTTGTTTAGGAGTCATTCAAAGCCATATGATCTGACTTCTGTTATGATTTATACATTATGGCGTCTGTCTGGCAATCCCTGAACTCCAGTTTCAGAGTTGGTTTGTTTTCGGGGTAAAGGACTGTCAGACTAATGGGATTTTTAGAACTAAGTAGTCCCAATAAACAAACCTCCAAAACTCTTTCAGGAAATATTGAACCATTTTTTGAACTTTTTCGAGGCTACCGTCGAGGATTTGTTGAAATTTGAAGATGAAGAACGACGAAGGAATCTTGTGATTCCTGTCTGAAGAAAACAGGACCAAAGTCTGTGGGACTCAACAGCTATGAGTGACCCCAACAACTTAAATCCACAAGTATCCGGAGCACGTTTTTAACCACGTTTTCCTGCATTTGGATTTCAAGAAGCTCTCTGTCTGGTGGATCTCCAAAAACCTTTCACGTTTTCATTCCTTAACTATTTCTGATGGGAGATCAGTGTGGTCTTCAGATAATTTACGTTCAAGAAGTCAAAAACAAACGAATGTTGGACTTTTCAGTATTTTGTTGCACTCAGGTGCCTGAACACGTCATTATTTTGTTGGCATTAATGTTCATGTTGTAAATGTTGTTCTTGTACAGTTTATTTCTCAGTCGTAGTTTTCTGTGTAACAGATATTTTCTTGACAAAAGCAGTTTGGAGTGAAAAGCCTGGAGCTGCTGGATCAAATCTAAGCCTTGACCTGTTGTATTTATATATTTTGTTTTGTGACTGAAACACTACAAAGAAGCTGGTGTTATGTTTTAAATGAACTCCTTATTTTTATTAACTGTTTAAAGTATTTGATAATTTATTTTCTTAAATATTTGTGTACATCTTTTTAACGACTTGATGGTGTTGAAGTCTAATAAAAGAGTATTTAATAAGTATTTAATTTAGATTTATTGTGCTCAACACTCGTGTCCAGGTTAGTAAAATATCAGCATGCATGACATTAAATCAATTTAAAAGCTAATTTGCAAGTCAAGGAAGTCTCAGTGTGGAAGAGAGCTGGGATTTATAAAGATAGCAGCTAGCTCGCACTTGATAGCTAAAGCTCTCCAGCTAGCCAGCTTGTTATCTATCTGTGTAGCCACTAGCTAGCTAGCTAGATAGTTATCTATCAATTGCTGGCAGTAAATAGCTGTGACTAGCTAGCTATCTGTCGCCGGATTGGTGGTTCTTGATTTAATGCATATTTGAAATCTAAGTGGGTTCTTTCTTGCCTTTAAAAGGCTAAACTGAGGCTTAAAAACAGCGTTTTGGCAAGTAAAGGATGGTAACCATGAGTGTGTGTGAGTGTTTGTGTGTGTGTGTGTGTGTGTGTGTGTGTGTGTGCATAAGTGCTTGTACAGCTACCTTTGTGAGGACCAACGTGAGTTTTAGACCTACAGAGTGAGGACATTTTTGAAAGTCCTCGCATTAGGACAGGCTTTGAATGGCCTGTTTCAGGGTTCAGACTTGGTTTAAAGGTTCAGGTTAGAGTTAAGTTTAAGTTAAGGTAAGGAGCTAGGGACCCGGTGTCCTCACAAAGACATAAGTACACAGCTGTGTGTGTCCTCTTCACTGTCGGGCAGAAAACACTTTTCTGTGTGAAGGTGAAGGTTTGTACCTCACATTAATATGTGTATGGATATGTTTTATTTTTATCTCCTATAATTTGGCTTCACGTCGGTGTCCCTGAATGCTCTAAGTTTTCTGCTTTTGACAGAAAAGAAATTACATTTTTAAACTGGAGTGAAGGTAAAATGTGTGTGATGGTGAGTCACTGCAGCTCCTGTTGCCACAGTAACTGCTATAAAGAAAAACCCTCAATAACACACTTTCATGCTTGTTTATTAGCTCAGTTAGAGCAGCGCCGTCTCCTCTCTATTTACTAATGGAAATCAGGAAACATTAATAAAATATATAATTAGATTCATCATCATTTACAATCTGTTAAGAAAAATGTTATGGATGTTTCTCTTCAGGCTGCAGCTCAAGTTACATTTAAGACCTTTTTAATATCACAGAGTGACATAAAACCTGTTTATTAACTTATTTTAATAGGTGATTAACTATTTACTAAATATGTGAATTTATGTCACATTTTTGTCAGTGCTTCTCAGCTGTAACACCACTATGTCCTGACAAGAGTACAGTCTAAAGGCCTTTATTCACCGGGGGGCGTGATAGATAAACAACACAAAAATGCAAAATACTTGAAAGGTGGAATAAAGTTTGGCGTCTCGGTTTGGACCGCGGAGCCTCCGTGTTGTTGTTTCATAAATATCGATGCAGTTCAAGCCGTTCTGCAACATGTGATTAGTTGATGCCTTTATTCACGGTGCAAAACCTCAGAAATTTGACCTTGTTCTGAAAAAAAGTTTTTGCTTTTTCGCAGCATAATGTGTAGGAGCAAACCGTAACCCAATTTCCCCCCAGGGATCAATAAAGTATTTCTTATTATATTTATTTATTTATTTATAGTTTCCATGCCCGTACCTGTTCAATGTTACCAGGACAGTTTATTAGGATTAGCATTGCTGTCTATGGTACATTTATAAATAACTTACATGATTGTAAACGTGGGGCAGCTGTTTCAGTTAGAGGCCCAGATTTGACCCACGGGCCGCTGTTTGATCACCGCTGACACATGCGGTCAGTTTGTTGTGTTTGAGCAGCAGGAATGTGCTGAACATCTGCATTTAAACACACCTGACTGTGTGTGTGTGTGTGTGTGTGTGTGTGTGTGTGTGTGTGTGTGTGTGTGTGTGTGTGTGTGTCGTAGTGACAGTAACTGCACGATGATGAACTCGTCAGCTGGTGAGTTTCTACTATTTTTTTAATTTATGTTGTTAAAGGACAAGTTCACATTTTTATAAAATCTGTTTTAACACAACTCACTCGTCCATATTGTACAGTGAGAGAGTGATTGATAATGATTATTGATTATCAAAATGAAATATCTAATGAACTTTAAAGTTATATATGTTTAAAGAAGTTTGTCAGTCTTTTACTGAAGGCCCCTCAGATGACGCAAAATAAAACCACATTAAATAAGCAAGAAGCAATAAGTACTATGAATATTATAATTTCCCCTTAATGACACCTCCTCCTACACTAATCTGAATATCAGGTGGTAGTATGAAGAAATCAATAATAAATCAATAATGTGAGACAAGACAAAGATAACAAAACCTGAAAATGTGAATCTACACGCCAGTGAAATGTAAAAAGGTGTGTGTGTGTGTGTGTGTGTGTGTGTGTGTGTGTGTGTGTGTCAGCCGAGATAAAGCAGTTCATTTATATTCCTGTCTGATTGATGGTTGATGGAGCCTCGGGGGGGGGGGGGGGGTGGTGTCTGCCAGATGCTTTGATTCGGCTCCAGACTATTATCACTGTGAATGTGGGGGTCAAAGGTCAAACTGTCTGCTTTAATGTGAAGCTAATTTCATCCATATTGAATGAAAGAAGTCAGTGTTGATAAATGTGGAGGAATGACTTCTTCTTCTTCTACTTCGTCTTCTTCTTCTTCATGTGTAAATCTCTATTTTAAAACAAAATGTCATGTTCTTCTTCTTGAACATTTAATCTAGTACGACCAGAAATCCCTTCAAATTAAAACAAAAACCACCTCCTCTGTTGTTTTCCATCATAATTAATAGAAGAATGAAGCAACAACATCCACCCACATACAGTCAGCTGATTTTATCACATTTGCACAACACTTTTTTGTAATAATTAAATTTTTAAATAATCCAATGTCAATCAATTAATTATTATTATTATTATTATTATTATTATTATTATTATTAATGATTATTAACTCAAAATAGCCCCCAAAAACTAATTAATAGTGAAATAAAAAAGAAAACCAAAAAATAAAAATTAAACAGAAAACTAAAATCAAAAGTCTTAAAAAACAAACAAACAAGGAATTAAAAATTAAACAAAAAGAAAACAACAAAACATTAAACAATACAAAAAAACAGGGATTAAAGATTTAACAAAAAAGAAAAACATAACATTAAAAGTCTAACAAAAATAAACAACACATTGAAGATTAAACAAAAACTTTAAATGAAACAAAAATGAATAACACAAAACAACAAAGATTTAAAGATTTAAACCAAAAAATAATTAAATGAACAAATAATAAACAAAAGTAAAAAATTTTTAAGTCTCACAAAAACAAAATAAATTAAAAAAGAAACAAGAAAACTAAAAATAAGAGAAAATCCTTACAAAGAATAAACATTTAAACAAAAAAATCAACAAAAGAAAAATAAAATAAAGTCTAACAAAATGAGCAACACAATAAAGATTAAACAAATTTAAAGATTTAACATTTTTTAAAAAATCAATAACACAAAACAGTCTAACAAAGATCTAAAGCTTAAACAAAAATAATAACTAAATAATCAAAAAGATGAACCAAAGTAAAGCATTTTTTAAGGAAACAACAACAACAAAATAAATAAAAAATGAAATAAATAAGAAGAAAAATATTGAAAATGACACAAAAGCCTTACAAAGATTTAAAGATTAAACAAATAAAAATTAAACTAAAAGATAAACAAAAGGAAACATTTTTAAGAAAACAACACAAAACAAACAAATGAAAAACGAAACAAAAAAGACTAAACATTTTTGAAAATGACACAAAAAAGCAGAAGATGACAGATTACGTGTGTGTGTGTGTGTGTGTGTGTGTGTGTGTGTGTGTGTGTGTGTGTGTGTGTGTTCCCAGTTTGTCCTCTGCAGCAGCAGGACGCTGGTTTCCATTCGGGCCTTCAGGCGTCGACTCAAACCTCCAGAGTCTGGTCCTAATAGACCGACGCCACGTTTCACATCAGTGAACAGCAGCAGCTGGATATTAATACCAACTGTTCAGCATGTGGGACAAACGCCGCTGCAGCTCTGAACACTGCAGCGCCAACATGAGTTATTATACGCCAGAGTTAAAGGAACATACCGCCGTTTCTATACGTCAACACGCAGACTCCATCCGTCCCTGCAGATTACTGCTGAAAACATCAGCTGATTAATCAGCATGTTTTTAGAATTGATTGTTCCTTTAAATCAATTATCAAGCAACAAACAGCTTCTCAGATATCATCAAGCCATTTTTCTGTCTTTTCTTAGAGACAATAATTAATCATAAAAATTAATCAACAGCATAGAAGATCATGAAAGTAATTGTTTTACCAATTTTCATATACATCACTGACTATATTATATAGAATATATTATTATTTTCATAAAAAAATGTGAAAAATCTAAATTAAACAAAACAGTCTAAAAAACAGACTAAACCAAAAAAATGTAAATTATACAAAAATTATACAACAAATCATTTTAAATCACACCAGAAACCTAACATCTAAATAGATGTGACTATTAACAACACTCCCAAAAAATTAATAGTGAAATAAAAAGAAGCAAAAAAAAATTAAAATAAACAAAAAACTAAAAAATTAAAGTCTGACAAAAACACATTTTTAAAATCTTTTTTAAATTATTTTATTTTAATTAACAAAATCTTAAAAATTAGACAAAAAGAAAACAACAACAAAATTTAATTAAATATTAAACAGAACAAACAAAAATTAAAGAAAACAAAAAGGAATAATACTAATTTTTATTGTATAGTATACTGTTGGTCTTTGAATGTAATCTGGAGTGTACGACCAGAAAACAATGAGCAATTAATAAACTTATATAACATTTAATACATACACAAAGAAAAATAAATTATGTATTCACAATAACTTAAAATAACAGCTGTGCCATCAGAGCTCCTGCTACTGCTCTGCAGATAATAAATAATAAAGCAGCTTTTAAATTGATGATTTAATTAATCATTTTACAGTTGTTCCTATAATCAGTTAATAAACACTGAAAAGGTCTGTGATTACTCTGGCACTGCTTCTTATCTGCGGCCAAGCAAACTACGTATTCTTCATCTAAATATCAGGTTCCCAACCTGAGGTTCGTGACCCCCCATGGGGACCTAAGATAAATGAACAAAGTCACAAGATTATTAGATTTTATGACTGTTTATTAAATGTTGATTTAGACTATTCAGGCCTTTAAAATCCTACAGATTAACACACATTAACATTCTTAACATAAAAAAAAAAAAAAAAATAATGAATAAAAATAATTTTAAAAAATCTAAAACAAACAAAAATAAAAATTGACAAAAAACAAATTTTAAATTTTTTTTTATAAAACAGATAAAAGGACATGAAAAACCTGACCAAGAATGAAAGATTTAACAAAAAACATATTAAAGTCTAAATGAATAAGATATTAAAGATTAGACACAGAAAATAAAAAAATAATATATGTATATAAAAATAATGATTGACACAAAATAACTAACAGAATTAAAGATAAACAAAACAAAACTTCACATTAAAAGTCTAACAAAAATTAACAATTTTATTTTAATATTATAATATAACATTATAATATAACATTAAATATTAGACACAAAAAAATGAATGGCAAAAATACCCAACAAAACAATTATTTTTTAAAATTAAATAAACTAAGAAATTAACAAAAGTTAAACCATTTTAATTGAAATATTACTCTCTTTTTACCACAAATGTTGCTTTAACCTCTTTGGGCCTTTAAATATCCCACAGATTAACACCCCTCCTAATATACAAAATTAACCTAAAAATAAATCCTAATTAATGATGAATAAAAAGAAGAACCAGAAAAATCAAACCAAGAAACAAACAAGAATTTTTATTTATTAATTGTTTATGAATATTTTTAGTTAAACAAAAAGAAAAACTAAAAAATTAAATGGCACATAAAACCTAACCAAGATATTAAAGATTAAACAAAAAAATAACAAAAATGAACAAGATATTGAAGATCAGAGACAAAAAGAACAAAAACTTTCAAATTAAAAATGGGATGGTCGCATACTCCAGACTGTATGTGTGTTGGTAAGCAAACTACTTATTTCTTCATCTAAATATCAGTTTCCCAACCTGAGGTTTGGGACCCCCCGTGGGGACCTAAGATAAGATAAATGCTGATTTAACCTCTTCAGGCCTTTAATGTGTGTAAAATAAGTTTGTGTGAACTGCTCCTATTTCTTATAGGTCATATCCTGTATAACTATATTGCTTCTCTTTAAGGTCCACGAGCCAAAACAACGTTGGGAGCCACATCTGACCACAGTACAGAACTCCATTAGAAATCTGCCCACATTAAAGCTACAGTAAGTCCTGGTTTGGTGTACACGGTGCCCTCATCGCTCTGTATCTCCGGTGGGAAACCGAGTCGTCTTTGTTTGTTATGAGTTGCTGGTTCAACACAACAGCATTAATTAAGCAGCGTTGGTGGCTGAAGTGACGCTCATAGGGACTTTAATGTGGTGTTTTCCCACAGGGAGGCTGGCTGGTGAAACTGAGAGAAAGACGTGTGTTTATTGTTTCCAGTTTGGTGGAAGCTGTTCGTGTCTGTGCAGGTCTGAGGCTGATAAGACCTGGACTGGAGGATTATGGTAATAACAGGCTGCCACCGACGGACTGCTGGGTCCCATCGCAGCCCTAACGGGTGGGCGGGCTGCGGACGCTTATCACTGTGTTGCAGTGGGCGATTCTTCACGCAGTCACATGACGGGCGACACTTTGATTCCCACTGCAGCTGGACAAAGAACAGCTCAGCGGTTTTTATCACCAAAGCAGGATGAAAATGACGACCCGATGGTGCATGTTGATTGTTTTAAAAGCACAAATGACGCTGTCAGTCGTCTGAAATGTGACTGTTCTCCAGAGCGAAGGACCAGCAGATAGTATCAGCAACAATTAGCTTCACCTTCAACATTTTTACCAGGTTGTTCCGCATTTTCCGAACGCTCTTAAACAACTCTTTCCATCACTGTTACCTCTCAAATAAAACTGGTGTCACCCAAAGAAAATGTTCATTTTCAGGTGAGCCACTGTTTTTTGTGTGGTCAAAGGCGACAGCGAGGACCATTTTTGCGGCGTTGGCGTAGCTCTCTCGTACCCCGCCATCAACTCATCAGATAAGAACGCTGCTCTGCGGCTCCTTCAGCAGAGCCGGTGACCTTCAGGTTAGAAACAAAAACCCTGAACCAGACTTGGGTCAGTTTTGTTGGCAGCAAAGGTTTCTTCCATTCAGAGCTCGCAGAGGGTTAAAAAAAAGAAAAACGAACAGAAAAGAAAGGACGCCTGGTGCATCTTTTCCAGGACGCAGGATGGGATGAAACTGTATGTACAGTTGCCAAGGAGACAGCAGGCGGAGGGGTAGTTAGAGGCTGTTAACCCACACACCCTGTGTTTTCATTCACACTGCTTCTCTCTGCTTCGTCCTCAGGAATCACTTCAGGAGACGTCGCCAGAGACGCAACACGGGTAAGACCCAGAGCTTCCTACAACTTAACGTCTCCTCAGATGTTTAGCAGGAGATCAGCGTTGAATGTATAACTTTAGTTTTGTGGAGCTCAGAAGGACTAGACCCAAGGGACTGCAGCTTTAAAGGGACATAATTGGGTGTCAATGATCACCACATCAGCTGCAGAGTAACTAATGCAGCGAGCTCACACACGCTGAAAAAGAAATTAGAGGGAGAAAAACGAATCAGCAGCCTCAGCTGTGTGTCCGTCACGCTCCCACGCTCACTTCAATTCTCCTCTGGTTGCAGCTCGCTGGAGCCTGCGCTAAGACATTATCTGCTGTCAGGACCTGCCCGGGACGGGGACCGGCGCTGGACGGGGAGGGGGGTGCAGAGCCATGCTGTCCGCCGCCGTTCAGATCCTGGCGTTCGCCCTGGCGCTCCTGGGCGTCCTCGGCACCACCGTGGCCACTCTGCTACCCAACTGGAAGGTGAGCGTCAATGTGTGGTCCAGCATCATGACTCCTATCTCGCAGATGCAGGGGTTGTGGATGGACTGCGTCTGGTACAGCTCCGGCGTCTTCAGCTGTACCATGAAGAACTCGGTGCTGTCGCTGCCGGCGTATTTGCAGACCACGCGGGCCGCCATGGTTCTGTCGTGCATGGTGGCATCGTTTGGACTCTGCCTCGCCTCCCTGGGGCTTAAATGTACCCGCTGGGGGGGCAGCCACCGAGCGAAGGGCCACACAGCCATCGCTGCTGGGGGATGCTTCATCCTGGCCAGCTTCCTCTGCCTGGTCCCCGCATCCTGGTTCACCAATGAAGTTATCACCGCCTTTCTGACCACGGATTTACCAGACAGCAGTAAATATCAGCCTGGAGGAGCTCTGTGCGTGACGTTTATCTCCGCCGGCTTCCTCCTAGCTGGAGGGGTCATTTTTTGTTTGTCGTGTCCTGGAAAAAGAACAGGACGCCCGGACTATGTTTCCTCCGCTGACCCTGATGGACTAGCGCCGTACCAAGATGATCAGAGGAGGCGGGAGCTGCAGACAGAGAGCGTGCCACCGAAAATCAAGCAAAAGAAAACAGTTCAGCTGCAGATGGACAAAGTGAAGCAGCAGAAGCCTCCTCCGGAGAAGCCTGAGCAGGATCAGAAGGTCTACGCGTCTCCCTCCAAACTCCCTCCAAAAGACATCAAGGACAGCTACAGCCTCCAGGAGTACGTTTAGTCCTCCCGGCTGAGTGCTGAAATGTTTTCAGCTGAGGTTTTCTGGCTCATGGTGAGGGGGAGGAGGGCCGGAGGAGGCGTGTTTGAAGGGGAATAATTACCAAATGTTGGAAACGACAGATTGTGGATTCAGCCGAAGAAGCAGAGACCAGGAAAACCTGCACAGGCACCTAACGCTGTAAATCCTTTAAAAACTGCCGCAGCGTTCCCATACCAAAGGTCTGATAAATAAGAGCTGCTGATCATTAAGAAACAAACAAATCTGAGCTCTGCCTGAATTGACAAGCATCATTTTGCAGCTGTGGATGACAAACAGGGCCGATCGAAAGCTTTCTGAGGCTGTGAGCAGGATGCAACCACCCGAACCAAAAAAAAACACGTTATCATTTAAACAACACCTGCAGTGTTTTAGTTAGTTTAGTACTTATTTGATGTGACATTTTTCCAAAACCTAACTAAGTGGTTTTGTTGCCTAAAATTAACCGCAACTGTTTCACGGTAACGACGTGTGTCATCATGTCAAACGATTAAAATATTTAATCATGATTAATTGCAAATGAATCACACATTTTTAAAATTTGTTCAAAATGAACTTTAAAGGGAGATTTGTCAAGTATTTAATCCTCTTATTGACATGGGAGTGGACAAATGCAAATGTATGTATATATTTATTATTGGCAATCAATTAATAACATAAAACAATGACAGATATTGTCCAGAAACCCTCACAGGTTTGGATTTTAGCATAAAAAATATGCTCAAATCATAACAGCAAAATGTGATCATCAGAAAGTGGGCATGTCTGTAAAGGGGAGACTGGTGGGGACCCAGAAAACCCATTTACATCCACATATCTAGAGGTCAGAGGTCAACCCCTTTGAAAATGGACATGACAGTTTAGAGTTGACCTGGTTGGTGCCGATGGATTCATCAGGTTTTCTAATTTAATATGAGACCAGTATCTTCATCAAACTGAGCCGCTACAACCTAAAGATCGTAAGCGGCATTAATGCGTTAAAGAAATTAGTGTAGCGTAAATTAATTTGTGTTACATCTGCATTAACTTTGACAGCACTAATATTTTAGTTGGTCTCTCTACTTATTTTAAGCCCAACGATGAATTTTTGCTTAAACATAATTGTTTTTACAGTTAAGACTTGAAATGATGAATGCACTTGCAAATGGTCATACTTTGGTGTTTTTACATTATTTTTACCTCTTTACTTAAGATTTCATTAAATTTCTTTTTACAAAATAATCCAAAACACAAAGAGGAAGAGCATGGGTAGATAATGAGAATCACGGTAACGATATGGCGTTGGCAATATGGCTAATTTCTTTAATACATTAAAGAAACTTGCGTTTTTTTAGGTTGTTGCGGGCTCAGTTTTAAAGCTAGAGTGAAGCTACTGATATATGAACCGAGAAAACCTGATGAATCTGTTGGTACCAACCAGGTCAGACTAGCTGGTAGTGAAGGAGGTTAAATAACGCTCCAAACTTATAATTTTTGATGAGGTAAAACTGTCATGTCCATTTTCAAAGGGCTCCCTTGACCTCTGACCTCCAGATGTGTGAATGTAAATGGGTTCTCTGGGTCCCCACCAGTCTCCCCTTTACAGACATGCCCACTTTATGATAGCCCAATTTTTTTTTTTTTTGTTTGGGGAGGTTTTTTTTTCTCAAGTTCGAACCTTTGAGGGTTTCTGGACAGCCCAAAAAAAAAAAAAAAAAAAAAAAAAATCCTTTGGTAAATTTCAAACAGTGCAGGTTCTGTAGAGGTCATTTTCATGGAAAGTAAACAAATATAAAGTACAAAAACATTAAAATTTATCATTTTCAAAAATAAAAAAATCACACAAATGAAAATATGCAAAGCATATTGAGTGTAGGCCTGAGGGCTTATTCAGTACCTCTAACCTAGATAATAGAGAATAGACGTCACGCTGAGATAAATGTAGATTATGTCAAAAAGAAACATTACAAAACAGAAAAAGACTTTTGTTAAAAAATCTTGGATTATGACAAAAAAAATCAATAGAGAAAACCGAGAATAGTTGGATTAGTTTTAAAGCCACCTGGTGGTTAAAGTCACCTCTGCTTCAGCCGGCTCTGACCGCTTTCATGCTTTACATGCTTCCAGCTTAACTGTAGTGAAACCTGCTGCTGTAGCGACTGTACCTGAAGCAGCAGAAACATTTCTGTAGTCAGAGAATAAAACGAGTCCAGATCCAAAGCGTCAACACGACGGCCTCCACTCCGCCTTTTCTGGGCGGTCCAGGGGGGGGGGGGGAGGGGGGTGGGGGTGCAGAGCAGCATGGAGAGGTAATGATGCTCTTTGCTTTCCCATTATCCTCTCACCACGGTTGGATGCACACTGCCCCCCTCCTCCAGCTGTATGACAGGACATCCAGTCATCTACAGGATGTAACGTAAAGCCTAATGGACACCGGACAGTCCACAGTACTGGTTGGCGGGCGTCTTCTGACCTGTCAATCAAACCTGCCAACGATTCTTGGAAATAAAAAGGAAAGCAACCGCTGAGCTGACCGCCCACACTGCCTCTCAGGAAAAGCTCCAAACCTGCAAAAAAAAATAAATAAAAAAACATTCAGAAGAGAAAATAGAGCCGATTCGTCACCATCACACCTCACAGTGCTGCATTACTGTAGAAAACAGGACACGTTCAGGCTCAACTGGACAACTCGAGCAGCTAGAAAAGACATTTTTTAAAAACAAATCAAAGCATGACACAAGAACGAAAAAGATTAACAGAACATTTTGTGTTTTCTGTAACTCAGTGTTGCTCTTTCAGCTGCTTTTGGATTCAAACCTCATCCCAACGCAGTTTTGTAAAAGTAAAGTTTAAAACACGTTTTGAACACAGAGGTCACATCGTTCTATCATCCCGAAGCCGAAGCACTTGAATGTTGATTTTTAATGCTACAACAGCTTTATTTGACCAATTTATTTACTACATCTAGGACAGAATTTATCACCATACATTTAGATTTCTATTTGTTTTCTTTCCACTTTATATGTGGTTGTGTACTTCTAAAGTAAAGCTGTTTCTACGCACCACAAACAGCTGTTTCTATTGAGATGAAAACAGCTGTTTTCTAGTACCGTAAACACCTGTTTCTAGTGCCGTAAACAGCCGTTTCTAGTGCCGTAAACAGCCGTTTCTAGCGCCGTAAACACCCGTTTCTAGTGCCGTAAACAGCCGTTTCTAGCGCCGTAAACGGCCGTTTCTAGCGCCGTAAACAGCCGTTTCTAGCGCCGTAAACAGCCGTTTCTAGCACCGTAAACAGCCGTTTCTAGTGCCACAAACAGCCGTTTCTAGTGCCACAAACAGCTGTTTCTACGCACCACAAACAGCTGTTTCTTTTGAGATGAAAACAGCTGTTTTCTAGCACCGTAAACAGCCGTTTCTAGCGCCGTAAACAGCCGTTTCTAGTGCCACAAACAGCCGTTTCTAGTGCCACAAACAGCTGTTTCTACGCACCACAAACAGCTGTTTCTTTTGAGATGAAAACAGGTGTTTTCTAGCACCGTAAACAGCCGTTTCTAGCACCGTAAACAGCCATTTCTAGTGCTACAAACAGCTGATTCTATTGAGATGAAAACAGTCATTTCTAGCGCTGTAAACAGCCGTTTCTAGCGCCGTGAACAGCCGTTTCTAGTGCTACAAACAGCTGTTTCTATTGAGATGAAAACAGTCATTTCTAGCGCTGTAAACAGCCGTTTCTAGCACCGTAAACAGCCATTTCTAGTGCTACAAACAGCTGATTCTATTGAGATGAAAACAGTCATTTCTAGCGCTGTAAACAGTCGTTTCTAGTGCTGTGAACAGCCGTTTCTATTGCGCCGTAAACAGTCATTTCTAGCGCTGTAAACAGCCATTTCTAGCGCCGTGAACAGCCGTTTCTAGCGCCGTCAACAGTCGTTTCTAGTGCTGTGAACAGCCGTTTCTAGCGCCGTGAACAGCCGTTTCTAGCGCCGTGAACAGCCGTTTCTAGCGCCGTCAACAGTCGTTTCTAGCGCCGTGAACAGCCGTTTCTAGCGCCGTGAACAGTCGTTTCTAGTGCTGTGAACAGCCGTTTCTAGCGCCGTGAACAGTCGTTTCTAGTGCCATAAAACGGTCGTTTCTAGCATTGTAAACAGTTGTTTAGTTGAACTCCGTATAAATATCATAAATAATAAAATAACATTTTATTATGTTTGGAGTGAGGATCACATTTTCAGTTGCTGATTTATCATCTTGGAACAAAACTCTTTGAACTCAACAGTCTTCAACATTCATTTTTAAATATCAGAATGTAATTGATCCAAACCAGCTGAGCAGTCTGGATTCAAGTTTCAGATAAAGAATGATCGCTGTGTTTTTATCTGTCAACAAATAAAACATGTCTTAATGGAAACCTTCACTGGGCTCCTAGTTTTAGTGATTTTTAGCAGTGAAAGGATGGGATTCACTAATTACATCAGGCAGACACGAAGAAACCACCGGAGTCAAGTTGGAGTCCACCTTCTTTTAGCTTTGGTTTGGTCACCACCAACTCCTGAGATAAACATCTGCCTTTTTAGCTGCTAAATGTTTCACTTTCTGTCCTGAACATATTGGTATTTGTCTTATCGCCTTAGTCTAGGGAATAAAACTAACAAGTGTGTTGCTTTTTACTCATCTTTGTTTGTACATTTAGATATTTAGGGTTTGTATTTGTAGACTCTGATCTGCAAGTTTTTAGATTCAGTTTAGCAATAGAGTGCTCCAGGGATGACGTATTTTGTAGGCCAGCCAGGAAGTTAGCATCATCCTGGTCCCCTCAACAAAAAGCCAATGAGATTTTTCCTTTTGGGTTTTGGATTATTGCAGAAAATAAGCTCTGTGGCAAAACATACATCTTCACAAATGATTTGAATGAATGTTAATGTTAGGTTGTAAACAAACGACACCAGGGTCACATGAATGAGTGCGATCCTTTTTATTCGGAAATCTCAGCTTTTTGAAAACCAACCTGGCTCAGTTTAACATTTTGTTTCAAAACAAAACTCTTCTCGGACATCAGGTGCCTGAATATTGATGTCCGAGAAGAGATGAGGACTTTTGCTTCATACTTTGTGATCGTGTGGTTTTCTCTTGTCTTGAGCTCAAAATAAGACTCAATACCAACAGAATAATACACCGTTTAACACTGCCAGAGAATTTTGACAAATTTCACTTTGGCGTTGCCCACATAACCAGCTGTGCTGTTATCCCACAAATACATGATCCCTACAAGTTGGACCTCATTGTGAAGGTAAATAAACAGGTTTTCCAATGATGTAAAATACAATAACAATTAGCATTGGAACAACAGAGAAATAATCCACCCAAACACTTGGCACACAGAGCTGAGCTGCATCTTAATTTAATCTCCAGGTTCTGAGCGTTCAGATGATGTTCACCACTTCCATGTGAGCGGCTTTTTATCTTCCCCTGAATATCCCATCCCCCCCTCTAATCTCGCTCAAAAAGACGGCAGAGAGGTAAGGAAAAACATCCTGATGAAAATGAAAGTGAAAATGTGAGAACTGTGGTCTGAAGAAACTGCAGTGAATTTCTGGTGAGTCTATAACTGGCAGCTACATAAAACACCATCTGTAGTCTAAGGGTCATATTTGGGCTTTCACCTTGTTCCCGAACGCTAACACTGGTATGTTTCCATTTATCCTCAAACGTGTAATAAATGTCTGCTTCCTGTGATTGTGAAATAGCTTTTTTATTTGTTTTGAATAGCATATATAAAATATGATTGTTTTATTTGTAAAAAGCTTAATAATATTGAGATTTTGTGTCTGTTCAGTATAGTTCAGTATAGTTTACTGTACTTGTGCTGCTGTTTTCTTTAGTTAATCATCTGATAATATCACTCACACACTGAAATATGGAAGTTTTACTGTATTTTATTCTCCAGCCATGGGAAGTGAACCCAGTAAACCTGAAGCAGCTGCTCAATGTAAGATTATTTAAAAATAACATATTTCTTGTTTATTGAAAACTGCACCTTGTTGCACGATGACGGTATTTTTCACAATCTTTTTTTTCTTCTGAACATGTCAGTTTTCGACAAACCATGGAGGGACATAAAGTGGGAGTGAGTATCTGCACCTTTTTCAACAAAATCTTTCACTTACAAACATCACAAATGTACTTGTGATGGACCTGTTCTGTTTGTTTCCTCACTTGATGATTAACCTCCCAGATGTTGTGTGACATCTGGTTATAACATGGAAAGATTCAATAAGATGACTCTAATGAACGTCTTCATCTCTGAGCAGAGACAAATCCAGAATTCTGCAGCATGTGAAGAGCTACAAACCTCAGACTGAAGGCCAGCTGCTCAGGATTCTTCTTCACGGACCGGTTGGAGCTGGAAAGTCCAGTTTCATCAACTCCATCCAAAGTATCTTACATGGCCGAATGTACGTGCAAGCATTGACGGACAACACCTTTCAGGACTGTTTCACCAAAAAGGTAAGAGGAACATTTATACTCATGAAGAAAACATCCCAAAACTTTGCAAATATTTCTTTTACAACTTTTCAGCCAAAGGTTACAAAGTGCTTTTGAGAGGTTTTCTGCCTTTGCACAGGAAGAGTGTTATAAGAAAACTCCATTAGAACAGCAGCTCGAAGTCATTTTGAAGTAAACAGTACTTAAACAAAGGGAAATAAATCTATGAACAGAAAAGATCATAGCATCATATCAAAACAAAGCATAACGGTCCAGTAATACAACTATTTTTCAGGACGTTTCTGAGCATGCAGCAGTGACAGGAAGCCTTGACTGCTGCAGCAGCTTTTTTGCTCAACTTCCTGTTTGACTTCCTGTGAGGACTCCACCTCTGAGGACATTTTTAGAAAACAACCTTTATCTTTTTAGCCTCGCTTTTACTTAAGGTGCCTCATCATTTATTGCCTTAGTTTTTAATATTTAATCATTGATTTTAATAGTATTTCTGTCTCTTATGCTTATTTATTCTACTGACCTTTATTAATTTGATCATTTTATTGTGTATTGTTGTATTTTTTGTTTGTTTTTGTCTTGTTTTTGTCAGTGCTGTTTTAATCTTACACCGTGGATCGCTTTGGGCTGCAATAAAGTCGAGTTAAGCTGAGTAGTTTAATTCAGCTACCACAGGAAATTGGGCAAGAGCATCTACAATACCCTGCAACCGTTGTGGTTAAGGTTGAGTTTAGTCAACTGAGGCTGCCTCTACTTCTCAGAGCATAAATGTCATGAGAAGTGTTTAAAATCCTTCCTGATGTGTTTCATTTATGTCTGATGTTTTTTTCTGTCTTTGAATAATTTTAATAATAATTACCAGAGTAGTGCCAGTTCAGAGCATGTGCCTATTTTAAGCGAGATGAGTGCTTGGCTTCCAGAAGTGCTGCTTGCAGCATTATCATCATCAGCATGCCTGTTTGGAGCATGTTCCCGTTGCAAGCAGGCCGATTACGTGGCTTCCAGAAGCGCTGCTTGCAGCGTTGCCCATTCAAAGTGCATTCCCCTGCCGTGCGGGCTGACTGCTTGGCTTCTGGAAATGCTAATGGGTTGCAGCGCTGTCAAGGGTGTGCCCCTTAAAAGTACATTCCCATTCCAAGCAGGACATTTACATGGCTTCCAGGAGCGCTGCTTGCAGCATTGTTGGGGGCGTGCCCAATCGAAGCGTGTTCCCATTTCGAGCGGGCTGATTGCTTGGCTTCCAGAAATATAGCTTGCAGCATTGTTGGAGGCGTGCCCGTCCAAAGCCTACTCCCGTTCTGGAAGTCAAGCAACTGGCGTTGCACATCCTTGAGTCCCCAGCAATACACCCGCTAAGTGATCGGATGTATGATTCTCCAGATATACGAAGAAAACACGCATGGTCATACATACAGAGATTTCTTACTTCATACGTAGATAGTTAGTTAGATATGACCCAGAATTCTGAAATGCTTGAAGCTGAGACAGTCTCTTGACTTTTAGGGTGCCTTTACACCTTAACTGTTTGATTCAGTTCAAACAAACTGTAGCCTTAGCCCATTCGGTTTGTTTCGGTTTGTTGACAATGGTGTGAAAGACGTCAGTCAACCTCAGTTGTGGATTAAAAAAGGTCTGTTTTTGCTCATAGTTACAATACATTATTTTCTCCAGTTATAATACATTATTTTCTCTATATGTGCTTTATAGTACACAACCTACAAGATCGCAAAAGGAAGTCCAAAGACCTTTTACCCTTTTGTCTTCAATGACATCATGGGCCTGGATCCAGTCAAAGGTGTCCTTGTGAATGACGTCAAACTGGCAATGATGGGCCATGTGATGGATGGTTACACGGTACAGTTACTGCAAACGTTTCAGATTTGTTTTCCACACAATTACTTAATATTATTTTTAATTAGAATTTATTTATAGTGCAGTTTAACTTGATTTTAATCTGTTTTCCAGTTCAACCCTGAATCAACTTTGTTGGACATTAGGCCTAATGCTTTCTACAACGAACATCCAACTGGCAATGACAAAGTGCATGTTCTGGTTTGTGTCGTTCCTGCCAACACAATTTCTCAAGTGAGAAAGGAAACTGTGCGGAAGATTCAGGAGATCAGGAATGAAGCCAGTAAACTGGGTGAGAGTAGAAATCTCTCTTTTTGTAAATATGATTATGTATTTTGTGGGCGGAGTGTCAAGTGGAGGCAGAATAACTCCCTGAGGACGGTAGCTAGCGCTGGCTAGCAAGTATTGCTGTCTTTTTTTTTTAACAATGGCTGAAGAAAATACTAGTTTCTCTCAATGTGTACTGTCATTCATTCTCCAGGATCATCAGTGTTAGTTGAGAAAGTTTTTCATGTCAATTATGGGACTTTTGTGCTGACAGGGATTCCTCAAGTGGCCATTCTCACCAAGATTGACGAGGCCTGTCCCGAAGTCAAGCACAATTTAAAGGACGTCTACAAGGTCAAGTACCTGAAGGAAAAGGTTTGTTTTATTAATAATATTATGAATTTGCAGTCATTGAAAATCTATTGATTTATACCATCAAAACTTTTAAAATATATGAGCGCTATCTAACCCTTTTTCTTCATAAACCTTTTGTGATACCCAGACTCAGAGTCCTGGCCAGTTCAAATATACGTAACACAAAGTTCCTGTTGCAGGATTACTGCTGTTGTATGGCCATAATGTCGTATCCGTTCAAGAGATTGTGAAATGGTCATGAAATTTAATGTATTGATTTGTATACATAGACACAAATTTCAGTATTTTTTTGTGATGGTCAGCATGAAATCAGTTTGAATGTAATACACGTGATTGTGAACCAGGAAGTATAAAACGCCACATGGGGAGCAGGTTGGGTGGATGGGTGGGTCAAAGAACGCAGGACTTTCACCCAGAAGACTGGTGGTCACGTCCCATGTGAAACCAGTCAGTGTTGATTTATTTGTCACGTAACCTCCGTACTTCAATTATGAGTTTCCACAATATTTTCTTAGACCTAACTAAGTAGTTTGTTGCCTAAGCCTAACCAAGTCGATCTTTATCTAAACCTAAGTGGTTTCATTTTGAAAAGACTGGAGCGGAAATTATTCACTTGTTCTTGGACATTCGTAGGAAAAAGCACAAAAAATATGTGTTGAAAGTCGTGAAATTTGTGTCTATGTACACAAAACAAATAGATAACATTTGTGACTTTTACACAAACTGCTGTGAGACTGTGTTGTTTATTCGCCATGTCCTGAAGAAGTACTGTCCTACTCACACTGTAACAGCGATGCCTCTTATTCGTGGAGCTTGCTGTTATCATGGCAATGTTTACCACACCTGGAAACACTTGTATCGCACAACATGGCTCATTTGGAAATGTTGGATTTTACGGAAATTGAAATGTGTTTCTGTAAAGGAGGTGAGGTAAGAAATAAGCCTTGCTGTTACTGAATATGTCTTCATTTTAGATCAGCAGTAGTTTTAATGTTTTTTGGGAGTTTCCAGAGGTAGAAATTTGCTATTCGCAGTGGTTTATGGGATGAGTAGTACAATAATTACATACACAGTCTTGTACCGTTATCTTTTTACCATTTTCCAGTGTCTTCGAATCAAATGTTTAATGGTCACAATTCATTTTGTAGCTGGTTAGTGTGGTTCTGTGCTTCGTCTCCATTGTTCTGAGCTCTGAGTTGTAATTTGTGAACAGAAATGTTGTGATTTTTTATATAGATGGAGGAGTTCAGTGTAGATGTGGGTATTCCCATGAACTGCATCTTCCCTGTGAAGAACTACCATGAAGAAATCGACCTCAACAGTGACGTTGACTCACTGATCCTGAGCTCGCTGCAACACATCATCAACTTCGGAGAAGATTTCATCAACTTCAGCAGTCAGTCTGCAGCTTCAGGCATATAACCTTGATAAAACTTGAAACTTGATAAACTTGATTGCAGCATAAAAATGTATTTCATGCTCATATTTCATGTTCGATCATTCACAATTAGAAGCCGATCGAGAAAATCTGTTTCCAGGGAATCCTTCAATCCAACAGTGTCTCTATCAACTCATGTTGATTATCCATTAATAGCCAACATTGTTCAAATCTGCTAAAAATTCTATTAGTTAATGTCTGTCTTTTGTTTTTAACCTTTAGTGGATAGAACAGCCGAAGACAGACAAAGGGGAGAGACATGCAGCAAAGGGAGGACTCTATATTAATTTCTAATATAGATTATATAGATATATATTTCAAAAGTGACAAAAGATACCAAATATTTTAAGTCTTGTATTGTAATATTGCGCCAATATTGCTGCGATGTAGCTTCAGTGAACAGCTGGAGCACAATAAATCTTGCTTTTCTGACCTTCTAATAATTTGTTGTTGTCAAATCTGTATCTATCGGAGCAAAGTGGAGCAGAGACCTGTTGGCCTCAACCCTCGCCTGTGTTATTAAACCAGGTGCCATTATTTTAGGAATATAAACCGTTTTTGCCAACAGCTATCTAAACTGCGGTGACCAGATGTCCCAGTTTGTCCGGGATTGTCCCAGTTTCAAGCTGACAGTCCCGACAGCTATCTATGAAACACTCAAATGTCCCAGTTTTCATTACCATTAACGTAATAATTAATTATATTAAGATGTTCATAGACTCATAGAGCCAGCGCAGCACACACTGCTGCAGTCTTTAGCTAGAGTGATGTTGTCCAGCCACGGCAGAGCCGCTGGTTATGTTTAGTGTAGTTTTGAACCACCTCCTATGACACATCAGATGTGCCGTTTCGATCGATTACTCTACACAGTTCTTTCTATGCATCCACAGGCATTTCGCTCCAGTTACTCCCTCAGGACCGTCTGTTACTGTCAGTCTTTAATCTAGGGTCTCCATCCTGGACAAAATGTCATCTGAGCTCCACAACTTTAAATATAATAGCCTGAGTCTGTGGCGAGCAACATGATGTGATAGAGATTGTTCGGGTTCAAAACTAAAGTTGAAAAAAACAAATCCATAAACCCAGACAAGAATAAGTTTCCTCTGAGGAAAACTCTCTAGAGGATACCTCCACTGTCAGTGCGTCATGACCAAGCCCCCACAAAGAGCGTCAGTTGATCCCAATTTTTGTAGTGGCCAAACGGTGGTACCCAACGTCATGTGATGCCACTGGGCCCAAAAATACTTTTCCCCATAGACTTACATTGGGAAAGAGACGTCTGTTACTCAACAGATACTTTTTTTTGGTGAATCAAATTCCCAGTACTTGAATAGTCCTTATTTAAATCATTAGGTCCTACAAGTCAAATAAAAAAGCACCAATAGCTGAATCCAGAGTTATTTCCCTTCCTCTGTCCATGTGAATGAGACCAGAAGGTCACAGATGTGGGGCTCGTCCGGCCCAGATCATCATTCTTCTGGCTGCTTCAGCCCACAAACTAATCATCTGCAGTTATAGGCCAATGGAACCAGAAGACGAGTCTTGAAGTTTTGAGCCCATCACTCACTCTCCAGGATCACAAACGTTAGCTGAGAAAGTTAACATTAACCAAATGGACCAGAGTAGCCGAGCCCTAAGCCGCTGGCAGACGACTGAAATGAAGTACTCCACTCAAAACTCCTACAGCTTTGTAGTTTGTGTAACCACAGAGAAAAATCAGCTGTAGTCCGTTTATATTCATGGCAGTCAGACTCAGTAGTTTTCTACCTTTTGTCCTGACAGGGATTCCTCAAGTGGCCATTCTCACCAAGACTGACGAGGCCTGTGCTGAAATCCAAGACGAGTTTGTCGACAAGAACAAGTGCCTGAAGGAAGAGGTATGTTTAAAAAATATTATAAATTATAAATGCACAGAAATGGAGGCAGTTGAAAATGTAAAACATTTTAAATGTATGAGCTCTACCCAACTTATTCTCTTTCTATAACTTTCCTGATACCCAAAGTCGGGGTCCTGGCCAATTCAGATACACGTAACACAAAGTTCTTATTGAAGGATTACTGCTGTTGTATACAGATCAGGTTTATGGAATGAAAATCCCATTCACATTATTCACCGTAATGTCGTAACCATCCGAGGTAAACTAACCACAACCTACACGATTGTGAAATGATGGTATCTGCTCCTGTTGAAGTCTCTGATAACCTTGTTTACAGAAAAACATGTTTTATTCGCCATGTCATGAAGAAGTACTATACTACCCACAATCCTCAGTGTAATCTATGCTTCTTGTCTTTATTGCACTATCCACTTTGCTGCTGTAATGTGTGAATTTCCCCACTGTGGGACCAATAAAGGAATATCTTATCTTATCTTATCTTAACAGCAAAGTTGCTCCTTCACTTTTAGAATAATTATATACACAGTCATGTACCTTTACCTGAACCTTTTTTCCCCATTTTCCAATGTTTTTGTGCTGTGAGTCAAATGTTTAATGGTAATGATTCAACGGCCACAGCTTGTTAGTGTTAGCCACCTAGCTGCTAAGTTAGCGCCACAGTAGCTGTTTGGACAGCGCGTCCTCACTCCCAGTTTGTCAAATACCGCTGTTTGGAAGGTGCCCCATTGGAAACTGACGCACAGAGGCAACCTGTAGGACTTCAGTAACAGTATGTGACAAACCAGGCTTTCAGCTAACTACCACTACACCCATAGTTGGCATTATTCGAAGGTCGGCCCAACCAGAAGACTGGTTTCCCTGTGCAACAACTGTTGGATGCAGTCTCCCAGTTCTGACAACATAACGTTCTTGCACAGTTGCAGCAATGTTGCAAATCTTGTTTTTGCAGAAAACTATTTTCGTTAATGCTGGCGAATTGCAAATGGCATTGTCAGCACTTTCAGTTTCACAGTAAAAGGTAACCATGGCCTTAATTTTAAAATGCATGATGGACTGGTAACGTCACAATACCTCATCTACTTAATAAGAGCAGTCTCGGTCCAACTGTCCAATCAGATCAGTGCAGTGATTTCAAAAGTCTTGATTGTTCTGAGTTGTAATTTGTGAACAGAAATGTGGGGTTTTTTAAATGTAGATGGAGGAGTTTAGTGGAGATGTGGACATTCCCATGACCTGCATCCTCCCTGTGAAGAACTACCATGAAGATGTCGACCTCAGCAGTGACAGTGACTCACAGGATCGCAGCATCAGCTTCCACAAGAGTCAGCAAGAAGGTTCAGACACGTAAAAATGCTGTATTTTATCTGCAACATTACTGTTTGAAACACAGTCTTCTACATTATTTCTTTGCTTATTTGTTTGTATGTGTTATAGTTTTAAATCTGCTATTTAACCTAGTTTCAAATCATCCATGTTTCTCAGTAAATGGTCATGACTCATACAGAAAATCGCTGTGAATTATCTGCATTGCCATGTTCCAGTGAGCCAAAAAACTCTGAATGTCTAAGTTAACTACACAATACATAATCTAATCTGACCCCAGATTTGATGTTATCGGTAGCTGTTGTGGCTAGCCTCGTTCTGTGATCAACATAATGTTAACAAGTGCACATCAGCCTCTTTACCACCTTTATCTTATCCCAGCTGCTGGGCAATCTCAAGACATATATTGTCCTTTATTTGGTTGTTAAGGTAGTAGTGTTTTGTCGTACATTACGGGGTGTTGAGAAGAGGACATTTTTAATTGGCATAACTGAATGTTATCATAGTGTGAACGCCTCTATTCTGCTCATCACATGGTCATAGCGCCTCACACAGGCTGGAAGCCATCATCACAACGGAAGGACCAATTTTAAGCAGCAGATAAATCACTTTACTAAATGAACTACAAACTAAATACCCAATTATTACTAATTTCTCAAATCATATTTAAATGGTTGGCATCCATTTTCACCACTGGTCCCGCAGTGATAAATGATTTCAGCCAAATTAATATCTGGTTGTGATTGATAAATGTTTGTGGAGTTTTATTATTATTATTATTATTATCATAAGCAATCATAAGTTGTGGTCACTTGTAACAGACTATAACAGTGAGTTTATTTAACTGTTGTATCACCAGGGAGCTCCAGCAGAGGGCAGCATGCTGTTATTTACTGCTGACTTCCTGTTGCTGTTGGTTGAATGTTCTTCTATCAGCATCTCAAAGTGAGAACACAAAGGACAAAACCACTTCATCACATTACCTTAACTTATTTAATCTCCTGATTAAGGTAAAATTTGCTGAATATTTATAGATCTAAAACGGTTTTACTTTTTTGTCTACACGGTATCTGACTGTTTTTTCCGATATACTATACAATGACTTATTTTTTTGACATACTATAATATCACTTTTTTGACACACTATCACGATTTTTATTTATATATTTATTTATTTATTTTTTTTTGACACACTATGACTTTTTTTTCGACATACTTTACTAAGCAACCCCTCAAAACCCCCTGGTAGTAGTCCGCCTACTGAATTGTGTATCTCAGGAACAGATGGTCCTGGAGAGTCGCGACCGAATTCTGCTATGCCGTTTTCAGCGTTTGAATTCATTATCTCGGGAACGGAAGGTCGTAGAGACTCAGACTAGCGTTTTCAGTGTCCCCAAGAACCTACATACGGTAGCTGTCTTCCTCCTTAGATGGCGGAACAGACAAAAATCCCAAGATGGAGTTTGCACGGTCCAAATACCAAGATGGCAACAGACAAAAATCAAGATGGAGACGGTCGAATACCAAGATGGCAACAGCCAAAAGCCGGAATGATGACAGGCAAATGCCATGATGGAGATGGCCAAAAACCAAGATGGCAGCATCCACTTCTTATATTCAGTACATGGTTGCACTTTAGAGAGCAAGGGTCAAAGTAGATTTTAGCTGTGCACTTATCCACAACTTTTTCAACAAGCTAACATTCAGGACAAGATGTGTGCTCATGTTTGTAAGTCACATATGAAGGAAACTTTGGCATAAAGCTAATATGGTTGTTGTTCAGTGTTGTGTAGCTGCTGTCTGCCTCTGGTACCACGCTGACATCACTGCTTTCTGCAAAACGTGACTGGCTATTCTGTCAAATTAATGAAAAACTAGGGGCCACAGTCGGTCACATTATGGACTGGAGGCTTGAGGACCAGAACTCTGTCCACTAAAAATCTGCTGATAAATGTTTTGGCGTTGATAACCCCTCTGTTGGTCCCCATATCAGTGTGACCCTGAATCTTATCAATCCTCCTGAACCTCGTTCAGCATGTGGTGTTTGGTGTCTGTGTCGCGTTCTCAGCAGATCACTGTTTTCATCAGACTGTTTCTGTAGAGCTGCTGCTGCTTCCTGACCCAGTTTCCCTGCTTGACTTGACTGGGTTTTTCCCAGTGCTGCTGTGGGAGCCCTTCACACACGTGTCGAATACACTTTTTATTTATGAAATTCTGCTGTGATGAAACCAGTGTTCACCTATTGTGACTGCGGTGAGTTTGATCTAGTCCATGACACCAAGTAATACATACACACTAAGCACCATCACATAAAATTTAAAAGATAAGATAAGATAAGATAAGATATTCCTTTATTAGTCCCACAGTGGGGAAATTTACACGTTACAGCAGCAATACAAATAAAATAAATTAGTATATACATAATAGAAAATAGAAAAAAAAGTAAAGACAGAAAAAAATGTGTCCATCATATCAATGATATAATTGTACATAAAGTCCTTATTGCACTTATGTCCGGTGAGTTTGTTGTGAATGTGACTGTGATTGTGGTTTACTGGGAGCAGTGCTGGTTGTGGAGTCTAACAGCTGCAGGCAGGAAGGACCTTCTGTAACGCTCCTTCGTACACTTCGGGTGTAGCAGCCTGTCACTGAAGGAGCTCTCCAGAGCTCTGATGGTGTCTCTCATGGGGTGGGAGTCCTTCTCCATCATGGATGACAGCTTAGCCGTCATCCTCCTCTCTCCCACCACCTGCACTGAGTCCAGAGAGCATCCCAGGACAGAGCTGGCCCTTTTGATGATCTTATCCAGCCTCTTCCTGTCTGCAGCTGTGATGCTGCTGCCCCAGCAAACCACTCCATAAAATATGGCTGATGCCACCACGGTGTCATAAAAAGTTTTCAGGAGTGTCCCCTGCACTCCAAAAGACCTCAGTCTCCTGAGCAGATACAGCCTGCTCTGGCCTTTCTTATGGAGTGCAGAGGAGTTTGTTGTCCACTCCAGTTTATTGTTCAGGTGAACACCCAGGTATTTATAAGATGCCACCATCTCAATGTCTGATCCCTGGATGTTCACCGGTGTTGGAGGGGGATGAGTTTGCCTGCGGAAATCCACCACCAGCTCTTTAGTTTTCCCTGCGTTGATCTGGAGGTGGTTCCACAGGCACCAGTCCACGAAGTCCTGGGAAAGTTCTCTGTACTCCCCATCGTCCCCATCAGTGATGAGGCCGACGATAGCAGAGTCATCAGAGAACTTCTGCAGGTGACAGGTTGGTGAGTTGTAAGTGAAGTCTTCAGTGTAGAGCGTGAAGAGGAACGGAGCCAGAACCGTTCCCTGCGGGGCCCCCACACAGCAGACCACCGTGTCTGAAATGAAGTCCTGTGTCCTCACAAACTGTGGGCGGTTTGTGAGGTAGTCCAGTATCCAGGATGTAAGATGTTGATCTACCCCTGCAGTCTCCAGTTTGTCCCCCAGAAGTGTCGGCTGGATGGTGTTGAAAGCACTGGAGAAATCAAAGAACATGATCCTCACAGTGCTGCCAGGTTTCTCCAGGTGAGACAGAGCTCGGTCCACAAGGAAGATGACGGCATCATCCACCCCAATGCCAGGTTGATAGGCAAACTGTAGTGGGTCCATGGATGGACTCACCACAGGGCGGAGATGTTGGAGGACCAGGCGCTCCAGGGCCTTCATCAGGTGGGATGTTAATGCCACCGGCCTGAAGCTGCTGGGGTCCTTGGGGTGTGGGGTCTTGGGCACAGGTACCACACAGGAAGGGTGATGACAACACGTTCTCTCCAGTCCCTTTCACACATGCTCTGTCCCTGAAATGTTCAGGAGCAGGGATCAATAGTGAGGGAAATCTGTACCACCAATTTCCCACCTCAAGACCACGTAACATGTCAGGGACGATGCTGTGACGTGAACGAGAGCAGTAACATTAAAGAAACAATCGTGTAGAGGGTTTCGTCCATCTCATGGGCAAGTGAACCAATCACAAGACTCCGCTGATGACGTATTTGAATACGCTTATTTAGAGTTTAGTATTCACACCAATTCTTTCGCAGGTGATTTGACATTTAACAATTAATATGTGGAAAATTTCAGAAATAGGTGAAAAATGTCCAAAAATATGTGAAAAATGCTCAAACAATATGTGGAAAATGTCAAAAAAAAACTTACAATTATAATATGGAAAAAAGAGAAAAAAAAAATCCCAAAAAATTGTGAAAACTATCCAAACAGTATATGAAAGTATAAAATATGTTTTTAAAAAAAAGTCTGAAAAATGTCTGGAAAAAAAATCTGAAAATTCCTGATAAAATATGTAAAAATAAATAAATAAGTAAATAAAAAAAGATGAGTCCTTACCACAGCGGCCTGGGTTTGAATCTGACCTCTGGCCCTTTGCTGAATGTCGATCCCTCTCTCTGCCCCTTTCATAACTATCGCTGTCACTATCAAATATTCAAAAATGATGAGTAAAATATGTGAAAAAATTGTGGAAAATATCCAAAACATATGTGAAAAGATCTGAAAAATATGTTTTAAAAATTCTGAGAAATACATGAAAATTTTCAGGAAAAATACCCAAAAAATGCTAGTACAATATGTGAAACTAATTGTGGAAAATATCCTGAAAATGATGTGAAAAATGTGTGACCAATATGTGAAAAAAATGTCTGAAAAATATCCCAAAATTATTAGTAAAATATGTGAAAACAAATTGTGAAAAATATCCGAAAATATGTGAAAAATGTCCAAAAGGGACGCCCCAGCATGTACCAAGGCTGAGTCATTACCTCAGCAGCCTGGGGTTCGAATTCAACTTGTGGCCCTTTGCTGCATTTCATCCCCTTTCATGACTATAACTGTCACTATAAAGTAAAGGAAAATAGCCAAAAAAAATCTGGAAAGATACCCAAAAAATGTATGAAAATTATTTGTAAATCATAAATACATTACAAGAACATTGACACCAGACAAAAACAGCTCCATTTTCTTCTGTTCAGTTTCAGTTATGTAAAATAACACAAGTAGGAAGTAAGAATTTAAAATTTTTACAAGATAGCAAAAAGATAGAGAACAAGGACAATGAGGCGCAGATTAAAAACAGAAACAAAGCAAGAACTGTAATGATAATATAAACCGCAGTGGATGACTATAGAGCAAAGGTTTCAGACATCTAACTAAAAACTCACTGACTTGAAATGAAGGAACAGGAAGTGCTAAAATGCTAAGTCATTTCTGGGTTTTAGCATTCTTGTGCTCCAGGTTAACTTAAATGTGCTGTTTTGCCCTGAAAGTTAATCATGAATTTAACCTGACATAAGCGAGGTGGTACGCCTCTGCTACACCATACTGCAGGAAACATTTAATGACACACCTGGTTGAGTTATACTTTGCTTTTTCTCTGCATCATTTATTCTTCATGCAGATTGCATTGGTGCAGCTTGTCAGAGATCAGCTGTGCTCATCTGTTTAATGGTGCCTTCAAATGGGGTTGTGTTTACCGTGCACACGATATACTTGGAGTTCGAGTGGTTAAGTCGTGGAGAACAGCGCTGCTAAGGAAAGGAGGGAACAGTTTAGCAAGCTAGCAAGTGGGTAACATAATGCAGGAAATGAAAAGGCATAATGACAGAGGAGAAGAAGTCTTTATTTGTCACATACATACAGTTACATACATGAAACTTGACCTGCATTTAACTCGTTCTAAGTATTTTTAGGAGCAGTTGGCTGCTGTAGCACCCAGGGAGCAACTTGGGGGTTCAGCGTCTCACTAAAGGACACTTAGGCTTAGACTGGGGATCGAATTAATGTTTTGTTCTTTCACCAAAACCCTGTGATCTGTTGGCTTCAAAGGTCAGATGTCAATTTGATGGCATTGTTCCACAGCAGGTGCTGAGTTATCTCATACGCCCACAGGTCATTTTTTCTCATTTAAAACAGAAATTAAGAGCTCAGGGTTAAAAACAAGAAAAATAAAACTCATTACCTTGTGGTCGGCAGAAATAAACCATTGGCGGTGCCGATGAGGCGCAGGGTGGACTTTCTGTTCATCGACCTGCTCCATGTTGAAAAACCTTATATTTTGGCTTACATATTGCGTCAAGCACAGTTTTGTTTATGTATGTCTACCATTAGCTGAATAAAAATTCATAATAAAGTATCAGAGGTTGTACTTTAAATGCAGTAATTTTATTGCACTTTTATATGACCCTATAAACTTTTCCCACGAGAACAGATTGATGATTTTTTTAGCCGTGCATTTAATTATGCTTTCTTTGCATATCAGATATGATAACATAGGCTATTCAATGTATTTCTAATGTACCTAAATGCTGTTTGTTTGATTCTCCATGTAACATCCACACCTATAAGCCTTGATTATGTAACATCTATAAGTAAGTGAAGTTACTGAACATGGGATTGCACATTCAGCATGAATGTTTTATTACATTTATTAAGATGATTTAGGCCTTTTAACAGACTTTTCAGTGTCTCACATTTCAGTCACGATTGTCCCACATTAGGAAATGAAGATTTGAGCAGAGAGAGTTTCTTCAGTTTCTTTTTAGTGGTTTGATTAGGACACATCCTGTGGATTTCAGGGTGGTACTGGGATTGGATTTAATGTACTGCTTCATATCTTAATATATTTCAGAAATCTGAAATGCAAAGAAATGTCCCACATTAGGAAATACAGATTTGAGCAGAGAGTACTAATATGTCTACCATTTCTTTATCCATCCATCCATCTGCAAACGCTTATCCCAAAAATCCTGTGACAGTGCAAACCACTGTGCCGCCTGACCATTTCTTTAATATGTGATATCTGTATTTTCTTTTTTTGGTTTGATTTAGGGCACATCCTGTGGATTTTGGAGTTGTGCTGGGATTGGATTTAATGTACTGGTTCTGTATCACAATATACTCCAGAGGTGTGAAATGTGAAACAAGGTCCCACATTAGGCTGATTCACCCCACATGTTGCTGTATGGCACATGTGTCAAACTCATATCCCACAATGAATCTCGATTTTGTGACATGCGCACTGTAGCGTCTCAGTATCAGCGGTTTCCAGCAACAGCGCTGTGACGCCTACTAAGCGACTTAGTCGCTATATTTAGCCAGTTTTCAGACCCCTCTAGCGAGTCTTTCAAAAAAGAAATTAGGGCCAAATCTAACGAGTTTTTCTGGTGTTATGGAGAAAGCAGGTATCGTTCTTCCTCTTCTCAATGAGCAGCGGGTGCTGCCGTGGACCCCTCCCCGGTCCCAAAGCTCTCATAGGGGACCCGGTCCTCGTCAGCAGTCCCTCCTAGCTGCAGTCAGAGCTGTTCACCCCTCCGCATCCAGACTGAATGAATCCCGCCTGCACAAAGTCGCCGCTGACTGAACTAAATGTACAATTCTGGGAATCAAGCCCTGAATTTAAAAAAAGTAACTTTTTGTCTTCAGAGCTAGTTATTAAATATATTATTACTAAAACTAATACTAATCAAATTCAGAGGCAATTTTATGATATGATCTAGAGTAAATATATTTATATAGTCTTACAGTTACAACCGGCCCTTTGAGGGGAACCATGATGCTGATGTGGCCCGGGATGAAAATGAGTTTGACGCCCCTGCTGTAGAGAGTTTTCCTCAGAGAAAACGGATCGTCTGTTACGTGCACAGTTTCACATATGAAAACAACAGCTCAGACATGCTGCCGAGAACAGATAAAGACACTTTTTAAATTAATTCACCCTTGTGGGCATGTTTAAGATCCGATGGCCACCATGTTCCCTGTGCGTAATATTGCTCGATTTCATTTGCCATCATAATAATCCATACATCAACCATCCGCAGTTAAATACCACCGCAGGGTTTTAAATAAAATGAAAGTTAAATTAAATATTGTCTATTTTTTCATGTTGTCTTTTCTTTAAATCCCGATGACATCAAAGTCGACTTTAGTTAGATTTGACTGGTTTACTTGCTCAGTTTGGGGACGCCATTGTCGCCTCTTTAATCTCCACATTGCGACATTAATGTGATCCTAATGATCCCAAAACGATTGTGGTCTTAAAATTGAACTCGATCTCTAACACTTGAGACTGGAATCATATCGGCACACGGCGAGTCACCAAAACACCAAATTAGCTCAGTGCGACTCCGACAGAGAGCCCCGAGATTCCCTCTCACCAAAATAAAACCCGTTAGATTTTCAGGATAAAATCTGCCTGGAGTTAAAATCTGTGTCAGTTCAGTATGAAGGCCTATTTAGGCCAGAGCCTGTTTTTAGTCTTTACTCAGGAATAAGTGTAGATCACAGCTTTGACCAGGTGCAGCTCCTCTAAACTTTCAGCTGAGGAGAAGGCAGGCCGTCATGTCAGGATATTTAAGTAGTTTGTCTTTCTTTGGACCATCCTGGATTTCTTAAATTACTGGCATGTATTCTCTAAGATCAAATTAAATCCTTTTAACCTTTTTAGTTGGTTCACCTGGAATAGGATACATGTGCAAACTGCGAAACTGACAAGTAAACAGAGATAAGGCTTAAAAATGTATAGGCTTCTTACTTTAACGGTTTATTAATGATGGGTCATGTTTCAGATCTGTTAGTGGTTACACCACACCCTAAAATTAGGTGACGTTAGCAGGCTGGCAAGCTTACACCAGATTTGACCACAGAAAAAAGCTATGCCAATAAAATGCAAAAAGAAAGAAATGTACTATTTACATAAGGAATGGGTAACACAGATTTTTTTGGTTTATTTTTTTATTAATGTTATTTTAAACATACAAAAAAGCTCATTCACACACACCGATGGTACAGCCCTCAATGTCAGTTTTGTGTTCAGCATCTTGCTCAAGGACACTTCAACATGTGGACTGGAGGAGCTGGGGATCAAATCTTCACAATTAGTGGATGATCCACACGACCTCCTGAACCACAGCTGCCCATAGCTCTTGCCAACCGTGAGCCTACACAGCTCACACCAGACGAGAGGTCGTGATTCACACTCACACCGAGGCTGCATGTCTTTGGACTGTGGGAGGAAACTGAAGCACCTGGGACGAGGAAAAAGGTTGAAAGTATAGTCCATCAGGAAGTTACTCCTTAGGCCGAGGTCCTCATCTCACAAATGGCGTCTCAGTCTCCATTCAATGCGGTACCAGAGACGTCTGGCCCGAGCCAGAAGAGATGGATCAAATTTCACCTCCTCATATATGTGATCATCGTAGTTCGCATACGGCTCATTTATGTCATCATCGGAGTCCACATCCGGCTCCTCATATGTGTGATCATCGTCGCTCTCATACGGATCATCATGTATGTGATCATCGTAGTTCTCCTCTCTCAGATTCTCATATATCACCTTGAGGTTCTCATCATCCGGCTCCTCATATATGTGATCATCGTAGCTCTCCTCTCTCAATTCTCATATATCACCTTAGTTCTCATATGGCTCCTCATATATGTGATCATCGTAGCTCTCATATGGCTCCTCATATATGTGATCATCGTAGCTCTCATATGGCTCCTCATATATGTGATCATCGTAGTTCTCCTCTCTCAGATTTTCATATATCACATCGTAGCTGTCATCACTCCACTCATCACTCCACTCATCACTCCACTCATCACTCCACTCATCAAAGTCATCCGGCTCCATTAACTCATCAAGAGAAGGAACACTTTTCCAAGAAAACCGGGACTCAAAATCAGCACCTTCCGGTCTATTTATGGACATATCCATTTTGCTCAGATAGGTCTGCATCGTCTGGACCTGCTGTCTGAGTTTGGTCACCTCCAGTGACAGCTTGTCTTGTTCTTGTTGAGTTGCATGACGATTTTGGTCGACTGTTTTCTTCAGAACTTCAATCTCAGCTTGGTTTGCCTTGTTCAGTGACTGAAGGCTGGCCACCTGAGCAGTCTCTTTTTTCAGGTTTCTTCTCAGAGTGTTAATTGTGGTTCTGTCATCTAAGTCTGCCTGAAGTGACTTTATTGAGGAATCCGTATCCTTTTTCTCCCAGTCCGCTGGCATCCTCATGCGCATACGCAAGTGGAGCAGTTTCTTTATCTTTTTCCAACGCATGGCTCTTTTCCTCAAAACACCTCAGATGGCTTGTTGGCTGAGTTTTGAAATATGACAATATCTCCTGTGTTGGCTGTTTAAATAGTTTGTCTCTGAGAACAGGTGATGACGTCACAAAGCCAGTGTGCCTTTGAAGTTGTCCTGGCAACGCATCATGACATTCTACGCTCGAGGACTAGCTCGAGCGTAGAATATCATGATGTCTTTTTTTATTATTTATTTTTAAACCCAGGCCGTGTGATGGAACTCTATTACCCAGAGTGCAACGAGAGCTTGGCGCATGCTCAGTGTAGCCCGAGGAGACGGCAGTCAGGAAGTAATTAGTTTTAGTAACTTGCAATGTTTCACGTGTTCAGCCGAGCATTCATGTTTCTGAACATACTCCCTCGCCTCGTGTGCGTGTTGTAAACAAAGGCAGACAACACATGGTGACAGAAGTGGCCGTGAGCAGCTCCGGACGGAAGAGTTGCCACGGGGAGCCACGACAGAGAGAGAAAAAGTCTCCGTTCGCGGGAGTGAAAGCGCTAGCATAGCAACATGCTAACCGAGTTGGCGACTGCGTGCGATGGCTACAAGCAGCAGTGAGAGTGAAGCAGTGGAAGAGGGACAGATCGACCAAGTACAAGAGGATCTTTTGCCAGAATTGGAGGACACCCAGCAGCACCAAAGGGCTGTGGAAGTACCCCAAAGTGCAGTTATGGATAAGCTAGGTCCACCTACTTGCATGCAATTGACTGGTAACCTTGCTGATGATTGGAAGCGTTTCAAACAGAGATTTAACATATACTGAGCAGCAAGTGGTGCAGGAGGTGATGATGAAAAACTGAAAGCTAATATCCTTTTGCATGTCATTGGAGAAGATGCTTTGGACATTAGGGATGGGTTGATGATGCCTCAAGGAGTGTATTGACACATCACACAAACTGTATTGACACTGTGTTGGTCACTCAATAGTGTCCTCTGCTGTAGATCTAAAATCTTCCTACAATGAGCCGCAGTTTTCTAACTGTGAGTTTGCTGCCTTTGCCAAAGAATGAGGATTTCAACACTCTACGTCGGGCCAATCTATCCAAAGTCTAATGGCTTGGCAGAAAGCTCTGTAAAAACGGTAAAGAATATGATGAAAAAAGCACGGAATAGAGACGACTTTCAGAAAAGCTTACTGATTTACCGAAGTACACCACTACAAAATGGACTGTCACCAGCCCAGATGCTGATGGGTAGGCGTATACGTTCCAATCTACCAGTAAGTGAAGACTTGCTGACGCCCAAAAATGCACACAAAATCAGAACAGCAAAGGAGGAACAAAAGGCGAACAGCTGCATGATCGAACAGCAACTGTCACCTGAAATGGTCTTCACTTCACAGGTGAGCCCTGTCAGGTTTAATAAGTGGCATTTCTTGCCTTATAAATGGGGTTGGGACCATCAGTTGTGTTGTGCAGAAGTCAGGTGGATACACAGCTGATAGTCCTACTGAATAGACTGTTAGAATTTGTATTATGGTAAGAAAAAAGCAGCTAAGTAAAGGAAAACGAGTGGCCATCATCATTATTAGCCGGATGGATTTTGTTGATTTGTGTACCTTTCATTGTTTGTCCCACTCAGGTCTAGACAGGCTGTTATGATGGCAGCGTTCAAGCTGTGAAGCTCAACTTGATGAAGAACTACCGCTGCTGGGTAACGACTCAACACCATTATACAGAAAGAGGGATTTTAAATTAGATTAAATGATTTAGATCAATGTGATCAGTGCCTTCACACAGAAAAATATCCAACATTCTTCTTCTTGAAGATATTCAATGATAAAATGATGTGTGTTATGTTTTCTGATTCATCCTAACGTGTCTTTGTGACCTTTGCCCTCTGTCCAGTGGCAGAATTGCACTCTGATCTTCGGCATGGCAGAGCATCTTCAGCAGCACCTCATCAGAGATCACAGCAACCCCAACCTGCAGGCGGTGAAATGTCGCTGGAGAGGCTGCAGCGCTTTCTTTGGCACTCAGCAGTCAGTCCGGCAGGTAACGAAGCGACGCCATCTCACCTTCAGCGGAGTGACGATTACCAATCAGATCATTAGCTCAGCGATGTGTTAAGCGTTTGTTATCCTAGCGTGCCGTCACACCGTGCAGGAGAACACATGGGCAGGTCGGACATTACCATGAGAGCAACGTCCATTTTCATCCCAGGTGTTTTGCTGAATCATAATATGTGCAGCTTTCAGTTCCTCATTCCAGAGTTGCCGAGTTTGCTGATTATAAGCAACTTTGGGCTTGTTTTCCTGAAGAGTTGCTTACAGATATTGGTAGTCGTGGGTTTTTTTTGGCTTGTTCTCTAAGGCGTAGTTGCTTATATGGGCTTGCTGCTGTCTCTCCTCTATACTGGAAAACTGTAAAGTTAAAAGCTAAAAAATTGATGAAAAGAGCAACGAAATGCTAGCAATCCAAAATAAATTCATACATACAGTATATATGAAGTGATCTCTCGTATTTTGGGGCTTTTTTTTGGGGGGGGGTTCTTCTTTAGGGCTTGTTTGTCTCGTGAGATTTGGCAACGCCGCCTCAGTCCTGTTTGTGTTTTTCTTGCAGAATTTGCCTGAACACATGCAGAGCCACGTGGACAACGACAGCAAAGTGCAGCCTTGACGGCGGTGAAGTGATGCAGCAGATAAGGCTCTTTCAAAATCCTCCTCCGAATGTTCAGCTTTATTTTCCTTTCATTTCCAGTGGGAGGTCAATTTTTTTTTCCTGTTATCTTCAGAGGTGCTCATCACATCTCTTTAGTCTTGTGCATACTGTCTGTAAGACGCGCCCCTTGTTATTGATTCCTAAAACTGTTGTGTGACAGTATTGAGCAATCAGTCCTGCTGTTTGAATACCTATTAGCTTCATCGATTATCTGCAGTTATCAGTAATTAATCTGAATTTAACGAGAAAGATGATTCATTACTCTATTTTTTGGATTTTTTTTGCTGTCACTGCTTTAGTTTATACACTGTAAATATATATATTAATTATACTGTAAACCTCTTCAGTTATATCATTAGTATATGTGAAGCAGATTATTCAGAACATTTCGACGACTGCTGCGTAAACACCTCAGAGTAGCTTTTCGAAGCGTTTATAGCGTGAGCTGCCTTCAGGACTGATTAGGAGGTTAACAGGTTTTAATATTCGCCGAATCTGTTGAGGAAGAGCAAAGCAGAAAGTGCCTGAACCTGAACAAAATACATCAAACTTCAACACCCAGTCTGTGACGCCATCCGTCTGCACACTCACAAGAGTTATTTTAAAGGAGAATTCCACCAAAAAAAGGATCAGAGTCAATGCAGCAGAACCAGAGAGATAGCCTTTATTCCATGCATTCTTCTTGTCTTTCATTGTTAAAACCCGGAGCCTACAGTGACCACAATGCAACTCGACGGTGTGATTTCAGGTGTGTTTGCTAGTGCTGGCTAATGTAGCCTCGAGCAGCGATGAAGAGCGAGCTACACTGGTCTGGTAAGCTCATTTCTTTTTAACTCTTCCTCAGCTGACATCACTTGAGGCAGTTTATCAGATTTAGGAGCTTTCTGGAGACTGTTATGTAGCCTTGATTTACTATTACTGACATCATTTATTTATAGCCTCAGACAGTAACGTATCATTAATAAGGTATCCTCACCTATAAGTTAGATGGCTGTATACAACAGGTCTTACTCACCCAAAGTCTGTTTAAATGATGCATTTACTCAGATGGTTATCATACCCAAAATGCACATGTATTTGAAGGCCTTGATACAAGATCTTGAGAAATTTCTGCCACAATTACAGTTTTGTGAAAGGAGCCAAAATTTCTGTTTTGGGCGCAGACACGTGACCTGACAGTTTTGGCATAAATTAAGCTGAAGTTACATGTTATAGAGCAAGTTGTACTCTGCATGCTTTGATGGAGCAACCTCAGACCTTTACGATCAGTTAAGGTCTGAGGTTGTTGGTCCTGGTAGTTTTAGAAAAGGGTCAGGAGGATCTTCAAATCCTGTCTGAGGATTCTGAGATTGTCCTCACTTCAGGATGGAAGGGTCCTGCGTACATGGACGATAAAGAGGCTTAACATGCTGCTGTACTTGTATTATTTATAGAAGGTGCAGTTTTGGAAGTAAAGATAATACTTTGCAACCTGTTATTTCTGTGTAAAGAATTAAATTTGCATCTGTACCCGCCTGCTTTTACGTCAGATTAAAAAGCAAATTTTTCCTGATATCAGTGTGAAGAGAATGTCTCCTTAATTCCTCCCTTTCACACTTGATAACTTTGTAGGTAATGCAGGATGAACAACAGCCCCACCTGTCTACATCTTAGCGAAGGTGCTGGAAACATAAATGAGTCCAAACGATAATAGTAAAGGTTTCCACACACTTAGATCTATGGATTATTTCACTAGAGTCTTTAATACTAAGCTTTCAGTCTGTCAGACCTTCATCAGAATAAACTTCATCATACAACATGCTCTGATGCAGGTCTGGCAGACTGAAAGCTTAATATTAAATTAAATTCACACTTTGATAACTTTAAAATGACTGAGAGGTTTGGTTATAAGGAAATGTTCATATCAATTTATATCACACACATTTGAAAACTCGTGTTTTTGGCGAATGGAAGAAGCCGTAGTGGAAGTTGTCAGATCAAACTGTCCACAGAGTAAATGCTGTTTTAAAGTTGTGCCTCCGTTTTTGTTTGTAATACTGTACAGTGTGTATTTGATTTGTATTTAATACCTACTATATGTGTACAGCAATAAAAACACAAATCGTTTACAGTGTTCACCTCTGCTATATTTTAAAAACAATATACAATACATTCAGTATTTCATTCAAAGTGTACTTCATTTACTCAGTTCTCATATTCAGACATTTCCTAACTCTGATGGTACGCGTCCAAAGCTGCCGTCCTCTCCACGCTTCCCATTCTCGTCTATGTAAGCAGCCATGCAATGCATTCTGGTAGCGTCGCAATTGGAGAGACGGGTTGTCACGTCGGCCGCTCCTCATTCGCATCAAAGTTGAGGTCCAAGCTGCTTAATGCAAATCAGGGGCGTCCACCTCTGGAAACTCCTGAGGAACTTTTAAACTAACCGTTGTTGTTGACAGATTCAGCAACCGCACGTCTTATTTCTTCTTCTTCATAAAATGTTTTCAGAAACATTTCAGTGAACTTTTTCTGTGATATAAAAGAGAAAAAAAGTTTCCAAACGAGCCGCCATGTTGGTTCTGGTTCCAGCAGCCCACGAGGGAAAGCATTCGTCCAGTCAGGTGTCTCGTGTCTAGCTGCAGCCCATCAAGCCTCCAATAGAGAGGCGAAGTCCCGCCCCTTCCAATGGACCACCACAGGACCTTATTTTGGAAAACAGTAGTCAATGTAGAGAAACAAATATTTCATTTTGATCCTGTTTGAATTTCTCTATTATCATTTTGAAAGTCAAGAAAGTCGCAGTTTGTTGTAAAACTGTTGACGAATCAGTCTCTCTCTCTCTCTCTCTCTCTGTCTCTCTCTCTCTCTCTCTCTCTCTCTCTCTCTCTCTCTCTCTGTCTCTCTCTCTGTCTCTGTCTCTCTCTCTCTCTCTCTCTCTCTCTCTCTCTCTCTCTCTCTCTCTCTTATGGGACATAGCTACGTTGGCTAGCTAGTGTTGGTGACGGATATTGTGCGAACCAACAAACTGAATAATAATTATTTGTCTCTGGTCGTTGACTGGGGTTCATATTTTTTCTGAAATAAGGTCCAATGAGGTCCACTGGAAGGGGAAGGACTTCACTTCTCCATGCTGGGAAGCGAGGCGATCCCTCATGATTTAGCTATTTACAGAGCTATTATAGGATGGAGGTCTTTACAGACTCAAGTCACTAAAACAAAAACCAGAGCCACTTTTAACAAAGCATAAAAGGGTAATCTAATGCAATTAACAGCATGAGCACTTAATGATTTTTCTGGTAAGCTGATATTTTATTTGTTTTTCTTTGAAATATGTACACCTCACTGCAAACAGTGGAATTTGCTGGCATAATTTTCTGCTGGGCCAAAAAAAATTTTTTTAACTGATTCTGACTCTCCAACATAAAAACAAAGTGGAAAAAACACAATTTTGCTAACTCATGTTTTTACTAGTATTTTTTCATGTCCATTCCAATGGACGCCACGACAAGATGGCCGTAAAATGTCATAAAAACTTAAGAAAAATAAGGCTGAGTTTTTCCACATAGTAATCAATCAGGTATGACCACAACATTTGGAACTGGATGTTTGCATGTTTTTGAGTCTGTGTACAGTTGTGAACATGCACATGAACACAATAGATATATAACTATAGATAAGATTACCTGGAAAAAAAAATCAGTTTTACCTTCAGTAAACTATCATTGAACTTACACATCACCATATTTTTTTATATTAAGCTAATGAACTGATTACACAGTTATTATAGTTGATAATACTTGGAATGAAACTGGAACTTAAACTTGAGAAGACATCAGCTTGTGGATGTTTTTATGTATTCTCATTTTCGATGAGCAGCCTTGAAGCTGTTTCGGTGTGGGACAAAGCACAAAAGACATGTCTTTCCTGTACAGTACGGCATATTGCATCTGGTAGCCTCTTTCTTTTCATCATAATTTTGCATGTGGTCAACCATGTTATGCTGCACTTTAGGTGGAGGCCTTACATCCTGAACTGGTGTGTGAACTGGTCTGCGGGCCACATGCTGTGGTTCTGGAGACATACTGGGTCTTCCACGTTTTGCTGCCACTGTTTTATGGCCTCTCACCAGACACTGGGCCACATTCATCTTGAAATGGAGGAGATCCTGGATGTCTTTGGTCTGGATATTGGTCCTCTTGGTGTCTAGCCTGTATTCCAACCAGCTGTTGACCACAGCCATGTCAAAAGCATGTGTGATCACTCTCAGGGTCCCCTTTTTTGACCGAATTTCTGTACGGTACAGACTGACAAGTTGATCAAGCAGGTCAACGTCGCCCATTACTTCATTGTATAGCTTCACCACCTCTGGACGCGCCACCATCAAAATGTGGACCTTCTTTTTGTCCCACCGCTGTAGTCGTCCATTCTGCCAACACCAACAAAGTAGGAGGCCATGACAACTGGTCTGTTGTCATGTTGCTACCTGACCATCTCGGCTTACAACTTCATCACAGCGTCCTCGTGGCTTTTTGGCCATCTCTTTGACAGACTGTAGACAAGGCCTGGCAAAGCGAGAGACCCTTGCTGTCCCAGTGGACTGTTTGAAGTATTCATAGGGTCTCATGGGATGTCTCTCCTGAATTGGAGGATCTTCAAAGGAAGTGTCCATAATTGTAGTGAATAGCCTGTGACACCACTTGATTTCTTTGTAATGTACAAATAACACTATAGAGAAATAAAAATTGAAATGATTGCACTGTAGAGAGTTATTTTAATGACGAAATCTGGAGTAAAATTAGCTCTATAAATTGTAATCATATTACTCTGAACAGTGTGAACAAACCTCAGTGTTAAATATTGTTACACATTTCGTTGTTAATTTTGACACTGAATTGAGTAGAATTAACTCTGAAAAGTTAAAACTGGCAATAGAGTAAATTTTACTCTAGTTTTGAGTGGGACCAAATATTATCTGAAAGAGAGTTAAATTGAACTCTATAAGAGTTGAATTAACACATTAACACTGCATGCGCGCATGAACGTATTTTCCGCAGGGGGTGGGGGGGGGGGGGTTGTATCGTGAACATACAGGCTTCAAAGTTGAGCTTCATTCAGGCTAACATGCCCTAATGTTGTCTCATGATCCAGATACAGTAGGTGTCCGTCCTGTCTGTCCTCAGAAGCGTCCTTCTCTGTGTGGAGCGTTTTCCTGAGCCGAACGGCGCGGCCCTGCCCAGTGCGTCGGGAGCGTGCCAAACACACGTTATCGAATTTGGTGGCTGAGGCTCCTTTGGCTCACCTCCGACGCTTTTGCGCACGTTGAGAGAACAGAAAGAATACTCCAGGTGGGTGCATTAGAGGCCGTGACAATCAGGGCCAGTCCACTGGGCATACTCACGCTTCCGTGGAGGCACAGGGCTCTCCGCGTCATGGCGCACAGACAGTTTGGGAATCCCGTAGAGAGTTTTCCTCAGAGAAAACGGATCGTCTGTTACGTGCACAGTTTCACATATGAAAACAACAGCTCAGACATGCTGCCGAGAACAGATAAAGACACTTTTTAAATTAATTCACCCTTGTGGGCATGTTTAAGATCCGATGGCCACCATGTTCCCAGTGCGTAATATTGCTCGATTTCATTTGCCATCATAATAATCCATACATCAACCATCCGCAGTTAAATACCACCGCAGGGTTTTAAATAAAATGAAAGTTAAATTAAATATTGTCTATTTTTTCATGTTGTCTTTTCTTTAAATCCCGATGACATCAAAGTCGACTTTAGTTAGATTTGACTGGTTTACTTGCTCAGTTTGGGGACGCCATTGTCGCCTCTTTAATCTCCACATTGCGACATTAATGTGATCCTAATGATCCCAAAAAGATTGTGGTCTTAAAATTGAACTCGATCTCTAACACTTGAGACTGGAATCATATCGGCACACGGCGAGTCACCAAAACACCAAATTAGCTCAGTGCGACTCCGACAGAGAGCCCCGAGATTCCCTCTCACCAAAATAAAACCCGTTAGATTTTCAGGATAAAATCTGCCTGGAGTTAAAATCAGTGTCAGTTCAGTATGAAGGCCTATTTAGGCCAGAGCCTGTTTTTAGTCTTTACTCAGGAATAAGTGTAGATCACAGCTTTGACCAGGTGCAGCTCCTCTAAACTTTCAGCTGAGGAGAAGGCAGGCCGTCATGTCAGGATATTTAAGTAGTTTGTCTTTCTTTGGACCATCCTGGATTTCTTAAATTACTGGCATGTATTCTCTAAGATCAAATTAAATCCTTTTAACCTTTTTAGTTGGTTCACCTGGAATAGGATACATGTGCAAACTGCGAAACTGACAAGTAAACAGAGATAAGGCTTAAAAATGTATAGGCTTCTTACTTTAACGGTTTATTAATGATGGGTCATGTTTCAGATCTGTTAGTGGTTACACCACACCCTAAAATTAGGTGACGTTAGCAGGCTGGCAAGCTTACACCAGATTTGACCACAGAAAAAAAGCTATGCCAATAAAATGCAAAAAGAAAGAAATGTACTATTTACATAAGGAATGGGTAACAGATTTTTTTGGTTTATTTTTTATTAATGTTATTTTAAACATACAAAAAAGCTCATTCACACACACCGATGGTACAGCCCTCAATGTCAGTTTTGTGTTCAGCATCTTGCTCAAGGACACTTCAACATGTGGACTGGAGGAGCTGGGGATCAAATCTTCACAATTAGTGGATGATCCACACGACCTCCTGAACCACAGCTGCCCATAGCTCTTGCCAACCGTGAGCCTACACAGCTCACACCAGACGAGAGGTCGTGATTCACACTCACACCGAGGCTGCATGTCTTTGGACTGTGGGAGGAAACTGAAGCACCTGGGACGAGGAAAAAGGTTGAAAGTATAGTCCATCAGGAAGTTACTCCCTAGGCCGAGGTCCTCATCTCACAAATGGCGTCTCAGTCTCCATTCAATGCGGTACCAGAGACGTCTGGCCCGAGCCAGAAGAGATGGATCAAATTTCACCTCCTCATATATGTGATCATCGTAGTTCGCATACGGCTCATTTATGTCATCATCGGAGTCCACATCCGGCTCCTCATATGTGTGATCATCGTCGCTCTCATACGGATCATCATGTATGTGATCATCGTAGTTCTCCTCTCTCAGATTCTCATATATCACCTTGAGGTTCTCATCATCCGGCTCCTCATATATGTGATCATCGTAGTTCTCCTCTCTCAGATTCTCATATATCACCTTGAGGTTCTCATCATCCGGCTCCTCATATATGTGATCATCGTAGCTCTCCTCTCTCAGATTCTCATATATCACCTTGTGGTTCTCATCATCCGGCTCCTCATATATGTGATCATCGTAGCTCTCATATGGCTCCTCATATATGTGATCATCGTAGCTCTCATCTGGCTCAGATTCTCATATATCTGATCATCGTAGCTCTCATATGGCTCCCTCATATATCACTCATCATCGTACTCCACTCATCACTCCATTCATCAGCCATTTTCATCATATCACATCCTAGCTGTCATCACTCCACTCATCACTCCACTCATCAAAGTCATCCGGCTCCATTAACTCATCAAGAGAAGGAACACTTTTCCAAGAAAACCGGGACTCAAAATCAGCACCTTCCGGTCTATTTATGGACATATCCATTTTGCTCAGATAGGTCTGCATCGTCTGGACCTGCTGTCTGAGTTTGGTCACCTCCAGTGACAGCTTGTCTTGTTCTTGTTGAGTTGCATGACGATTTTGGTCGACTGTTTTCTTCAGAACTTCAATCTCAGCTTGGTTTGCCTTGTTCAGTGACTGAAGGCTGGCCACCTGAGCAGTCTCTTTTTTCAGGTTTCTTCTCAGAGTGTTAATTGTGGTTCTGTCATCTAAGTCTGCCTGAAGTGACTTTATTGAGGAATCCGTATCCTTTTTCTCCCAGTCCGCTGTCATCCTCATGCGCATACGCAAGTGGAGCAGTTTCTTTATCTTTTTCCAACGCATGGCTCTTTTCCTCAAAACACCTCAGATGGCTTGTTGGCTGAGTTTTGAAATATGACAATATCTCCTGTGTTGGCTGTTTAAATAGTTTGTCTCTGAGAACAGGTGATGACGTCACAAAGCCAGTGTGCCTTTGAAGTTGTCCTGGCAACGCATCATGACATTCTACGCTCGAGGACTGGCTCGAGCGTAGAATATCATGATGTCTTTTTTTATTATTTATTTTTAAACCCAGGCCGTGTGATGGAACTCTATTACCCAGAGTGCAACGAGAGCTTGGCGCATGCTCAGTGTAGCCCGAGGAGACGGCAGTCAGGAAGTAATTAGTTTTAGTAACTTGCAATGTTTCACGTGTTCAGCCGAGCATTAATGTTTCTGAACATACTCCCTCGCCTCGTGTGCGTGTTGTAAACAAAGGCAGACAACACATGGTGACAGAAGTGGCCGTGAGTAGCTCTGGACGGAAGAGTTGCCACGGGGAGCCACGACAGAGAGAGAAAAAGTCTCCGTTCGCGGGAGTGAAAGCGCTAGCATAGCAACATGCTAACGGAGTTGGCGACTGCGTGCGATGGCTACAAGCAGCAGTGAGAGTGAAGCAGTGGAAGAGGGACAGCTCGACCAAGTACAAGAGGATCTTTTGCCTGAATTGGAGGACACCCAGCAGCACCAAAGGGCTGTGGAAGTACCCCAAAGTGCAGTTATGGATAAGCTAAGTCCACCTACTTGCATGCAATTGACTGGTAACCTTGCTGATGATTGGAAGCGTTTCAAACAGAGATTTAACATATACTGAGCAGCAAGTGGTGCAGGAGGTGATGATGAAAAACTGAAAGCTAATATCCTTTTGCATGTCATTGGAGAAGATGCTTTGGACATTAGGGATGGGTTGATGATGCCTCAAGGAGTGTATTGACACATCACACAAACTGTATTGACACTGTGTTGGTCACTCAATAGTGTCCTCTGCTGTAGATCTAAAATCTTCCTACAATGAGCAGCAGTTTTCTAACTGTGAGTTTGCTGCCTTTGCCAAAGAATGAGGATTTCAACACTCTACGTCGGGCCAATCTATCCAAAGTCTAATGGCTTGGCAGAAAGCTCTGTAAAAACGGTAAAGAATATGATGAAAAAAGCACGGAATAGAGACGACTTTCAGAAAAGCTTACTGATTTACCGAAGTACACCGCTACAAAATGGACTGTCACCAGCCCAGATGCTGATGGGTAGGCGTATACGTTCCAATCTACCAGTAAGTGAAGACTTGCTGACGCCCAAAAATGCACACAAAATCAGAACAGCAAAGGAGGAACAAAAGGCGAACAGCTGCATGATCGAACAGCAACTGTCACCTGAAATGGTCTTCACTTCACAGGTGAGCCCTGTCAGGTTTAATAAGTGGGATTTCTTGCCTTATAAATGGGGTTGGGACCATCAGTTGTGTTGTGCAGAAGTCAGGTGGATACACAGCTGATAGTCCTACTGAATAGACTGTTAGAATTTGTATTATGGCAAGAAAAAAATCAGCTAAGTAAAGGAAAACGAGTGGCCGTCATCATTATTAGCCGGATGGATTTTGTTGATTTGTGTACCTTTCATTGTTTGTCCCACTCAGGTCTAGACAGGCTGTTATGATGGCAGCGTTCAAGCTGTGAAGCTCAACTTGATGAAGAACTACCGCTGCTGGGTAACGACTCAACACCATTATACAGAAAGAGGGATTTTAAATTAGATTAAATGATTTAGATCAATGTGATCAGTGCCTTCACACAGAAAAATATCCAACATTCTTCTTCTTGAAGATATTCAATGATAAAATGATGTGTGTTATGTTTTCTGATTCATCCTAACGTGTCCTTGTGACCTTTGCCCTCTGCTCCAGTGGCAGAATTGCACTCTGATCTTCGGCATGGCAGAGCATCTTCAGCAGCACCTCATCAGAGATCACAGCAACCCCAACCTGCAGGCGGTGAAATGTCGCTGGAGAGGCTGCAGCGCTTTCTTTGGCACTCAGCAGTCAGTCCGGCAGGTAACGAAGCGACGCCATCTCACCTTCAGCGGAGTGACGATTACCAATCAGATCATTAGCTCAGCGATGTGTTAAGCGTTTGTTATCCTAGCGTGCCGTCACACCGTGCAGGAGAACACATGGGCAGGTCGGACATTACCATGAGAGCAACGTCCATTTTCATCCCAGGTGTTTTGCTGAATCATAATATGTGCAGCTTTCAGTTCCTCATTCCAGAGTTGCCGAGTTTGCTGATTATAAGCAACTTTGGGCTTGTTTTCCTGAAGAGTTGCTTACAGATATTGGTAGTCGTGGGTTTTTTTTGGCTTGTTCTCTAAGGCGTAGTTGCTTATATGGGCTTGCTGCTGTCTCTCCTCTATACTGGAAAACTGTAAAGTTGAAAGCTAAAAAATTGATGAAAAGAGCAACGAAATGCTAGCAATCCAAAATAAATTCATACATACAGTATATATGAAGTGATCTCTCGTATTTTGGGGCTTTTTTTTGGGGGGGGGGGTTCTTCTTTAGGGCTTGTTTGTCTCGTGAGATTTGGCAACGCCGCCTCAGTCCTGTTTGTGTTTTTCTTGCAGAATTTGCCTGAACACATGCAGAGCCACGTGGACAACGACAGCAAAGTGCAGCCTTGACGGCGGTGAAGTGATGCAGCAGATAAGGCTCTTTCAAAATCCTCCTCCGAATGTTCAGCTTTATTTTCCTTTCATTTCCAGTGGGAGGTCAATTTTTTTTTCCTGTTATCTTCAGAGGTGCTCATCACATCTCTTTAGTCTTGTGCATACTGTCTGTAAGACGCGCCCCTTGTTATTGATTCCTAAAACTGTTGTGTGACAGTATTGAGCAATCAGTCCTGCTGTTTGAATACCTATTAGCTTCATCGATTATCTGCAGTTATCAGTAATTAATCTGAATTTAACGAGAAAGATGATTCATTACTCTATTTTTTGGATTTTTTTTGCTGTCACTGCTTTAGTTTATACACTGTAAATATATATATTAATTATACTGTAAACCTCTTCAGTTATATCATTAGTATATGTGAAGCAGATTATTCAGAACATTTCGACGACTGCTGCGTAAACACCTCAGAGTAGCGTTTCGAAGCGTTTATAGCGTGAGCTGCCTTCAGGACTGATTAGGAGGTTAACAGGTTTTAATATTGGCCGAATCTGTTGATGAAGAGCAAAGCAGAAAGTGCCTGAACCTGAACAAAATACATCAAACTTCAACACCCAGTCTGTGACGCCATCCGTCTGCACACTCACAAGAGTTATTTTAAAGGAGAATTCCACCAAAAAAAGGATCAGAGTCAATGCAGCAGAACCAGAGAGATAGCCTTTATTCCATGCATTCTTCTTGTCTTTCATTGTTAAAACCCGGAGCCTACAGTGACCACAATGCAACTCGACGGCGTGATTTCAGGTGTGTTTGCTAGTGCTGGCTAATGTAGCCTCGAGCAGCGATGAAGAGCGAGCTACACTGGTCTGGTAAGCTCATTTCTTTTTAACTCTTCCTCAGCTGACATCACTTGAGGCAGTTTATCAGATTTAGGAGCTTTCTGGAGTCACTAAACAAAATCTTTACACAACTTTGTTCACATATGCAGTTGCACTCTCCAAGATACTGTTATGTAGCCATGATTTACTATTACTGACATCATTTATTTATAGCCTCAGACAGTAACGTATCATTAATAAGGTATCCTCAGTTAGATGGCTGTATACAACAGGTCTTACTCACCCAAAGTCTGTTTAAATGATGCATTTACTCAGATGGTTATCATACCCAAAATGCACATGTATTTGAAGGCCTTGATACAAGATCTTGAGAAATTTCTGCCACAATTACAGTTTTGTGAAAGGAGCCAAAATTTCTGTTTTGGGCGCAGACACGTGACCTGACAGTTTTGGCATAAATTAAGCTGAAGTTACATGTTATAGAGCAAGTTGTACTCTGCATGCTTTGATGGAGCAACCCAGACCTTTACGATCAGTTAAGGTCTGAGGTTGTTGGTCCTGGTAGTTTTAGAAAAGGGTCAGGAGGATCTTCAAATCCTGTCTGAGGATTCTGAGATTGTCCTCACTTCAGCATGGACGGGTCCTGCGTACATGACGATAAACAGGCTTAACATGCTGCACTTGTATTATTTATAAAGGTGCAGTTTGGAAAAAGAATACTTTGCAACCTGTTATTTCTGTAAAAAAATTTCATCTGTACCCGCCTCTTTACGCAATTAAAACATTCCTATATCATTAATGCTCCTTAATTCCTCCCTTTCCACTTAACTTTGTAGAATGCAATGAACAACAGCCCCACCTGTCTCATCTTACAGGTGCTGAAACAAATGCCAAACAAAGAAATTTCCACACACTATCTATTATTCACAAGCTAAACAAGCTTCAGCTCAGACCTCATCAAACTCACACAACATCCTATCACGCAGACTAACAAATTAAATTAAATTCCCACTTTGATAACTTTAAAATGACTGAGAGGTTTGGTTATAAGGAAATGTTCATATCAATTTATATCACACACATTTGAAAACTCGTGTTTTTGGCGAATGGAAGAAGCCGTAGTGGAAGTTATCAGATCAAACTGTCCACAGAGGAAATGCTGTTTTAAAGTTGTGCCTCCGTTTTTGTTTGTAATACTGTACAGTGTGTATTTGATTTGTATTTAATACCTACTATATGTGTACAGCAATAAAAACACAAATCGTTTACAGTGTTCACCTCTGCTATATTTTAAAAACAATATACAATACATTCAGTATTTCATTCAAAGTGTACTTAATTTACTCAGTTCTCATATTCAGACATTTCCTAACTCTGATGGTACGCGTCATCAAAGCTGCCGTCCACTCCACGCTTCCCATTCTCGTCTATGTAAGCAGCCATGCAATGCATTCTGGTAGCATCGCAATTACGGTTGTCACTCGCCGCTCCTCATTCGCATTAAAGTTGAGTCCAACTCTTAATGCAAATCAGCGTCCACCTCTGAACCCTAACTTAACAACCTAGTTACAATTCACACCACTCTTATTTCTTCTTCTTCAAAATTTTTCAAAACATTTCAGAACTTTTTCTTATAAAAAATTTCCACAGCTCCATTTGTTCTTTCCACCCCACAGAAGCATTCGTCCAGTCAGTGTCTCGTGTCTAGCTCACCCATCAAGCCTCCATGCAAGCCCCCCCTTCCAATGACCACCACAGACCATTTTAAACAGAGCATTAGAACAATATTTCATTTTATCCTTTAATTTCTCTATTACATTTTAACGAGCGCAGTTTTGTAAAACTGTTCAATCAGTCTCTCTCTCTCTTCTCTCTCTCTCTCTTCTCTCTCTCTCTCTCTCTCTTCTCTCTCTTCTCTCTCTCTCTCTCTCTCTCTCTCTCCCCCCCCCCCCCCCCCCCATGCACCACACAGTGTGTCATTCACCAACAAACTATAAATTTTTCTCTGTCGTCTGCATATTTTTTCTAACCATAGCCACTAGCCCTTCTCCATCTGGACGCACCCTCATAACAACAACAATAGGAGCTACAACCAAGCACAAACACCAACCCTTAACAACAAAGGTAATCTAATGCAATTAACAGCATGAGCACTTAATGATTTTTCTGGTAAGCTGATATTTTATTTGTTTTTCTTTGAAATATGTACACCTCACTGCAAACAGTGGAATTTGCTGGCATAATTTTCTGCTGGGCCAAAAATTTTTTTTTAACTGATTCTGACTCTCCAACATAAAAACAAAGTGGAAAAAACACAATTTTGCTAACTCATGTTTTTACTAGTATTTTTTCATGTCCATTCCAATGGACGCCACGACAAGATGGCCGTAAAATGTCATAAAAACTTAAGAAAAATAAGGCTGAGTTTTTCCACATAGTAATCAATCAGGTATGACCACAACATTTGGAACTGGATGTTTGCATGTTTTTGAGTCTGTGTACAGTTGTGAACATGCACATGAACACAATAGATATATAACTATAGATAAGATTACCTGGAAAAAAAATCATTTTTACCTTCAGTAAACTATCATTGAACTTACACATCACCATATTTTTTTATATTAGGCTAATGAACTGATTACACAGTTATTATAGTTGATAATACTTGGAATGAAACTGGAACTTAAACTTGAGAAGACATCAGCTTGTGGATGTTTTTATGTATTCTCATTTTCGATGAGCAGCCTTGAAGCTGTTTCGGTGTGGGACAAAGCACAAAAGACATGTCTTTCCTGTACAGTACGGCATATTGCATCTGGTAGCCTCTTTCTTTTCATCATAATTTTGCATGTAGTCAACCATGTTATGCTGCACTTTAGGTGGAGGCCTTACATCCTGAACTGGTGTGTGAACTGGTCTGCGGGCCACATGCTGTGGTTCTGGAGACATACTGGGTCTTCCACGTTTTGCTGCCACTGTTTTATGGCCTCTCACCAGACACTGGGCCACATTCATCTTGAAATGGAGGAGATCCTGGATGTCTTTGGTCTGGATATTGGTCCTCTTGGTGTCTAGCCTGTATTCCAACCAGCTGTTGACCACAGCCATGTCAAAAGCATGTGTGATCACTCTCAGGGTCCCCTTTTTTGACCGAATTTCTGTACGGTACAGACTGACAAGTTGATCAAGCAGGTCAACGTCGCCCATTACTTCATTGTATAGCTTCACCACCTCTGGACGCGCCACCATCAAAATTTGGACCTTCTTTTTGTCCCACCGCTGTAGTCGTCCATTCTGCCAACACCAACAAAGTTGGAGGCCATGACAACTGGTCTGTTGTCATGTTGCTACCTGACCATCTCGGCTTACAACTTCATCACAGCGTCCTCGTAGCTTTTTGGCCATCTCTTTGTCAGACTGTAGACAAGGCCTGGCAAAGCGAGAGACCCTTGCTGTCCCAGTGGACTGTTTGAAGTATTCATAGGGTCTCATGGGATGTCTCTCCTGAATTGGAGGATCTTCAAAGGAAGTGTCCATAATTGTAGTGAATAGCCTGTGACACCACTTGATTTCTTTGTAATGTACAAATAACACTATAGAGAAATAAAAATTGAAATGATTGCACTGTAGAGAGTTATTTTAATGACGAAATTTGGAGTAAAATTAGCTCTATAAATTGTAATCATATTACTCTGAACAGTGTGAGCAAACCTCAGTGTTAAATATTGTTACACATTTCGTTGTTAATTTTGACACTGAATTGAGTAGAATTAACTCTGAAAAGTTAAAACTGGCAATAGAGTAAATTTTACTCTAGTTTTGAGTGGGACCAAATATTATCTGAAAGAGAGTTAAATTTAACTCTATAAGAGTTGAATTAACACATTAACACTGCATGCGCGCATGAACGTATTTTCCGCAAGGGGTGGGGGGGGGGTTGTATCGTGAACATACAGGCTTCAAAGTTGAGCTTCATTCAGGCTAACATGCCCTAATGTTGTCTCATGATCCAGATACAGTAGGTGTCCGTCCTGTCTGTCCTCAGAAGCGTCCTTCTCTGTGTGGAGCGTTTTCCTGAGCCGAACGGCGCGGCCCTGCCCAGTGCGTCGGGAGCGTGCCAAACACACGTTATCGAATTTGGTGGCTGAGGCTCCTTTTGCGCACGTTGTGAAACAGAAAGAATACTCCAGGTGGGTAAATTAGAGGCCGTGACAATCAGGGTCAGTCCACTGGGCATACTCACGCTTCCGTGGAGGCACAGGGCTCTCCGCGTCATGGCGCACAGACAGTTTGGGAATCCTGTAGACTCTACAGGATTCCCAGGTGCGTCTCACATGGACCTCCCAATGAATCCCCATACAGTGTATGGGGATTCATTGGGAGGTCCATGTGAGACGCACCTGTCCAACCTTATTGTCAAGACCACAATTAAAGGAAAAGCGTTATCTTAAGCACAAAATGTGACTTTAAATGTCAAATCTTCCCCCAGTTGTCCTCCTCTGAGCACCGCATTGTCGGCTCCCTGTCCACCAGGAAGAGCTGGCCGGGCCATGAGCACCTGTCCACGGCTGCACCAAGAGGCATCAGACGGGTAAGAAGAAGTAACCGAGAGATCCCCAACTTCAGACGAGAGAACTGCTGGTTCTGCACCATCTGCATGAATAATGCAGATGTGCATCCTGGAGCGGATCAGAACAGAAACACCGTCTCTGGACGAGAGGATGAATAAAACGGGTCCGTTTCTAGTGTGACCGACATGGACACTGAGATGCTCGGCGAGCATAAAGTGATAAACCTCGGCAGCAGTGACGGAGCTGCTGCTAGTATCGGACCTCCTCCTCCATCATCATCATCACCATCATCATCACCATCATCATCACCACCATACACCTCCACCGTTCAGCCAGTTTACCCAGCAGCTCCACCACCACTACAACAGCAAACCCACAACACCATCATAAACAACAACACCCAGCAGAGGGGAGAGAGCAGCGGGGACCGACAGCATCATGGAGGGGAAGAGAACCTCCTCCTGGTGGGGAACAGCCGAGCAGAGGAGCGCCATCACCAACACCAGCTGAACAGAAGCGAGGAGGAGGAGGAGGAGGCGGAGGAGGAGGAAGAGGAGGAGCGGATGGATGCCAGCCTGGGATCAGCCACCAACACCACCACCACCACCACTACCACCACCAACAACAACCCTCCTCCAAGAGGGACCGAGTTTAATCATTATTATGGGAATGGAAGAGGAGGGCCTTGCTTTAATCAACATGGCGGACAACAAAGCCCAGGGTCTGGGGTAACAGCGGCGCACTCGGCACACGGCACTATGGATCAGGTTCAGAACTCCCACGAAGGTTACAACAACAACAGCCCGTATAACCACTACCCGAACTATCGACCCAGCTATGGGAATAGTGGATACGGGGGCATGATGAGCCCCTCGCGCCAGGGGAATAACCTGATGGGCCCGGGCAGCGGCAGCTCGGCCAAAGCGGCTATGATTGCAACCAGCTCCCCGGCTGGAGGTGGTGTTAGCGGCGGCAACAACGGAGGATTCCAGCGGTTTCCCGGTCAGGGTCAGCAGCAGCAACACCCCTCCGGAGCTACACCGACTTTGAATCAGTTATTGACGTCTCCGAGCCCGATGATGCGAGGTTATGGAAGTGGATATCCAGATTATAATAATCCTTCTGCACAACAACAGCCGAGCATGGGGCTGGCTAAAGACATGGGCTCCCACTACGGCTCGGCTACTCACGGCTGGGGAGGACAACAAAGGAGTCACCCGACCATGAGCCCGGGGAACAACGGGCAGGGCGGCGGCAGATCTCAGGTGAATACGCTTTGCTAAACTACGGTTCTTTGTTGTTAGCTGGCAAAAAACCCTCGTCTGACTAATAAGATAGCCATCTTATTACAGCTAACCTGCTAGCTAGCAGTTAGCCGCTATGCTAAGCTACTAGCTAGCAGGTAGCCGCTATGCTAATCCAAATAGCTAGTTGGTGAGCTAGCGAGGTGTTTTTTTATTTCCACTGCAGATAGACGTCATTTATTCAGCTCGACACACACATTTGAAGCGTTTTTTAAAACCACAACACACATAAATGTAGTGAAATAGTTTAATATGCAGCAGTAACTAACGGTCGTGTGAGTTTACAGTAGTTATTAAAAGTCAGTGTTTCGATTCCGTGTCCAAGGTGACTCCGTTTTTAGCATGCTAGCCTAAGCTAACCTTTTTAGCTGCCGTTAACCGAGCCGCACAGGCCCGAAGGTGTACATGTTATCTGTAAAGTCAGCTTGCGTACTGTAAGCGCTGTTATGTATCACATGTATCTGTTAATATTTATAATATATAGTTTTAGAACAGAGGTCTGGTGACAGGACTTGGCAATCAGCTGCTGCGGCCGCCTGTTTTTTTTTTTTGACAGCTCCATTCAGCTCTGACATCAACTAATTGCCTCACTAATTATCTCTTTTGAAGGGCTTTGAGGTGTCATAGAAGTTGTTTCCACAGCTGTTGTCAGCCTCTGTCATGCTAATAGACCGCCGTGTAATCACGGTGTAATCAGTGCTGTGTGTTGCTCTGCTCAGCCTGTGGTCTGGCCTCAGTTTAGTTGGCAGGGAGCCTGTTATTATGGCCCTATCTCCGCACATAAGCCCTGACCTTCACACATGCAGATTAGCCATGTGCCCATCACCACGGGCACAACACTGGAGCTAGGTACCGGGCACCTCCTCCAGCTGTTCGGGGCCTGCTGGAGGCCTCAGCCCGCGTCAAAAACAACTATACCTGTAATATCTGGACTACATAATCCCAGAGGAGAAACAGGCTCATATTTGTGAAACCCTAATTATAAATATTAACCCTAATTATAAATTATTAAATAATAAAAAAAATTAATCTCCTTTAAAATATTTATATATACAATAAAGGTTTCACAAATCTGAAACTGTATTAATGAGTCTCTAGCTTGTTGGGGATAATCTAGTTCAGATTTGACCAGTCTAATATAGTGATTTTTGATCTGGACCTGGTCCGATGTAGTCTACATGTAGAGTAATGGCAAACATTAACCTTACTGTCCGAACAGAGGCTAACAATTAAATAAGCTAGCAAGTAGGTAACATAATAAAGGAAATACAAAGACATAATTAGAGAGGAGAAAGATGAGGTCACTGAGAATATCAACATTTTCCTCAGACATGTTATAAAGTACCGAAGAAAAACAATATATGACTAAAATGACAACAAAAAAAAAAAAAAAAAAAAATTTCCTTTATTAATCCCCCCATAGGGAAATTAAATTTATACTCTTTTTTTCACACACTCCAATTCCCCCAAATAAAATTTATTTTAATGTAATGATATTTATGTGATGGGGCTTCTCCTTCCCACCCCCCAAAGCAATTGGGCTCCGGGCCACCCCCACCTCCCCCAAAGGGAAAACCGCCCCCCCCCCACCACCCGTTTGTTTTTGTTCCTTGGGGATTTTAACCCCGGTCCTCCCCCTCCTCACCCAAATCCTTACGGACTGAGCTACTGCCCCCCCCATACTGTACAATATTAACTTATTATTCACCGGAAAATGAACTTCCATGGGCTCACAATGTTAACAAACACCTCACAACTCGTGAATGCTGAGCTTTCAGAAACTTTCCACTTACGAGGTTGTGAATATGAGTGGTGCATTCATATGGACATTTAAAGGCACCAAATGCCACATTAAAAAGCAAGGTGTTTAGTATGCAATAAGTACACTGATCTTGATTTCCGTGTTTCATTTGTACACCATGTATCCAGCGCTGACCACAATGTGAACATATCCACGTACAAATGCTACAGTAAGAGTTGGAGATGTAGAATAAAAAGCGGACCGGTGTATTGTTTTGTAAGTTACGTTTGTGACGTTTGTCATGTGTTTTCTGTAATTGTTACATTGTTTTGACACATGTTTTACTTAGTTTGCGTATGTATTTTAAGCCCGACCATGATGTTTTCCAGTACCTTAAGTGATTTGAACATAACTGCGGACATTATCGAGGCGTACAAATGACACACAAAAAGGCTATAATGTGTCCTGACACAAGGAATGTCTGTAGTATGTTACTATTTTAGTGCCTTCAGCATCGTAAGTCAGGGACAGTTTGTTCATTGAATACCTGTGGTGGAAAATACTGTACTTAATAGGGATGCTAATAATTAACTGTTTAACACTATCAGTTAAAGGGTTAAAAGAAATAGTAATAATTAAAAAGCTGAGAAAAATTCAGAGGAGCGTCTTGTCACTTTCTGGTCACAAGCTGGTCCACCTTAGAGAGCCGGTGCAGATACAGGAAGTTGTCTCTGGACTTCCAGCTGTGGAGTTGTAGCTTGTAGCCTCGTAGCATTTATTCACCGACAAATAAACTGTACACACACTGTCTGCTACTGCTACGTTCACAGCTATAACACCACCAACAAACACACACTCACCACCGCCACATACAGTCTGTCAGAAACTCGCTGAAGTTACGCTACAGTGGGCACGAAGACCCGGCAGCGCTAGCAGCTAGCAGTTAGCACAATCACACACAGTGTTTGTCAGACAATCGCTATTGTCAATCCGGACAGACACACAGCTGGCAACCTGCTAAACTGAACTAAAAGTGCGGTGGAGACTTTTATTGGGAAAGTATCTGCTAATACTCCTCGATGGTGAACTGAGGAGACAGTGAAAGCAGCACCGTGGCTGCTACAGTAACTCTCCTGAAGGTGAACTGGAGACAGTGAACGCAGCACAGAGGCTGCTACAGTAACTCCCCTGATGGTGAACTGGAGACAGTGAACGCAGCACTGTGGCTGCTACACAAACTTTCCTGACGGTGAACTGGAGACAGTGAACGCAGCACCGTGGCTGCTACAGTAACTCTCCTCAAGGTGAACTGGAGACAGTGAACGCAGCACCGAGGCTGCTACAGTAATTCTCCTAACGGTGAACTGGAGACAGTGAACGCAGCACCGAGGCTGCTACAGTAACTCTCCTGAAGGTGAACTGGAGACAGTGAACGCAGCACCGAGGCTGCTACAGTAACTCTCCTGATGGTGAACCGGAGACTCAGTTGGCTGTTGTGCTCATATAGTGCAGCTGGAGCACCGCTGCATACGAGGCACTAATCTTGTCGGTTAAAGAGGGCTAATTATAAGTTAAGAAATTTTTTTCAAAATTTGCATCCCTAGTACTCAAATATAAATACAAGTAACTTGTACCTCCATGTAATGCAACTTTATATTTTTACTCCACTGCATCTCAGAGGGAGTTGTTATATTTTGAATCGTTGATTAAGTAAGTCAGATATTTAAACAAACAAAAAAACATATTCAGTTTTCTCAAATCTCTGCTTTTCTCTGTTTTATATCATAAACTCAATATCTTTGGGTTTTGGTTGCACACAAAAAAAATATTACAAATGTTTACATGTCTGTTTCTGATTTACCAAGTACTTTTAAATAGCTGATAAATCAAGACAATTTCTCATATTGATGCAGAAATCAGGTAAACATCTAATATTACCCTCAACAGCTTCATACAAACTATTATTAACAGCTAAGCACAATCTTGACGGATTGATATCCTCATCATTATATCAGCTGATTGTATTTTTATTTTGGTATTATGGATTGTATTTAGTAAGTCATATTTCCTTCAAGTATTTAATGAAATCTGACAAATATCACAGAAATCTGTGTTTGCTTTACACACTAATGCAGTTTGATTTATTCAGTCAGCTGATTTAAACCATCGTGGAGCTTTATGAGCGTCAGTCAGACCTCCGTCTTCCTGTTAACATCTGGATTATTGATCAGTGATCAGCCAGCTATTGGCTGCTCCACTTGTTTACTGTTTTTATTTCCTCTCTGTCAGCTGACTGAAATCCAAACAACAGATTAGATGTCTGGATCCCTTTTTGTTTTTCCTCTGTGAGTTTGTGTGTAAAATCCATAACCAGTTTCTATTTTTAGCGGTCTGAGCAGCAGTGAAACATCTGTTCTCACACCTACTAGTATGTCAGTGTGTCAGATACAGTGTGTGAATATTAAAGCGTACCCAGGCGTGACTGCAGTTTAAAGTGGCCTCCCGGGCTTTTGGGTCGCTCACATTTCATCTGAGTGAATCTGCCCTGACACCACAGTTTAGTCTCAGTTGTCATTTAGTGTCAACATTAACCCTTACACCCTCCTCAGGCATTTTTGCTTTTCTTTTTAGTAAAATTTTTGAGATCCAATGTATTTTTGTATTGGTAAATTTCCCCACTGTGGGACTAATAAATCTTATTTTATCTTATTTTATTCTTACATGTCTTTTATACTCTCTTGATGTATTTTACACCCTCTGGACACCACTCATCAACTAATCGTGTCTGTCTTTCAGGTGCCCGCGATGGATCCGATGGCTATGAAGCGCTCTCAGCTCTACGGCATGAGCAACAACCCTTACTCCCAGCAGCAGGGGGCGCCGTACTCCGGCCAGCCCTATGGCTCCCCTTCCCCCCACAGATACCCGATGGGGATGCCCAGCAGAGGGCAGATGGGGATGGGAGCGATGCAATACCCTCAACAGCAGGTAGGAGACGCTATGTTCACCATAGATAGTACTGTTTCTGTTTATTTTTTAGGTTTTTATATCATCCTAGTGGTGTTCCTTAAAAAATAAAAAAACAACCTGAAAAAAGGCCGAAAAGTGTCTGAAAAATGTCCCAAAAAATCCTGTGTACATGTCCAGAAATAGGCAGAAGAAAGGACAACGTACTGCATGTCCGGAAAGAGGTCCAGAAAACGGTCTGAAAAAAAGTCTGAAAATATATCCGGAAAAAAGGGTGAAGAAAGACAGAAGAAAAGGCTGACATATGTCCAGAAAAAATGTCTGAAAAAAGGTCAAAGAAAGGCACAAGAAAAGTCTGACATATGTCTGAAAAAGGTCTTAAAAAGGACAAAGAAATGCACAATTAAGTCCAGCATACTGAAGCTAAGCAATGTACTGCTGTGGGTGCCACGTTAGTTCAGATCTGAAGTCACACAAAAACACAAACAAACTAACCGATTGATGCAGCGGTAGACCAGAAACTCCTGTGTTCTGAGGGGTAAAATTACTGCTTTTGTGAATGTAGTTTATTGGCATAAAAAATCAATATCACTCTAAGTGTACACTATATTTAGCATATGTTCAGCGCTTTACCTCGCTGTCTGACAGCTTTTTCCAACAGGGAACTCAAGCCATTATATCGCTCTCCTCAAAGCCACCAGGCTCCATTCACATAAACAGTAATTTTACCTCTCAGAACATGGGAGTGTACTGTACATACAACCCCACTTCAGAAACTCAGCTAACCCTTTCAGTTATTTCCAGCATTACTGTGGTAACCGAGGCTACTGCTTTTTGCTCACGGCTACGTATCCATTTGAAAAACCTGTTTAAGAGCGTAAATTTGGGTCTGCATCTCTTGATGCTTCCTCTCTCATTTGTGATGATTTTTGCGTTGCAGGAATAGGTTTTTTGTTCATAGCTTTGGTGGAAAATGTGTCTGTTGAGTTGTTGTACTACAGAGTTTGTTGTCTGATGGAAAAATAGTTTGTGTATTTTGAGCTTCGGCGTTTGCTGCCATCCTGAAGCTGGTATCAGTTGATGGTCTTCAAAGAGCTGGTTGGTCGCTTATGGAGCCGTTCTGCTGATTCATCTACAGCATCACCACATCGTCACTGTGGACTCTCAGAGGGCAACAGAGCTGTTGATGTTGTCAGACCACATGCTGCAGAGCTAGGCCAGGCAAGGGCAGGCTGGGCCGGGGTGGGCTGGGCTGGGCTGGGCTGGGCTTGGCTGGGTCAGACTATTCCTGGCGCAGACTGGGCCCAGGATATTTTTAGACTCCAGACTGGTGGTTTGGGTTGATGCCACCTCTGAAGCATCATCGTGTACAAGAACATTTACTTGAGGGTTTGGCTGCTGGAGCTGGATTTGGACTACAGGGAAAATAAAATCTGAATAAAATAGTTTGATTTCAGTCAGTTATAATCAGTTCTAAAGATGCGGAAAGTATTGAAACGTTCCCTCTGCTGTTCATCTGTATGTTCATCATTTTGCCCAAAATATATCTAAACATCTGCAGTTACAGCTAAACTTTATTCTCAGACATGAGAGAAAGAATGCAGGTTTAAGACACATCAGCACTGGCTTCACTTCTCACACCTGGAGGCAGCCCACTGGTTTGAACTGACCTCCCAGTTTTCTTTTGCCTTTATAGTAAAAGTTAAAACACATTTCAGGAAACTGCAAGTTTTTGCTGCCGTGGAGAAGATTTCAGGTGTTGTTTTTTTTTTCCCTCAGACTGTATCTGCTGTCGTCATCTCTCAGCTCGTAGATTGCTGGCTCCCTGAAGCCTCCCTCACATTCCTCCAAAGAGAGATTGTCATCACGGAGGACCAGAGACGTTATTACATCATTACAGGCTGTTCAGCCTGAGGGAACTTGTGTCAGTGCTGTCATCTGTGCTTGCTGAGACTCAGAGGAAATGTAATGACTTTTATGTGAGTGAGGCCCCCGGTGGCCCCTGGTGGGCCTGAGACTTGCCCTTTATTAACTCCCTGATTCCAGATGAAATTGGATTTCAACTTATCAGCTCCCCCCTCCATTACTGCTTTAGATTTGCTTCAGATTTATTCTGGTTTCAGTCAAAACTCACTGCTTAAGAACATTTAGAGTATTTTTTAACCTCCACCCTTGAACTGTATTCATCCTTTACTTTAAAGGAACAGTTTGAAATTACTTGGGAAATCCTCTACTCCTCTCTCTTAGCTCGTTACTGGTCCCACCGAATAAAATCAAATGGAAACATATATTTATGCTTATGCAGGGATGCACTGATCCAACTTTTTCACACCCAAAACGATAGCCTTACCTGGACTCTGAATATCTGCTGATACCGAGTACAATCCGACACCAGTGTTTAATTCATGAGCTGGATCATTCTTTTATGTGTAAGACAACATTGCTTTCCTAACTTTAAAACAAAATTTAACAAATAGATATGTAGATATACATGTATTTAATTGTTCTTTATTATAAAAAATAATAAATTGTACACCAGCAACTTGGTAGAAAAAATCTTCAAAATCAACAGACATTACAATTCAAGTGCAAACCTTTTTAATGCAGCAACAAATTGGTCAAAACAGCAAATAAACTGACAGTATATAATGTATATAGAATATCAACATAGCATCATCATCCGTTGTACTTGCGTCAGTATGCTGATATATTTGTGTTTTTCTTTGTTCCTTTAGGCAGAAAATTTCAGCTAAAACCTAAAACCTACGCTATACTTTGGTGAAGAAAAACTGTCATGGACATTTTCAAAGGGGTCCCTTGACCTCTGACCTCCAGATGTGTGAATGTAAATGGGTTTTCTGGGTCCCCACCAGTCTCCCCTTTACAGACATGCCCACTTTATGATAATCACATGTAGTTTGGGGCTAATATATATACATAGAATTGAACAGATTGGCTTCTTTGTCTGATCCACCTATTTGAGTCAGTGTCGGCCTGTTACCAGTTCTTTTGTACTTTTGTAGGCCTGTCCATCTTCTACTTGTACAAATGTAAAAACCGGATCATGCCGGCTGTAGTTTGTGGCTTGTGTTTGTTGTAGTTTGTGTTACCAGTCTGAATGCAGACATCATGGCTCACTCCTGCTCCCATCACTGCACTGGCGTTACGTCTCGGTTGTCTGAGTAGATGGAGGGAGGAGCTCTTGAGCAAGGCAGTTAATCCTCCGCCGCTCAGAGCTTCACTTTTCTCAGATTGCACTGAGGTTACATCTTATTGCGTTTCCTTCCTGAGGAAAGGATGTGCTTCCAGCTGGATAATAACTGAGGAGGAGGAACACTGGAACAGTTAAATTACATTTCAGTCCTGATTTTAAAATGCAGAATCTCAACATGTTTGTTCACCTTTTTTAAGGTGCTATTAATGAGAGCAGCAGTTTAAAGATGAAATGTCTGGAACTGGTATATTTGCTGTTCTTATAGTATAACTAAAGATAAGTAAAACTTATTTTAGTGACTATAATGCTCCTTTCAGACATACGGCAACTGTCCTGATTTTACAGTTTTTCATAGCCCTCTCCCAGTTTCCTCCTGGGGTCACAATTCTCTCACATTTCTCCTGATTTATGGCAATCTTTCACATCTATTTCTTTATCTCAACCTGTTTCTGGCACTATACAGTGTGTATAAGCCAGACTGTTTTCACCCAGACAACAACAGAGCTACACTAAATGTCTTTTCCCGACAGAGGAGAGCTGCTCGTGACACCTCGACGAGGAGTTAAGCTTTGCTTGCCGCACATCACAGCATCACAGCAAAGTCGGCATGGCGTGGCGCAAGCCATTGTAAAATAACTGGATTCAGAGTGCAGTGGTGTTATCACATTGTGTCTGAATCGGCCTTCAGTGAGTGAGAGACGGAGAGAGAAATGGAGAATACTAAGAGGAAAGAAATACTCAAGCAGGAGCAAAACATGGATAAAAACTGAACTGAATATTAGTTTCACACACCAAGTTCACACCAGTTATTCAGTTTTCTTTCTTGAGAATTAAAGGTAAAATTAGATGTTTAACCAAAAAATGCCGTTGCAGGGTACTTATTTAAGTCACCACAATGCAGGAAATACAAAGTTTTCTGGGGGAGGGCCCAGAGACCCCTGCTTTTGAAAGGGTTTTGTCCATCACCATCTTGGTTTTTGGGCTGCCCCAATTTTGTTTTTTGAGCTGTCACCATCTTGGTTTTTGGGCTTACCATATTGGTTTGGGCCGTCACAATCTTGTTTATTTTTTTTGCAGTCCCAATCTTGGTTTTGGCAGTCACAGTCTTACAACTGGATGATCCGTAAGGCCGTCACAATTTTAGTTTTGGGTCATCTCAAGCTTGGTTTTGGGGCATACCAATCTTGATTTTTGGCCATCACAATCTTGGTTTTGGGCCGTCATAATCTTACAAATGGAGGCTCCGTAAGGCTGTCACAACCTTACAAACGGAGACTTCATCCATCCATCTTCAACCGCTTATCCCGTTAGGGGTCGCGGGTAGTCTGAAATATACTCTATATATGTACACACAAACATATACACACAGTATGTATATACACATACATCATATGTGCTCAAAGTGACTGTAGCTTTACAAGCAACAAAAAAATGGAGTCAACTTTGTTCAATCACAGAGTCTGATCTGTTTTTATCCTCACCAGCTTTTAGACTTCACACATACTGAAGAGCGTTAAGTTGTGATATTAATCTCATTGATGTTCTGTGTTTCCCCAGATGGGTTCTCAGTACAGTCAGCAGCAGCAGCAACAGCAGCAGCAACAGCAGCAGCAGCAGCAGCAGCAACAGCAGCAACAGCAGCAGCAGCAGCAGCAGCAGCAGCAGAACGTGGGTGGTTACGGTCAGCCAGGTCAGCCGCCGTACTTCAGCCCTCCACAGCAGCAGCCCGCCGCCCCGAGCCAGCCGCCGTACATGCAGCCACGGCCGCTGCCACAACAGGTACGACTGAAACTACACGTCTGTCCTAAAAGGACAGAACCTGCCAGAATAAAAAAATAAATCAATTAATAGGTAAATGACTTGATAAATAAATAAATGTCATTAAATGTATAATATTAAAAATTAATGTAGCCATTAATTCATTGATAAAATGTGACATAAATTGGCATTTCCTTTAAATTTGCTTCTTTATATTTATATTAATTACCTTATTTAGTCATTATTCTGTTTAATTTTCCCTTTTATTTATTTATGTATTTATTGTTATTATGTTTAGATTTATTTAAAATTGCATTTATTTTTATATTTATGCATTTATTGTTGCTTAAATGTTATATCATTCATTTTTTAAATTAATTAATTTATTTAAAAACTGTTATCCCTTAATATTTCACCCCTTATTTATTTCCCTAAATGTATTTATTTCTTTACACATTTATTCATGCATTTCTGCCTCATTATACCAAAGGGAGGATGGTTTGTTAAACGGTTCCACTGAGGGTTTTTGTAGTTTGAACTCTGAGTCCTGGTCTGTCTCTTTATGTAGGAGGTGCCTCAGGAGGCGTACGGGGGCCGGGGCCAGTCTGCTGCTATGACTCCTGGGAAACCAAACCATGAGGAGATGAGTCTGAGCCAACAGGAGAGGCCATCCAGCCTGCCGGTACGTCACTTTACGGCTATGCTGTGGTGATGTTGCAGTCAGAGTTGTAAAATACTAGATAGATTGGTAAAAATCATCAGAACTCCATCAGCTTCTCTCTATTGTCAGGTTGGGACTTCATGCAACATTTGCATAAGGAAACCAGTAAACCTCAGAGTAAACCAGCCTTTCATCTATTGTTAGTTTCACCCTTTGAACTCTGATATTGAGGGGAACTAAAACTGTAGGATAATTTTATTGATCAGACACTTATTGTGACCGTACATTTATGGCAGCTTGGCCGATATCTGCCCTCTCTGCCTGGTTTATTAGATCAGCTGGTGAAGTTAACACATGGCGCTCTGTCAGTTTGTTGTGTCAGGCTCGGCCGGCGTGATCCAGCCCTCCCTGATTGTTGTCAGTAATGACGCCGTCCTCGTTTCTCTGGCAAGTATCAGGCTGTCAGCACCTGATACTTCCTGCTGGGTCGACTGGACCTCACAGAGAGAGACTCAACAGAAATAATGACCCTGACTGAATTGTAACGTAAAAGACGTTTAAAGTGAGTTTTCAGCTCTGCATTTACTAACGGTTTGACTGACCATGTCAGGCTGTGCAAATGAAGTTTATGATTAATAATTTAGTCTGAAAAGTGTAAAATATTGTGTAATATCTATATGTAGATGTGACAAAAACGATGCTCACTGGTAGCTAATGACGGACATTTATTAATACTTGGTCTGTCAACCAATTGAAATATTTAATCGCAAATTAATAGCCAATTTTTTAATCTTTAGCATAAGCAGGTAGCATTAGTTAGCCTCCTTCACGACAAGCTAATATGAAGATGGTTGGTACCGATGGATTCTTAGGTCCTTCTGAGGTTAATTAGTTTTTCAAGTTTCATATGATGGCAGTATCTTCTCTCTAGCCCACTCCACCCTATAAATTACAAGTTAATGTGTTCAAGAAATTTGTAGTATTAAATCAAATTTATGTTGTTTTTTTTTACATTTGTGTTTAGTTTTGCACATCATTATATTTGAGGGCTGCCAGTCGATTAAAGGCCACTGTTGGTGTCCCGTGTGAAACCAGATGTCAACACGTTGAGTTTTAAGTTATGTCACAAACATACTTATTTTAACCCAAACCTGATCTTTTCCTAAACCTAAACAATAGGGATGAGAAAAAAATTGATTCACCTATGTATTGCAATTTTTGTTTTTACAATTTTTAAATTGATTTTGTTTTGTTGTAGTCTGAGTAACGTGACGTCATATCCGTTCCATATCCGTCAACCAAAACAAATCACAGCGAGCCGAAAAGAAAAAGTAGAAAAAGTAGGAGGGTCCGCATGGATCCGCCTTGCAGCCTGACATGTTGAATCCAAAGTGGTAAACACTACACATCCAGTAAAGGATGGAAACACATCACAACAACATCACGGCTAAAGCTGCACGCTAACTCTGTCACAGACAGGAAACGTTATCGTACGGCGGTAAGGTGCGGTTCAGCCGGCCGTCGCTCTCGTCTCCGTGGTCAAATGGGCCGACGCTACGTTAGAGCACCATATACTGACGTTTATGTTAAATGCATTCAAACAGTCCCGATGGAGCTGACCATGTCTCATGGACATGGTTAGTTCTCCGGTCTCTTTAGCCATGAGACTGGAGAGCTGAGGGAGAGCTAGAGACCACGTTGGAGAAGTTAGAGGAAGTAGACACCTGGGACTGTGTCTGCTTTTCAAAATAAGGTGTCAACAAAGGGAACTGAATATACAAAATACATCTATGGAAATAAGATAGACTGGATTATATTCACCAGAAGTACAAAACATTACATGTCTTTATTCTTTGATTGTTAGGTTGATGGAAAAAATGTAATAAATAATTCCTGACAATGATCCTGATATATTTGCCTTCAGGACATCTCTGACTACATACATGCTGTAAATCAAACATTTTTACTGGATTAATTTAGATATTTTCCAAAGTAAAAGTCCCAAGAAGTGTCTGATTCAACTTTTTCCCCATGGTCTAGTGTTAAAAAAGTTAACAGAAATTTCAATAAATTGTAATACTGAATCGCAATACTTGAAAATCGCAATACATATTGAATCAGCACCCAAGTATTGTGATAGAATCAAATCGGGAGATTGGCGCATCACCCCAGCCCTACTAACCAAGTAGTTCTGTTTCACGATGTTAACCATGTGTTTAAAATAGCCCTTCATCGCCTTAAGGCTTTGGAAGGTCATTTATGTCGTTTTGGGAGTCATTGGCAAACAACGTATGCTGTCGTTTAGGTATGAAAATGTGTTGGAACTAATGGAAGCCCAATAATGGAGCTCTGGGGAGTCTGTTTATTAGATAAACTCTCAGGAAGGAGTCCAGAAACATCAATAGAATATTTTCCATCTCAGTCACATTCAACTACAGGCGATAGAAAACGTGATCACCTTTAGCTTTGAACGCTCCTCTTTCTATCTGTCCATCTGTCTGCTGTTTCTCGTTCTGGGGCTTCTTTGATAATTTCCTCCTCTCTCTCTCTCTATATATATGGGTCTTGTCTTATCCCTTTCTCCTCTCTACCTCTCCCTCCTTCTCTTCCTCTCTGTGTTGGCCTGCCTCCCTCCTCTCTGTCTTTTCCTCCTCGGAGCTTCCTTTTGAAGCCAGTGGTGCTGATGCAGTTTCCATGGCGACGGGCGGAGGGACGAGAATTAAAAAAAAAAAAAAAAAAAAAAAAGAAATCTCAGAAAAAAAAAAAAATCAGCTGCACCCAAATGCCTCACAGGCACTTAAATAAGGTTTTATTTTAAATAGATTAAATAGAAATATGTTTATTTTTCCTGACTTTTTCAAGGTTTAATGTTCCATGTTTGTAATATAAAAATAAAATAAAAAATATGAATTTAATCCACTTATTCTGTGTGTTTGCAAGTTTCATCAAGTGAAAGAGACTTAAAACCAGTTTAGAATTAAATATATAAAGAACAGATATTTCAGTCTAAATTAGGGATGCACCAATTTATCAGCTAAACACTAAAGGTCAGCGACAAGAACGTTCTGTTCAATGACAGATTAAACAGTAAAACAATGACTTAGAAGATTGATCAAAAACACTCACTGCAGTCTGGATGAACGAGTCTCGTCTAACGACGGATGATGCAGTACCCAGTACGTTACCGTGGGAATTCCCCCCATGCTCCACTGAGCATCTTTCATAGAAATGAATGAGGCCCTGCCTCCAACACCGGGTCCAGTTCTCTTTGTACATCCATGTTCTGTCCAGCTTAGACAGCTGAGGCAGCAGGGTGAGGATCTTCATCAGCTCCCCGGTGGCACTCTGACACTACTAGTCCTCTAGTTAATCGATCGTTCTCTCGGATGGATAAAATGATAAAAATTAAAAATGCTAGAATGGGTCACCAAATGTACATTGGTAATTTTTTATATATGGACGAGCCTCCCATAAAGTCTTAGAAATGCTCATTATGTTTCTAATCACTTTTACATCTATAGTTATTTTTTGTTTCACATAAATATATAATATTTTAATGTATTAATATTTTAGCTCGGCTGTGTACTGAAACGTTCGTCTCATTGAGTCAGTAGCTGTATAGCAGCTGAAAAGACTTTTGAAGAAATTATTTTAAAAACAACATTTTCCATGTAAAAGAAGGATACCTGTGTATCAGCTATTTAGCTATTTAGGAGGAGGAGAGAGGCCGACTGAAGGAGGATGGGAGGAGGAGAGAGGCCAACTAAAGGAGGATAGGAGGAGAGAGGCTGACTACAGGAGGATAGGAGGAGGAGAGAGGCTGACTACAGGAGGATAGGAGGAGGAGAGAGGCCAACTACAGGAGGATAGGAGGAGGAGAGAGGCCAACTACAGGAGGATAGGAGGAGGAGAGAGGCTGACTACAGGAGGATGGGAGGAGGAGAGAGGCTGACTACAGGAGGATAGGAGGAGGAGAGAGGCCAACTACAGGAGGATATGAGGAGGAGAGAGGCTGACTACAGGAGGATGGGAGGAGGAGAGAGGCTGACTACAGGAGGATAGGAGGAGGAGAGAGGCTGACTACAGGAGGATTGGAGGAGAGAGGCTGACTACAGGAGGATAGGAGGAGGAGAGAGGCTGACTACAGGAGGATAGGAGGAGGAGGAGAGAGCCTGACTAAAGGAGGATAGGAGGAGGAAGAGAGAGGCTGACTACAGGAGGATGGGAGGAGGAGAGAGGCTGACTACAGGAGGATAGGAAGAGGAGGAGAAGGGCCAACTAAAGGAAGATAGGAGGAGGAGAGAGGCTGACTACAGGAGGATAGGAGGAGGAGAGAGGCCGACTAAAGGAGGATAGGAGAAGGACAGGAGGAGGTGAATGAGCAGAAGAGGAGTCGAGGAGTAGAGCAGGTGAAGGGGGAGTAGAGGAGAAGTAGAGATGATGTGATGAGGTGACGAGGAGGTGGAGGAGGAGAAGAGGAGAAGAGGAGGAGAAGGTCGAGCGAGGCTGCAGACGAGCTCTCTGCAGCTCGCTGATTATAATTAGAACATGCACCTTGTGCGTGCGTGTGTTTTGTAGCAGCGCTGCAGCTGATTGGCTGAGCTGTTGGCAAGGGGCGGAGGGAGGGAGGGAGAATGGGCAGCTGCGCTGTGATTGGCTGGCTCAAGGCCCAGGGGCAGATGGGAGATTTCAGTGCGGTCTTCTTCTTCTACTTCTTTATCTTTTTCCACCTCTTCTTCTTCTTCTCTCTCCAGCTCATTTGTCTCTCCTCTTTCTCCTTTTCTGCCTTCATCATCATTTTCTCTTCTTTCTAATGGACCCACTCACCCACACAACGTCATCATGTTCTGTTTCAGCTTCTTGTCAGCTTTTATACACACACACACACACACACACACACACACACACACACACACACACACACACACACACACACACACACACACAGACAGACTGTATATACACATATACAGTATGTTGTCATTGTGTTTGAATGATGCAGCAGGAAGTGAAGGACACTGCTGTCTGTCTGACATCTCTGCTCCCAGTTAAACTCAGTGGGTTTCTGCTGAAACATAAATAGTCAGTTTCTTCTGTCATCCTCCTTCAGTCTGCAGAAAAAACTGTGAAGCCCGAAAAGTGTTCATCAAGTTAGAGACTGTGAGGTGTTCAGGGGGAGTTTGGGAAGATGTTTGAAGTCATCTGTTGTTTCAGAGCTAAAACTGATCGAATTGAGCCACGGTGCTGCCTTCACTGTCTCTAGTTCACCGTCAGGAGAGTTACTGTGGCAGCCTCGGTGCTGCTTTCACTGTCTCTAGTTCACCATCTGGGAGCATTAGTAGCCACGGTGCTGGGTGTAGTATTGCAGACATCCCTCTTAAGGTGGACAAGCCACTTCTCTGTGTTTGATCAGCTTTTTAATTAATTATTGCTATTTCTTTTGTGTTTAACTGACTGTTAATAGGTTAAAATGCTCATTTCCCAAAGAAATGAAAAGCATGTTCAAATTGAATTTGGAAATTGGCCTCTTTGCTGAACCATAAATGTACCGAATCGAAAACCATGACCCCAAACTGTTAACCGAACTGTGAATTTTATGAACCATCCCACCCCTCATCCCTATTAGAACTTACTGACTGGCTGACTACATGCAACTTACACCATCAAGAGAATGAAAGTAAGATACAATTGTTTTAAAAGCAGCAAATGTTTCAGGATTTATCCGGCTCCATCGACGACTTGCCCACTGGCACGGAGGCGGCGGTGAGTTCAGGGGCATCAGGCTCCGGCAGCGCTCAGGGAGACCAGGGGACCCCAGCCCGTTCTCCATTCTCCCCCCATGTCTCACCTCGACTGCCGCCACCGCCTCGCACCGGGCCCTCCCCTTCCCCGTCGCTGTCCCCCGCGGGGTCCAGCAGCCAGTCACGATCCGGACCGATGTCCCCCGCCGCCAGCTGCCCAGGTAGGATAATGATGTCACTTTCTTTCTCTTCAAACTCTTCAGCTGCCGTGTGTTGTTTTTACAGCTTGTAAATTAACAAAGTTAACGTCTTTTCAAGACCTATGATGGCCACAGTGTTGCCGTGGAAACCACCACATATCTCTTTTTGTGTCCCCCATTCAGGCGCTCAGTTGACCCCTCAGGTCTCTGGTCCTGGATCAGATGTTGGTTCTCATCCCTCCCAATCTGCCCTGACCCAGGACAGAGGTACGACTGAGTGTTCACTGCAAGAAACATCAGACCATCATCACGCTAGGCTAACAGTTTCCACCTGCTTCTGGTGATGTGCTAAGCTAGGCTAGCAGTTTCCACCTGCTTCCACTCTTTGTGCTAAGCTAACAGCGTCACCATCCTGCCTCTAGTCTTTGTGCTAAGCTAGGCTAGCAGTTTCCACCTGCTTTCACTCTTTGTGCTAAGATAGGCTAACCTCTTCTTGACTCCTCCTTGTCCCTTGGTCTCTAAGCCCCTCCTCATCCCTTGTCATCTTCTTTTCTTTAGGTTTCCCTCCCTCTATGCAGCGCAGCACCTCGGGACCTCAGTTTGGCCCCCAGCAGTCAGCACCATCCATGTCCCCTCACCCAGCGCCGGGGGGGCCCATGCACCACGGCTCCTACCAGCAGGGGGGCTCATATGGCCAGTACGGCCCCCCAGGTACACACTGTGACCTATAAGGAAAGTCATTTAAGTCATAAAAGTGAAACTTTATACCTGATTGTCCCTCCTTGCCCTCTCTAGGTAATTACCCTCGGCCCCCCCACTATGGCGGGGCCCCCAGTGCCAACTACAGCGGCCCCGGACCGGGCCCCGGCTTGGCTAACAGCCTGGGGTTGAACGCCAGCAGTCCCATGCACGGTCAGGGCCCGTCCACCCCGGCAGGTCGCGGCCCTGGGCCCGGGGCCGGGGGCCGGCCTTACCCTGCCGGAGGGAGTGCCATGGCCCCTACCTCCCCCGGCATGCCACAGCCCGCCGGGCAGGGCATGGGGCCCCCAGGACCCAACGCTAGCCGTAAACCTCCCGAGATGGGCCCCAACCCCGGGCCAAGTGCCAACTCCTCCTCGACCTCTGCCGCACAGGGCAGGTGAGTCTGCAGAGCCATAAGAGTCTGGAAAATCCAAACTATTCCAGGAGTTCCAGGAACACATACACATTTGTAAAAACAAGGGATAATGTACAGCAAGCTGGCCATTGTTGTAAAATACACCCCGACAGGGCAACGCGGCAGGGTTTGTATTACAATAATGACCGGCTAGCTGTACATTATCCCACTTATTATACAGCTACTTACTTAAGAAATCAATAATTTGGCCCAAAATGGTCCTCTAGAGTCCCACATCAGAAATTCCCCCATAATAACAGTCTGCTGTAAAGAAATAACAGACAGTAGTACGTCATGATTGACCAGTCAGAAATGAATATTCAACAAAGCTTTGTAAAAATATTCAGAACAAATCAGGAGAAACTCTTAAACCAGTTAACATAACCAGTTTACACTCTCACTGTTCAGCTACACAGACTGGATGGTGCATTCAAAGATGCTCCGACATCTGATGTTTGACAGCTTGCAGCTGAACAGAATCATTTTTAATGCAAGAAGTGACCAAATTCATATTAGACTTTTAAAAACAATGATTTTAAAAATGTTCTTAAAAAGGAGATGAATATACTGTATGTTAATTCACTAAAGAACAGTTTGGGTTTTCTTTAAGCATTTTATCAAATATGATTATTGAATACTTTCATATTTATTTTCAAATCTATTGAGGTTTAACTTTGTTTAAGGGCCCTCCAACGCTAACATGAATTATCTGTATTTCATTTGTCATTGCAAGAGGCTACGATGATGTTAGCAGCAGCTAATGATGAAACGCTCCTACTGTTATGTTTTGAAAGAGATATCATCTCATTAGTTTGTTGCATTTCACCTTTTTCAATGTCTGTGTAGATTTTCTTTATTGTTTGAAGATGCAGAAAGTCAACCAAATCAAAATTTTTGTTGCTTTTCCTCCTCCACCCTCCATCCAGCCACTCCTCCAGGCCTCCCTTCGCTCGTTCCCCAGCCTACCACAACCAGTCCTGGCCTGGGGGTCGGCCTGTTCTCTCTCCTACCCTTCACCTCTCTCACCCTCCTCCTCCTCCTCCTCCTCCTCACCCTCACCACCACTCCCAACAGGGAACCAATGCTCAACCCCAACCCACCATGCAGACCCCCCCTGAGCATTATGGGTAGGTTTGGTACCAGAGCCTGACAGATCCAGAAACATTGTGTTTTAATAAAGCCCTGTTTTTTCCCTCAAAGTGGTTGAAGAAAAAGAAAATTTTCACTTTTTTCAAGGAACCACGTCTTCACTTAGCAACGTCTGATCAACTTCATGGGCCCAGAGACGCTACCTCATCAAATTATACTTAGAATCAGATTAGCCCTTAATCACCAGATGTGTTATCTCCAAAGTTTTTTGTTTTTCTTGTAAATTTATGACTTAATATTTCAGACCTTTTTCAATTTTATCCCATAAATTTGACTTAGAATCTCTGAAAAATGTTCAGTTTTTTTCTCATAAATTTATAACTTCCCATAACTTTGACTTCATAATCTCAGAAAATGTCTAGTTTTTTCTCATAAATTTGACTTTGTAATTTCAGAGAATATTCATTTTTTTTTCTCATAAATGTATGATTCATTTCTCATAAATTCATGAATTCATAATCTCAAAGTCTAAATTTGACTATAATTTCAGAATTTTGTAAAAGTTTTTCCTATAAATTTGACTTCAAAATCATTTATAAAGTTTTTTCTTGTTATTTTAGGACTTATAGTCTTCGTTAAATTTACATTTTTTTCCTCGTAAATGTATAACTTTATATTTCAGAAAATATTCATTTTTTTTTCTCTGAAATGTATGATTTCATAGTTTCAGAAATTCTTTTTCTCATAAATTTAAATCTTTTCTCTGAATATTACCCTCCTCTCCTGGCTCCATAATTAATATTTTAGTTAGTTACAATGGCTCTGATACGCTGTCGTTGGTTTGAGCTCATGGTTCGTATATTTTCAGAATAACATTAAACAAAAAAAAAAAAAGAATATAGGTACCAATGAGACACTCGATTATGAACAACTATTAGACATGTTTGTCACAGTGGAAAAAAAAAGCTGATGAAGCTGTGTGATGAGTATCTGTCAGGCTCTGCTGCTCACAGAGAGGTTATGGGATGTTTTACTAACCAGACCACTTCCTGTCCTCTGATCAGTCCTGCATGGCTTCAGACAGGCTGCTGCTGCTGCTGCTGATGATGATGATGATGATGATAATGTGTCCTCTTCATCAGGAAATGAAACTTTTTTTTTATTTTTATGTCAACAGCTGCTTTAGATTAATTTATGATCAGTCAGTTATTGGTCAGGTTAGTGGAGTGATTCCACCGTGCTGGTTCTACTGGTCCAATGTAGTACGTCTGTGTGGGCGGACATTCCTACTTCCTGTCAGCCATATTTAAGAAGATGGCGGGTAGCACTGTGACAACAAACTGTCACTAATGTGCCCATGTGTGTGCACACAAACAGTATGCACTCAAACACGAGTCAATACATCAGTGTTTGCTGAGATCCAGTTTAACCCCAGCAGTTTAACACCTGACATCCTGTTGAACAGGCAGCATTTCTGCTGAGAGACAATAGTGTCATGTGACTGACCATAAATGAAGCTTAACCAGGGTCTGAAATTAGAAACCGCCACCCGCCAAATGCAGATAAATTGTTTGCCGTGGCGGGTAAGATCGTCAGGCCATCCGCCACTTAAACAGACAGGGAAAACGCTAGAGACAGGAACAGAATCGGTTCCTGTTAAGAACGGGTTCTCTAATTCTTTAGCATATCATTCGTCTGTGACTGTTGAGTCCTCTTATTGAGGCCTTCCCACAGTTATGCTGCACAATGACACATACTGGTACTGTAGATATAGAAATTTGCAATAAAAATATTAAAAAATATAAAATATATATTAGAGAGAGTTATGAGCTGATTAGAAGAAGAAGAAGAAGATCAACCTTTATTAGTCCCACTAGGGGAAATTCAATTTACACTCACACACACACATGCACATACAGGACCCACATACATGCAACAATGGAGAGATGTCAGAGTGAGGGGGCTGCTCCTGACAAGCGCCCCGAGCAGTTGGGGGTTTGGTGCCTTGCTCAGGGGCACCTCAGCAGTGCCCAAGAGGTAAACTGGCACCTCTGCAGCTACCAGTTCACACTCAGTTCTTGGTCCATGTCGGGACTTGAACCGGTTCCCAAGCCAACTCCCTACAGACTGAGCTACTGCCGCCCCTAACACTAGCTCTGAACAGCTTGCCAAGATTTTTTAATCAAAGCAAATATTTGAATAATCATAATAATTTGAACTGTGTGCTTTTATGCAGTCACTATAGATGACAATAAGAAAGTACAGCACTGTGAACAGTACTTACCTATCCTGAAAAACAGGGCTCCCTGGAAGTCACAGTTTAATTTGAACTCGGTAATTTACCATGAATATAATGTGGTTTTTTTTGTTTCAAATATATTTAACATTGAAGGACATCAATTCTAAAATGTTATTCCTTCATTTACTGCAGATTTCAAAAGTGGCAGATAAAATTTCTGAGCGGAAGACAAGAAAAAATGCTCATCTGCTACAGTGGCAGGAAGTGAGAGAAGTTACCGTATTTTTCGTACTATAAGGTGCACTTAAAATCGCCCAACTGTTTAACTCAGACACTGATGATGAAGGATTTGATGGATTTGTGGAAGAGGAATGAACTGAAAAGTGAGTGTATTGTTTTATATTTCATGTGTTACAACTGAAAATGTTGAGAGTTATTGAAGTTATTGAGTTATTAAATGAATTGAATAAAATTTAACTTATCTGAACATCACTTAATGCGCCTTATAATCCAGTGCACCTTATAGTGCGAAAAATACGGTAATTTCAGACCCTGAGCTTAACTGATCAGCATTTATTTGCTGGAGAGGGTTAACTGGCTGACCAAACCTGTCGCTCAGCTCTTTTTGAACAGATGATGAAAAATCCTTCACGTCTTTTTCTCCTTTTGTTGTTTCTGTGTCTCTGTTCACACCTGGTTTCACAAGAGGGCAGCTCTAAATATGACCACCATGACACACTGTGATGCGGTCACACAGGCCACTTGCTGAGGTGGTCTGGGACGCATTTCACCACATATCATCTGTAATGTAATGATGCACACACACCAAGAGTGAAGCAAGCTTTTTGCGCTGCAGGATTACATACAGAGTCAATGCAAAGAGGCAATTAAATGAAAATATATGGAAATAAATCTTGTATGTCTGTTGTCACCCAGAGCTACGATAGCACATCATATCTATACAGAGACTGGACCAACCTCTGTGTAGAAACCACAGACCGTCTATGGTAGAAATATATATTTATGACCAGATGACTTTATCTTGAGTGGTGATGGAACAGCAGCATAGCCTGGCTCTGATCCATCCAAACTCCATTTAGAAAACAAGCATTTTAAAAGTTGTTTGCTTGTTGTCTTGCGGACAGACCTGACAAAGCATCAATTAAGATTTTTTTTACAAATCTGCATCATGATGTAGTTGTTTCATCATTTTTTATCCTTTTTATTGCAATTAAATCACAGCACAGTCTGTGTAATTTGGGTTCATATCACAGCAGTGGGGCTGCACGGTGGTGTAGTGGTTAGCACTGTCGCCTCACAGCAAGAGGGTCGCAGGTTCGATTCCAGCTTGGGACTCCTGTGTGGAGTTTGTATGTTCTCCCAGTGTAAGCGTGGGTTTTCTCTGGGTACTCCGGCTTCCTCCCACAGTCCAAAAACATGCAATTTAGGTTAATTGATGACTCTAAATTGTGCGTAGGTGTGGATGTGAGTGTGAATGGTTGTCTGTCTATATGTTGTCTGTCTCTATGTGCCCTGCGATGGACGGGTGACCTGTCCGCCTTCGCCCAATGCCAGCTGGGATCGGCTCCAGCCCCCCGCGACCCCTAACGGGATAAGCGGTTGACGATGAATGAATGAATGAAAATCACAGCAGCGATGTGTGGTTTGCTAGATACAGTCAGTATAATGGTACTGTATGTGAATACAGCTCCCTGCAAAGTAAATAGTGTTTGGTTTTCTGACGTATCTGGGACTTCAACATGTAAACATGTACAAAGCATCAAGAGTGGTTATTTCTTCCACGGTTGATGGAGGAAATGACGGAAAGGGAAGTTGCTGGTATCTATAGAGACAAGCTCTTCCTTCTCTCCAGTGTGAATGAACACAAAAGATACCGGTGGTTCGACTCACGAGTAAAGTGATTCAAAAATTCGCTTCGCTCTTGGTGTGAATGCAACATAAACGCTAATGCATCCTGATGCATCCTCCATAAGGAAACAGGAAAATACTCATCAAAGCTGAGAGAGTGGGGACATGAGATCAGAGTAATAAGTGGATGCATGTTAATACCAGGTCTGAACAGGGTCTTTGTCTCACTAACTGCATGAGTCCTGGAGATGGACATTATATTCCTCTTCTTCTTCCTCAGCGTATGACCTCCTGCATGAAAGCTGCCAAAATAGCTGCTCGTAATCAAATTCAAACCCCTTTTTCTCTTTGTGGTGTCCAGGCAGGGCAGCTACCTGGGCATGGCACCAATGGGAGGGATGGGTCCTGGAGGTCCTGGAGGTCCTGGAGGTCCCTACAGCCAGCAAGCAGGCAGCAACTCTGGGAGGATGACACCGCAGGGACCCCCCTACAACACTCCCTCCTCCGGTAGGACTATAGTTTTGGATGCATGTCAATAAATAAATGTAAAAGGGCAATTCTGTTATTTTAGTTTTTAGGTTTTAATGTCATCCTGTATCTTCCCAGTGGTGTTCCTTATATAATAATATATATTATCAGATGTATTCAACATTCAAATTTTGGTCAAAGCATGTTTTAACAACTAAATGCTATTTTTCCTTCAAGCTCTTCTAAAAACTTTTTCCCACATCGTGACCAGATGTAGGTTTCTGCATGATGACGCTGCTACATGTACAGTATACTATACACTGTGCGTCCTTATAAACAGTGTACTAATGTTGCATACGGTAACTTAGATGGCGGTCAGAGTGCTCCCAGTGCTGAGAAGCAGACAGTAGAACTGGCAGGAAGCTAAGTAACGTACTGCTGTGGACGCTGCGTTAGTTCGGATCAGAAAGTCACACAATAACACAAACTAACTAACTGATCAATGCAGCAGTAGACCAGCAACTCCTGTGTTCTGAGAGCTTAAATTACTATTTTTATGAATGGAGTCTGGTGCCTTGGAAGACAGATATAATGGCTTCGATTTCCCGTCAGGAAGGGCTGTCTGAAGCAGTTGTATCACTCTCTTCAAAGCCACCAGACTCCAGTCATAAAAACAGTAATTTTAACTCTCAGAACACAAGAGTATACATACAACTCCACTTCTTTCAGTTATTTCCAAACAGCATAGTTAATGCTGACTCAGTTTGTGCTAGCATTCACATTATTCAACCTTACTTATTAGTTTACTGTGGTACGTCACTGCTTTCTGCTAACGGCTGAGTGGGTGTTTCCTTTTGGAAAACAAAACAAGTCACAGATGTACTTGCCCTTTAAGACGACTTGACCGTCTGTAAATGACCTTATAATTTATCCTCCAGGCCCCGTGATGATGTCATCAGACGGGATGGCTGCTCATCCAGATGCCAAGCAACGGGTGGAGCTCAGCAAAGAGGGCGTCTGCCCCGCCACTGAACCACACAAACCCAAGGTGCGTCCTGTGGCTTTGTTAACCAATCACAGTGGCTGTTCTGCTCTGCTCTCTAACAGACGCATGAGTGCTGAGCTTCATGCATCTTCACAGCACTGATGCTGTTTTTTTTTTATTGGCAGCGTTGAGTATTTATTCAGCAGAAAAAACATATTAAAACCCTCCTCTGACATTTTAGATAATTAGAAATATACCCCGATATAAAGTCAGATCAGAATCCATCAAGTTCCAGCTATTTATCTGTTAATTGTTAGGCTTCCTCCAACAACGCTCATTAAATATGAATAAAAACAAAATGACACAAGTAAAAAACGAGAACCTGATACATAAAATAGTGCAAAAGTTAAAATATAGGGATACAATATAACGTATGAAATAAAATATATATTTAAGAGCTGCAATGATTAGTCAACTAATTTAATTAATTTGCAACTGTAATCTGTGATCTTCAAGTTTTGTCTCGTAAATTTGTGACGTTAATCTCAGAAAATATTTAACTTTTTTCTCATAAATTTATTACTTTAATATCAGAGAATATTCCTTTTCTTCCCTGAAATGTGTGGCTGTAATTTCAGAGAATAAAAAAAAATATCTTGTAAAATTATTTAAAAAACTTAAATCTCAGAATATTCAAGTTTTTCTCATAAATGTGTGACTTCAGATTCAGAAGTTTTTTTCTGGTAAGTTTTTTTTTTTACTTTAATTTAAGGAATATTCATTTTTCTTCTTGTAAATTTGTGTATTTTTTTCCTCATAAATTTTCCACCTTTATCTCAGAATATTTACATTTTTCCACAAATTTGTGATTTTAATATCAGAGAATATAAATATTTTTATCAGAAATCTGTGTTCTTTTTCTGGTAAATTTACCACTTTTTTAAGATTATTCTTTAGAGAGGGTTTTTCATTTTTATTGATAGTGGTAGAGAATAATAAAATAAATTCTTGTAAATTTGGGACATTAATCTCTGAGACTATACATTTTTCTTGTAAATTTACCACTTAAATATCAGAGAATATTCAAGCTTTTTTCTCATTAATTTGTTTTTTTTGTAAATTTACCACTATTTCAGTTTTTTCTTGTAAAATTGTGTATTTTTTTTTTTCTTCAGTATATTACCCCCCGGCTCCATAATGTGTTATTTATTTACCTACAGTGGCCCTAATATGCTGTCGACCTCACACTGTGCTGCCTTTTGTAGAGTTTTTTCTCAGACAGACAGGAAATTGTTCCCCACGTCCTCCCAGAATATAACCATCAGAAAACAGCGTCTGTCAGACTTTGTAGAAAGAAACTGTAATTCAGACTGACATGTCAACTTTTCCAGTGCAGTCTGTTTGTTCCAACCAAGAGATGTTTCACAAGGAAAATAACTCCCCAGTGCATTTTGTTGTTGTATCTCCTAGTTGGCACTCAACAGTAGTTCAGTCTGTTTCCAGCAGCACGGTGTTCATTACACCTGTCATCATTATTTCTTCTGGCTGGTTGGAAGTGTTACAGAAAACCCCCAAAATAACCAGTTCCTGCCCACATGAGCCAGAGTTCTGTTTAGATTTAACTTGTTTTATGTTGTTTTTCCTACTTGTTTGGTTCGCTCTCATGCTCAGCAGCTGGCGAGGTTTGAAAGCTGTGACTTCTCCTTCCTCGCTGCTCTCTTCCACTCCCCTCTCCTCATTACCCACTAGTGAGGAGTCTGCCTTGATCACAGATCTGTGTCGGGGTTACGTGAGACGACTCGTCTTTGTTCACTGGCTGCTTTGTGTCTGTAGTTTGTTGAGGACTTAGAGCAGCACGTCTTCGCATTTCTTCACGACTGTGTTGCTGCTGATTTTTGGCACTTTTTGTTTTGTGCTGAAGCAGTTTGCTCACAGTTTGACACTCCGAAGGTTTGGTGTGTTTTTTACTTTTCATGTCAGCTGTCAGAGAGACTTCAGAATAGATGAAAGTCCAGAAGCTCATTTGTTCCTCAAAATTCTCCCAGATAACTTCACTATTTTTGGAGAATAACTCAAAATAATAGAAAACTGGCAGGTAGACTGAGCCAGAGGAGGAACTTAACCTGTTTTGATATTTAGTACGATTTGGTTTTTGATCAGGATTTTCTTTTTTTTTTTTTTTTTTGTTTTGGGAGTTCTTCCTCGTCTGAATCGAGGGTCTTAAGACAGAGCGGTATGTTGTTGCTTCCTGTCTGCCTCGTTTTCACTGTTCGTTTTTTTTCTGTTCATAAATCAGTATACTATGCAGTTTACGACCACTAGTGTTCATCGCAAGGAAATGCATATCTTTATGGATGGATAGAAACACCACCACAGATATGGGAGAGAATTTACTGCATAGATATAAAACTGTTTTTATTTATCTATGAACTACTGTCTGTTTCTGAAATTTGATGAGTCATATTTATTTGTTTTTTCAAAGAGATATGTTTGATGGTGTATTTAGCCCATGGCACATTGGTAGTAATGTATACATAGAGCTGTATTATACTCACAAATCAGTTTATAAATTCGCTAATTGCTTCCTGTGGCATACAGTGCATATAGTATGTCCCTAATCTTCCACAAACATAGGGCTGTCACTTGATTAAAGTATTTAATTGTGATTAATCACATGATTGTCCATAGTTCATCACAATTAGTTGCAAATTAAATGCACATTAAGTTAAGAAATGATCGGTATTAGTTGTTATCATTTAACAGTTATATTTTATCAGATGGAGGAAAAAAGAAAACCAGCCAAAGCTATCTGCAAAAAAAAAATCTGCATCATATATCTGCCATCAGCTGTCCTAATTCTGTATAAAATTGGCATCAGCCATAAAAGCCCATATTGGTCGACCTTTATATATAACCTCCTTCCCGATAAGCTGGTGTGACTTGGTTGATACCCATGGATTCCTGAGGTTTTCTAGTTTCATATGATTCATCTTCACTCTAGCTTTAAAAATGAGCCAAAAATTTGCAAGTTCTGTTAATGCGTTTAAGAAATTAGCGGCGTTAAAATTAATTTGTGTTAATGGGTTATTATGGTGTTACCTTTGTCAGATCTATGAAACAAAACAAAGAGGAGATCACACTGGTTCCTGCTGGAAATAACAACCTTCCTGTTGACTCGCATTGCTACGTGATTAAGAAGGCGTAACCTGACTGGCCATCCTCTCACAGCTGCTAAATGCTAACGCTAACTGCTTGAATGAAAACCAAACTCTTATTTTTTTTTTTTTATTATTATTTTGAAGTTCCTACTACCTGTTGTCCCCTCACCACATGGCTCTGTTGTGTGTTTTGTGTCTCAGTGTGTGTCCCAGCCCCCCACCCCGTCCCCCATGTCCCCCAGCTCAGCTAGTCTGTCCTCCTGTCACGGGGAGGACAGTGATAGCATTAGCAGCCCCGCCTGGTCCAAGACGTCAACCAGCCCCGTAAGTGCCGCTAAGCACAAACTTCTCTGTATTATTGTGTATTTATTTTCAGGGTTCTACGGTGCGTAAATGTCAGATCTTGTTAAGACGATGTTGACTCTGAAGGTTCGTCACCGTAGAGCCCTACTTCCTGCTGCTGGTGTGGGAAAACCTCGTAACTCCAGACATCTCTGTTGTATTATCAGGTAGCATCGATGGTTCCTCTATTTTTATTTGAGATGTTCCAACACCAGTTTTTCTTTCCTGATACCGATATCAGCATGGTAAAAACTATATATATAGTTATTATTATTATTGTTATTACTCTTATTATTGTTATTATTACTGTTATTGTTAGTAGTAGTAGTGTTAGTAGTAGCATTACTATTATTATCATTATTATTATTATTGCTAATAGTATTAAAATTATTATGACTAGTAGTAGTAGTAGTCGGAGTATTAGACTGTTGTATGGATGTGGTGTGATTGCTGCCTTTGTTGTGTGGCCTGGCTCAGTTTAAACCCTTTGGGAAACAAATAACAAAGAGGAAGAACTGATTTCCATTTACACAAGTTGATTTTTTTTCTGGGTTAATAGATAATGTTATCGGTTCGGTGTGTACACTGGCATACTCGCCAGTACCCAATACTGAATTTTAGGGCAGTAGCGGACGCATTTACGATACTGGTACTGGTTTCGGAACAACTCTAATTTTTTACAAAAATGTGACATTTTGGAGATGCAAGGTTTTCCAAGGACAAAGCAGCAGTGTGCGTACACCTGTATTACTATCTTTTGTGAGTATTGAAATAGGGTTGGGCGATTGGATGAATATACTGCCTGAGTACATCGCTGGTTGTTTTTTCTTTCTTTTTTGTTTTTGGCAGATTTATGTGATTTTGTTTTGCTAATTTAATGGTCCACCTCTAAAGAACCAGTGAGAGCGCACACACCTACAAGAATATGGAAAATGTTAACATATCGCCCAATCCTATATTGAAGTCAGATATTTTTTTATTGTAAATGTTTTCGTATTGTAATCTGGTTTTCTTCAGGTTTACTGAGACTTTCTCATTTAAAAAACGGTCAGAAATTTCTTGAACCTTCAGTATCATCAGCATCATGAAAGGTTAACAAAACATAGAACTTTATCATAAAATACTTTGATACTTTTTGCCTTCAGTCCATCTGTAACTTTTTTGTATTTGTGTAGTATTAAAATACAATCTGTGTGCCGAGCTCTGATTGGTCAGTAGGCGGTGCTTTCAAATGAGTTTATCTATTACTGGAACATAACCTGCTCTGGAGCAGGTCAGGTGTTCAGCATCAGTTACCATGGTGATCTACCCCGGTAAGAAGTGAGCCACTGTCGTAAGATGGAAATCCCTGAAGGGTTAACCCTGAAGTTACCTCGCTAACCCTAAATCCTGCTTCATAGTACAGACCTTAGATTTAGTCTGTTTTAATGAGAAAGTCTCATAGTGTGAGCTGTGGATGTGTCGGCTGCAATGTTTCAAACAATCCTCTGGTGTCACAGTAGTTCCCAACCTCCTCACTCATTTTGTAAACTCAGATATTAAACCATTTTCACATGACCACCTATTAATTGTATTAAAAGGGCCCCTGGCCAATATCATTTTAGTGGTGAAGCCATAGAAATAGAATGAGTAGAACGGACATTGAGCGGTTTCCTGTGGTCATTTGACTTGTACGAAAGAAAATGGTGATTGATGTTAGTTGTTAGCTCGCAGCTAGCTTGTCCATCCCTGGAGCAGTGGGGAGTGAAGCAGAGTGACTGCTGGACCCAGCGGCCAGCTGCCCGCCGTTTAGCTCATTTTCTATTACCAGTCTAGCATTATAGTATGGCTGAATAAGCAAGCTAGCTAACCAACCAGCTGTCCGCTAGTTTGTAAACTAGCTATCTAGCTAGCTAATTCCACCATGCTTAAATGCTACACTGGTTACAGTGTACAGGTTACAGTGTAGCATTAAAGCATGCTGGAATTAACTAGTTAGCTAACAAGCCAGTTGTGCTAGTTAACTAGCTAGCTAATTCTACCATGCTTTAATGCTACGCTGGTTACAGTGTAAAACAAGCTTTTTGGAATTTGTGGATGCTGAAGAAAAACCAGATGTATCATCAGTTTATGAAATAGTCTGCTGTTTAGAGTAACTAAAGGAAACATGATGAGTCTGCTGATTATCAGTTGTCTCAGCATTAATTCTATATGTGTTTATCTAAAATGAGAAAGGTTGGGTAATACTGTTGTCTTGTGTCATTGTGATGTATCGGTTGTGTAGGACTGCACAATAGTGACTCGTTTATTGTCAAACCTGCAGTTTGACTTGTTTTTTTCAGCCACTTGGAACCAACAGATTTATCACAGATTTAAAAAGTATAAACCATGTTTTAATTTAACTTCTTCTCTTTTAGGAGCATGAAGTGTTTTCCTCTGAGAGTTTTTCCAGCTGTAGTTCTCTAGAAAAAAAAAATGTGACACTGTAGTGATAGCACAGTTGATTAAAATGCCTGGTTATTAACTATGATATCTTGGTTTCTTACCTGTCCAACACAACATGTTTTCCATCTTGGAAATGCAACATTATGTTGAATAAAACACCTCTTTCTATAAAAAGTTGGTATTTATGTTTGTAATAAGCATTTGTAAAGTCATTTCACATGTTGTCAGCTGTTGTATCACTCTCTTCAAAGCCATTATTTTTTTTCCGTTATTTTATAGTGATAAAGTTATATATTCAGGTGAAACCCAAAAAAAAAAAAAATTGCTTCCATGCTACATGTTATACCATGTTCTTCCACCTACAGTTGGATATTTAAGAATAAAAAATGAAATGAAATTGCCGTATTTCTGTTTTTGCTGTACAAATTGGTTTAAAATGCTCTTTATTTGAAAAATACTGACAATAATATGATGGAAAATGTCCGTCAGCCACTGGCTTTAAATCAGATTCTGATGGATTTAGTTTGTTTGATTTTATTGAACCTCTGAAAGTTTTCAATCCACGTTGGCAGTGATGATGTTCCTTTCCTTTATGGCTAATCTTTGGTCGTATTGTGCAGTCCTTCTCTGCTCTGTGAACTCGAAGCTGACGGTGGTGTCTTTGTGTCTTGGTCTCTCCAGAAGCCCAGCGTGGCCACCATGACCAACGAGAAGATCACCCGGCTGTATGAGATGGGCTCTGAGCCAGAGAGGAGGCCGTGGGTGGACCGCTACCTGTCCTTCATGGAGGAGAGGGGGACGCCAGTCCCAAACCTGCCCGCCGTCGGAAAGAAACCTTTGGACCTCTGCAGACTCTACCTGGCTGTGCGCGAGATCGGAGGCCTGGCCATGGTGAGACTTCAGCTCTTCTCTCCTGATTTAGCTTTAGTCTTTTGATGAATACATTCATTCGTTTTAGCCACATTTTAGTCACATAGTCCTCTTCCTCCTCCTCCTCAGGTGAACAAGAACAAGAAGTGGCGGGAGTTGTCGTCCCTGTTGAACGTGGGGACATCCAGCAGCGCCGCCAGCTCTCTGAAGAAGCAGTACATCCAGTATCTCTTCGCCTACGAGTGTAAGGTGGAGCGAGGAGAGGAGCCTCCACCTGAGGCCCTGGGGCCCACCGGAGACACCAAGAAACCTCTGTCACTCCAGGCCAAGATCCAGCCTCCCTCCCCAGGTGAGGAATTGCCTGTTCTCTTTTTTAGGCAGACAATTAGGCAAGCAAGGTAGGCATCTCAACACATCTGTTCACCAAAACTGTCCCATTTTTCTTTTATCATATCATTTTCACAGTTTAATCTCCCCAACATCTTCTCACATGCCACCGTCTCCATCATTTGAATTTTCCATGTATTCGAATCGCCTGTTCTCTTGTAGATTTTTACCAATTCAAGTGCTTAAAGTCTAACTAAACCCCCAAATTTTCATCTGAAAACCCCAAAACAAATCAGTTCACGCTGAATTTTATTTTGTGTGCAGCATAGATCTTCTTGTGCGCTGAGACTGTGCGAGCAGTGCACAGTTGCGCAGCTTCGAGGGAACGGTGGAAGCAACAAAATGTTTTTTAGACACCTAAAAAAAAAACAATATCAGTGTTAGTGTACGCTATATTTGGAATATTTTCACTGCTTTACCTCACTGTCAGACAGCCCTTTCTGACGGAGAACTGAAGCTGTTAGCGATGATCTCAGCCACCAGACTCCATTCACAAAAACAGTAATTTTACTGGAACACTGGAGTTGCTGGTCTACCACTGCCCATTATTGTGTGACTAACCATGCAGTTATGATCCCTGGTGATCTCCAGGTAGCTGTTGGACTCCAGAAGTACTAAAGTAATCTTGGTCCACCTCCTTTTTTTTTTTTTTTTTTAGGCCTGTCTGAATATCTACAGTGTGATGCTACACGATGACACGTAACCCTTGTTCTCAGCAGGTTTTCTGTCTGGTCTGTATCTCTGCAGCCAACTCGGGCTCCCTGCAGGGCCCCAACACCCCACAGTCCAGCAGCAGCTCCCTGACCGAGGCCCCTGGAGACCTGAAGCCACCGACCCCAGCCTCCACCCCACACAGCCAGATGGGCCCCCAGCCTGGAAACCGGTAGGGGAAGGAGCTCAAATCCTGAATTCAGCTCAGAAACTGTGTAGATCATCCAACCATTTTATCAGCTTTTGTTGTGCTGAAACTTTTATATTTATTGGTTAAATTTGAGGAATATACAAAATCCACAAATTTTGTCAGATATAGTACTCAGTATTGTTTTCACTTCACGATTTGGTGTATTTGTCCTTCTGTCTCAGCATGGCGAGATGCGACCAAAAGAAATCCAACATCGACCGCTGCAAAATTTTCTTTTTGTCAAATGGTCAATCTGTTATTATGTAATTTGTCTTTCCCTTTTGTTTTCTCAAAAGCTGAGAAAAGGTGTGGCCAACACTTGAAGGAAAAGTCCGCTTTTCACAAACTCTCAAACATGAGAGGGTAGATCTAAGTAAAACCAAACGCTAAATAAGAACTGAGAACACACTGTGAAACGGTTAAAGTTGTAAGATGAAAACACGGACAACACCATGGTCGCGACCTGTCAATCACAAGGTAGCCTGCCCTAAAGCATGCCCTGCTTTATGGTCTATTGGACTCTAAATGGTATCATAATTTACTAAATGAACATCATGCTGTCATCAACTCAGGTTTACAATGTTTACTGAGGTAATAAATCAAATGAGATGTACGCTCATTTTCTCATAGACTTCTATACAATCAGACCTCTTTTAGAAACCAGAGGAGTCGGCCCCTGCTGGATTATAGAAAGAATGCAAGTTTAAGGCACTTCAGCATTGACTTCATTTCCAGACCGTGAGGTTGCTGCTTGGTTAAAGTCTTAATGTTTTAAATGTCAAGCCTCACCATCTGCTGTGGTTTACCTCTCAGGAACTTGGCAGGAGTGAGCATCCAGGACCCGTTCTCTGAAGGCAGCGACCCAGCCTTCCACAACAAGCGAGGCCCAGGACCCGGTGGTGCCCCCTACCAACAGGGGGAGGCCCTACAGACCCCTCAATGAGGATGCAGTACGATGCCAACAAAGACCCGTATGGAGGAGCGAGGAAAGGTGAGGAGGGAAAAAACACTGTTGAAAACTTTGGTTTGTTGAGGATCAGTGTTCATGGTGACTTATGGTGCTGTTTAACCATTAACACTTTTCTTTTAAACACATCTGAAAGCTGTGAATCAGTACAAATTATTTGGCCCTGCTGTGGGTCAGAAAACCAGCAGCTTTTTGGCTCTGACCAGGATAGAACAGGACCAGTTGTTCAGGCCTTTAGTTGCTGTCACTATGCTCTGCTGCCCCCTGGTGGCAAAAACTGTTTCTCATTAAAGGCCTGTCACATCTGCTTTACGTCATCCCTGAGCTTCAGATTCTTCTGAATAAAAGTAATCATTTAGTTTTAAAGCTGATAAATAAATCACAAAATAAAACAATGAAGTTTTTCTGATTTATTTTTATATGTATTTACTTAAACTTTACCTGGTCCTCTTCAGGTCCAGGGCCCGGCGAGGCCTTTGGTCCCGGTCAGATGCCCAGCGGTACCATGCAGGACGTGTACCCCCGTGGGCCGCCCTCTGGACCCCTGACGGGGATGGGCCCCAGACCCCAGTACCCTTTCGGCCCCGGCTACGAGCGGAGGTGAGGCACTGGGTTTGAGAAGTTTTTCAGTTGGTTAATCATGAATTCCTGCCTCAGCGTGTTGTAAATGACTGCTGCGTGAGCAGATTTTGCATACATTCCTCATACTCTCTTCTTCTCTACTTCTTCTGGTGTTTTATTCTGTTTGCAGAAGCCACTAGGGCTGGGATGAAACGCCTGTCTCCTGATTCGATACTATTACGATACTTGGGTGCCGATTCAATATTTATTGCGATTTTTAAGGATTGTGATTCAATATTAGGATTTATTGCGATTTTTGTTAACATTTTCAACGCTAGACTATGAGGGAAAACATTGAATCATACACTTCTTAGGACTTTTACTTTGGAAAATATTTAAATTAATACAGTAAAAATGTTTAATTTTCAGCATTTATCTTATCAGAGATGTCCTGAAGTCAAATATATCAGAATCGTTGTCAGGAATTATTTTGTACATTTCTTCCAGCAACCCAAAAATCAAAGAATAAAAACATTTCTCACAAATTAATGGTATTTTCTTTTTAATTTCTAAGGGACATGTAATGTTTTGTACTTTTGGTGAATAAAATCCAATCATCTTATTTCCATTGATGTGTTTTGTATATACCGTTCCCTTATTTTGAAAAGCAGACATAGTCCCAGGTGTCTACTTCCTCTAACTTCTCCAAGGAGGTCTTTAGCTCTCCGTCAGCTCCGTTCTCTTTATCCATCCATGTTCAGCTCCATCGGGGCCGTTTGAATGCATTTAACATAAATGTCAGTATCTGGCGCTCTACAGTCGTAGCGTCGGCCCATTTGACCACGGAGACGAGAGCGACGGCCGGCCGGACCGCACGTTACCACCGTACGATAACGTTTCCCATCCGTGACGGAGTTAGCGTGCAGCTTTAGCCGTGATGTCTAGCTCTGCCTTTCCAAAGTGTTTCCCTCCTTTACTGGATGTGTAGTGTTTTCCAAGCTGGATTTAACATGCAGGGTGGAGGTCGGATCCACGCCCACCCTCCGCAACTTTCTGAACGGATATGACGCCATGATACTCAGACTACAACAATAAAAGCGGTAACTTCCTTCTACCTCCACATAGATTCAAATGAAGAAAGTAAATTGATTTTGTTATTAGGAATTTCAATTTTAAAATAATTGTGATACATAGGTGAATCTGTTCATTTTTAGAAGATAAAGCATGAGATCCAGCTGGTGGAGGTGAGGTATGCAGGACCCTGGGTACAATTTATGTAAAATTCCCCAGAAATTATTTGGTGCAAAATAGTTTAATTTAGCCATGCAATAGAGATAGACTGAACATATATTATATGCACATATTTATTTAGTACGTGATTAAAAGTTCCTGGTTGTTTATGGTATTTTTCTGTCCTGTAGGCCAGAACATGTGATGGGGCCGGAGGCAGGCATGGCGCCCCCTGGAGGTCAGAACAGCATGGGTACATCTGGAAACGAGGCCGGCATGTACCCGGCCAACAGATACCCCCACCAGAGGTGAGAGGGGTGTTATATACATTCGATGGAGCTTTACATTTAGTCTGTGTGTAGTGAATAAATAAATTCTACTCTATCTCCTCAGACATGACGGCTACGGGCAGCAGTATCCTCACAGCATGGCCTACACTTCCCATCAGCCCCTGTACCCTCAGCAGCAGCAGGTGAGCCCTCTGATGCACAATAATCTTCACAGCAGATGAATAATGAGACAGTCAGAGGTCAAAGGTCACAGCACCACAATGACAGATTATAAAAACACACTAAAATACATTCTACAGTGATTATTCTTATTTTTCAAATCATTTATCTTAAAATTTAAATATTTTTAACATCAAAATGACAATGGAATATTCAGATGTTAAAAGGTATTTTTATTATATATATACTTTTCAACACATAAATCAGCAAACAAACTTCTTTCAAAATAAATGGAAACATATTGTATATATAATTTAATAATGTATTATTGAGTTTATATAGTGACATTATTGTTGCTCTGTGGCTCTAGAAACAAAATTTAATTATATTTAAAATATACAGAAATTCTTGTACTGTTCTGAATTTATTATTTTTTTATTCATATATATATATATATACATATATATGTGTATATATATATGTACATATATATGTATATATATATATATGCATATATATGTGTATATATATATATGTATATATGTGTATATGTATATATATATGTATATATATATGTGTATATGTATATATATATATATATATATATATGTGTATATATATATATATATATATATGTATATATGTGTATATATATATATATATATATATATATATATGTATATATATATATATATATATATACATATATATACACTTGTCCTCAAAATTATTCATACCCTTGTTAGTTTTTGTGATTTTTTTTTTTTTTTTTGATTTTTGATTTTTGTGATGAAATGAATACATTTTCTAAATTTGCGTATGAGTTATGTGTGACCAACAAGTGAAAGAATGCCAACAATACACAAGAAAAGAAAACTTAATATTTTAGGGCTATTTTATTCAGTAATTCTCCAAAAATGCCATGTTCAAAATTATTCATACCCTAGTCAAATGTCTCTCTTTAATAGTCTATAGCATAGCCTTTGTTGTTTATGACTGCTTTTAAATGATTCTTGTACATGTCCACAAGCTTCCTGCATGTCTCCTGTGGGATGTTGGCCCACTCTTCCTTGGCGAAGGCCTCAAGCTGGGTCAGGTTGGTGGGTTTCCTAGCCATCACTCTGGTCTTCAAGTCTCGCCACAAGTTCTCAACTGGACTGAGGTCAGGGCTCTGACTTGGCCATTCTAGGACACTGACACCATTGTCCTTGAACCATTTCTGCACTACCTGGGCAGTGTGTTTTGGATCATTGTCCTGCTGGTATGTCCAGTTGTGTCCAAGCTGGAGTTTCTCAGCAGATTCTTTTAAGTTTCCATCAAGGATCCTGATGTAATCCTCCTTTTTCATGGTTCCTTGGATCTTTACGAGGTTCCCTGTGCCACTGGAAGACAAGCATCCCCACAGCATTATGCTTCCACCACCATACTTGACGGTGGGCACAGTGTTCTTGGGCTTGTATGCTTCTCCTTTCTTCCTCCAGACATATTGAACATCCATATGGCCAAATAACTCCAACTTCGTCCCATCAGACCAGAGGATGGTTGACCAAAAGCTGGGATCTTGCTTCAGGAGACCTTCCACATGCTTCTTTCTGAGCAGAGGTGTCTTCCGAGGCCTACGTCCATGGAGACCTCCTCTGTACAAAGACTCGCTCGTTGATGGACCGTGACAGCTTTGTCCCTGTCTGGTTGAGTGTTTCCATTAGGGCCTTGGTTGTGGTCTGAGGGTTGTTGGTGAACTCTCGGCAGATTTTCCTGGCAAGTTTGGGGGACACCTTACGTTTCCTGCCACGCCTGCTGAGGTTTTTAACAGTATTGAACCTCTTGTGCTTGTTGATGACCCTCTGTATGGTCTACACAGGGACATCTTACTGCTTTGAAATGGCCTTGTAAGCTTTTCCTTCATTGTGGGCTCACAAGACACTGACGTAAGTCTCCACTGAGCTCTTTCTTCTTTACCATTAGGACCAGAAATTGAGTAAGACCAGAACTTATTATCTCTATTTATATCTATTATAATATAGATATAATATATCTATTATACTCTTATTCTCTACTCTATTTATACTAAAAGATGCAATTTATTAATTTTTTGAAATCATTGTTTAAAACTTGGTCAATAACAAAGCTAATTTTCCTTTGTAACATCTTGAAATGACTACAGGCCAAAGATTCATACATTTTGTTGGGATATTGTCAGGGGTATGAATAATTCTGAACATGAGCAAAATATCTCTTTTGGCCATATCTATTAAAATGCAAATAAAGTTTAACCAACTCATCTGTGGATTTGTGCATAACAACAAGTAGAAAAGAGATACACAAGAAGTACCACCATAGTAACTTTTACAAAGGAGGAATATAAAAGAGAATGTTATTTTCCATGGGGTATGAATAATTTTGAGGACAAGTGTGTGTGTGTGGGTATATATATATATATATATATATATATATATATATATATATATATATATTATGTATATATATATGTATGTATATATATATGTATATATATTATATATGTATATATGTGTGTGTATATATATATGTATATAAAAAAAAAAAAAAAAAATATATATATATATATATATATATATATATATATATATATATATATATATATATATATATATATATATATATATATATATATATTATATTTATATATATATATATATACATAAAAATAAATTCTGATCCTCTACTGTGTCTGCAGGGTTACAAACGTGCGATGGAGGGTATTTATCCCCCTGCAAAACGTCACGAAGGCGAGGTGTTCGGCGTGCAGCAGTTCGGCTCTCAGCAGCCCGACGTGTTCGGCCCCTACGCTGGAGGAGGTCGAGGGGGCTACATGGGCCCTGAGCAGCGGCCGGTGCAGGGCCAATACCCGTATCCATATGGCCGGGACCGACAGGGGCCCCCACAGCACAGCATGATGGGCTCAGGGCCTCCGGCAGCATCCGGGGGCCCCGGGGAGGGGCCGCAGCCTAACATGTGGCACCCCAGGACAGAAATGGGCTACCCATACAGGCAGGGCCAGGGGCCCCCCTACGCCGGCATGGGCCGAGGAGAGGACCCGGAGGGCAGGGCCCCCCAGGACGGCCAGTGGCCCCCCAGTCATCCAGGCCAGCGCCAGCCCCCGTATCCCCCCCACTCCTCGTCCCCCTCCATGCCCCCCTGCCCTCCAGGCAGCCTCCCTCCTCCTTCCAGGCCACGCCTGCCGTCCCTAATCATGTGACCCGCTCTCACAGCCCGTCCTCCTTCCCCCGGCCCCTGGGGGGCTCTCTGTCCCCCAACAGCGCCCCATACCTGCCCTCCATGAAGAAGCCAGGGGCCCTGCCCCCTCAGGGCCTCCCCCCCATCCACAGAGAGGTCAGCTTCCCCCCCGGCTCTGTGGAGGCCACGCCTCCCAAACTGAAGCCACGACGCCGGCTCACCGCCAAGGACACAGGTTAGTCAATGCACACATGCTGAACACACGCAGAACACACGCAGAACACATGCCAAACACACTGTCTTGTACAATTTTAATAAGTCAACAAACAACAAAATCCAGTAACTAATAAGGGAGTGGATGTTGAAGAGCGTGGACTGTGTTGTTTTGTTTTTGTTCACCGTCGTATTGAATTGAGTATTGAGAATCGTGGAACTTCACCGGTGCTGGAATCAACCACTAAATCTCTGGTCATCCCCAGCTACTGCTGGCTGCATATGCAGGACACAAGCTATTACTCTGACAATTTGTGACAATTCCTGTAACCGCTACATGAGCGTTGTGCAGAGCGGCGGCAGTAAGCCAGCCGGTGGGCCACAGCCTCCATTCACATGACGGGTATCGAATGAATCGGTATCGCTTTAAGAGTACTGTTATTGTACTTTTAAACGATACCCAGCCCTAGTAGCAGCCTCGTAGTGTTTGAGGCTACTGGCAGTAGCTCAGTCTGCAGGGACTTGGCTTGAAAACTGGAGGGTCAGCGGTTCAAGTCCACATATGGACATGTAGTGCAAAGCGCTTTGAGTGGTCAGAAGATTAGAAAAGCTCTGTATGAATGCCATTACTATTATTATCCAGCATTAGTGTGGATGTAGCCTGAAACACAGGGACACATTTCAGAAGCTCTGTGATTGACTCGTCCTATCAGGAACCCCGGAGGCATGGCGGGTGATGATGTCACTGAAGTCCGGCCTATTAGCAGAGAGCACCTGGGCTCTGGACACCATCAACATCCTGCTGTATGACGACAGCACCGTGGGCTCCTTCAGCCTCACACAGGTCAGACACACTGATGTTTAGTATTTATTCTGAATACATTTATAAGGAAGAAAAAAAAAAAAAAAAAAAATATTCTTTTTTTCCTCCCTTAGAAAAAAAAATTTTTTTTTCACTTTTTTTCTTTTATTTTTATTATTAAAGATATATTAGTATTATGGCTCCTCTTCCCCCAACCCCCAACAGTTGTTGGTTTGTTTCTTCCTTCGCAGCACCTCGGCACTCCCCAAGCACCCCCCCCGGGGTTCATTAATAAATTTTTCTAAACTTAAATTTTTTTAAACATAAAGCATAAGAAGCATTATGAATCTAATATACTGCATATTACTAATGAAGTTTATGTGTTTTTAATGAAGGTTAATCTGTCTATAACAACAAGGGACCCCTTTTCTATCATTGAGTAAACTAAGTGACATAATGTATGAATATTTCATATTGTATTCAATGCGTAACCATAAAAACAGCACAACAGCTGATAAACTGTTAAATTAATCCAAATAGTGAAGAAGTTGTGTAAAACTATTAGATTTACTATGAATAATGCATCAGAGGCGAGTTGTCCTGTTATTTATGGGAACTTTTGATATAATTCTCTGTCTGTATTATGTGATCTATTTTATTTTTAATCATATATACTTAATGGGCTTCTTTTTCGACAATTCAGTGTCTCTTCTCCCTGACGTTTCACCATTGTGCTACTTTGGTTGTTTTAACTGACTACTTTTCTAGTTTATCTCTTAAATAATAATCCAAACTTAAAATATTTACAGAGATGAATGACATGCTGAGATATTTACTGTATGTATTTTTTAAAAAGTTGTTTTATACTGTCTTCACTCCATGAGCGAAGTGAATTTTTGCCTCGCTTTGCTCACGAATTGGACTGCCGGTATCATTTGTGTTCATTCGCGCTGGAGAGAAGGAGGAGCTTGTCTCCACAGATAGCAACAACTTTCCTTTCCTCCATCAAATGTGGAAGAAATAACCGCTGTTGCTGCTTTGCACATGTTAGTGAAGTTCCAGATATGTCAGAAAACCAAACGCCGCCATGTCTGGGTTCGTAACATCACCCGGCTGGGAGGTATTCACGTACATTGACTATGTGTAGCCAGACGTCACTACAGCAGTATGAACCCAGAATGAACAGATTGTGCTGTGATTTGACTACAATAAACAGATCAAATAAAGAGAATTTACAGTAACGTGGAAGCTGTAGAAATATTGAATTATTTCTGTTAAGTATATATGTTATTATAAATAATAAACAGTCAGTTGACCTCCTGCAGCTGCCGGGTTTCCTGGAGCTCATTGTGGAGTACTACCGCCGCTGCCTCATCCAGATCTTCGGCATCCTGGAGGAGTATGAAGTGGGAGCCGAGGACCAGAGGACTCTGCTGGGACCCCTGTCCGACCCCCCAGAGGAGAAGGAGGAGGTGCTGAAGGAGGTGTCATCTAACGAGCAATCAGCCGAGGAGCAGAGGACACCCAGGAGGTCGGCAGAGGAGACAGAGGTGATGACGGAGGAGCTACTCACAGCTGCACCCACCGTCGAGGAGGAGGTGAAAGGTCAAATCAAAGAGGAGGTGAAGGATGAGGAGCACCAGGAGCAGGCAGAGCCCCGCCCCCAACAGGCCAGCAAGTACGACAAGCTGCCAATCAGGGTGGAAGAGGAAGGGAAGGGGTGGGAGGAGGTGGAGGAGCGCTGGGCTGAGCTCGGCCGACCCAATGGCTTCATCAGCGGCCTCCTGCACTGGAGGGCCGGAGGAGGAGACTCCACCGCTCACATCCAGACTGGAGACACCATCCCTCCCACACAGAGGAGGGGGGAAGGAGGCGAGGGGAGGAGACAGGAGGGAGGAGGAGAAGATGACAGACTGGAGGAGGCGCAGGGAGGCAAGGAGAAGAACCTGCCGGGCGCTGAGGAGACGCCACCTGAAACACAAGAAGGTATTATTTTATTTTATTAATTTATTTCTGATCAGATACTTTGATTTCTTGTTTTATTTTGTTTGTAATAGTTTCATAATGAATTTATAATATAATATAGTATAACTGTCTATTACTGTGGGGTTGTTGTAGTACAGGTGATACACCACTAGGTGGTTCCCCTCTCTCTTATGAGGATTTATTATCGTCTCTTTAATGGTTTTAAATTGTTCTGCAGCCATAAAAGAGATCATAACTCTGTCCCTCCAGGCTCCCTCTCAGAGGTCAGAGGTCAGAGATCACCGGCGGCTCAGAGTCCCATCAGTGAGCTGGAGCACGAGCCTCGCTGCTGGGACGAGGCTCCCCTGTCCACGGCCGAGTACTGGCAGGACTCTCTGGCCAAACGCTGCGTCTGCATCTCCAACATTGTGCGCGGCCTCTCCTTCGTCCCCGGCAACGACGCAGACTTATCACGGCACCCGGGCCTGGTGCTGATCCTGGGCCGGCTGGTGCTGCTGCACCACCACCACCCACGCAGGAAACGGACGCCGCCCAGCTACCAGCGGGAGGAGGAGCAGGGGCTGGCCTGCAGTCGGGATGAGTGGTGGTGGGACTGCCTGGCAACGCTCAGGGAGAACACGCTGGTGACGCTGGCCAACATGTCGGGCCAGCTGGACCTGTCGCAGTACCCTGAGAGCATCTGCCTGCCCATCCTGGACGGGTTGCTGCACTGGATGGTGTGCCCGTCCGCAGAGGCGCAGGACCCCTTCTCCTCAGCGGGCAGCATCTCCTCGCTCACCCCTCAGAGACTCGTCCTCGAGTGTCTGTGCAAGCTGAGCATCCAAGACTGCAACGTGGACCTGCTGCTCGCCACTCCGCCCTTCAGCCGCCAGCAGAAGCTCTATGCCACGCTGTTGCGCCTGGTGGGCGAGAGGAAGAGCCAGGTGTGTCGGGAGATGGCGGTGGCTGTCCTGTCCAACCTGGCTCAGGGCGACCCCACGGTGGCACGCACCATCGCCCTGCAGAAGGGCAGTGTGGGAACTCTGATTGGCTTCCTGGAGGACAGCGTGGCCATGGCTCAGTACCAGCAGAGCTCACACAGCATGCTGCATGCCGCCGCACCGCCGGAGCCGCCCAGCATCAACATGATGTGCCGCGCCGCCAAGGCGCTGCTGGCTATGGCGAGGGTTGAGGAGAACCGGACGGAGTTTGTCCTGTACGAGAGCCGGCTGCTGGACATCTCGCTGTCGGCCGCGCTTAACTCGTCGGTGGCGGCCATCATGTGTGAAGTACTCTTTAAAATCGGCCGCTCGTGACACGAACACCGCCACGGAGCACGCTCAGTGTGACAAAGTGGCTCCTATTATATTTTTATTTAAAGAACACAAATGTTTTTACATACAAATGATTATATATATATATATATATATATATATATATATATATATATATATATATATATATATATATATATATATATATATGTATATACTGTATATATATAAAATATAGAATATATATAGCTCCATCGCAACATGTTTATTTGGGATTTTTAAGTAATTTTAATACAGAAATATTTAATACTTGTATTTTTAATTTTTTATGCTTTTGTCAATTTGTTGTTTTGTTTTAACCAAAGTGTGACGGTGGAGAACGTTCGGGTTCTGGCTCTCTTGTGGGCGTTTCTCTCTGTTTTTGGGGGGCGGGGTTAGTTAGATTTTGGGGGTGGGGTCAGCTTTATTTAAACACATGTTGTAGATAGGCTTCACACGTAGTCTGACACAGGATGTTCAGTCATGTACTTTGTTTTGGTGCAATAGGTTTGTTTTCTTACTTTAAATGTGAATTATTTGACCATCTTGCAGTTTGACCATCAGTATTTTGCCGAACCACGACAGTATCAAACGTCACTTTCTGTTTTATAAGAACTTTTTATGTCCTCCACCAATCAATCTCCCATCATCCTCCTGTAAATAGACTATGTACATTTGACTAATAACCACCTGAATGCTGGTTCCTCTCTTCCAGCAGGTTAAGACTTCTTTCTGTATTTAAAGAAACTCTCTCCAGGATGTTGTGTGGGGGGACGTTTGATTTGAGAGACTGTATGTACAGGAGGTCGGCGGGGCGGCGGGGCTGTACTCATGTTGCAAACTGACACGACTTCAGAAACAGTTATAACAAATGTAAAGAGATAAAAAAAGAAAGAGAGAACGTCTCCTGTTTGATTTGACAGACGTTGTTTCTTCAGATGTTTATATGTTCCACAACGAGAATAAACGTACATGAACTCTGGTTGAGCACTGTGAACGCAGCACTGGGCTCCTTCTGTGGGCAGAAACCTGACAGACGGACACTTCACTTATAGTTTTAATACGAGTCATTAATCCAGAAACAAAATTTAAAGTCTGCAGGCCGTAATGTTCATCATGAACAACAAAACAAGAACTTCTCTGTTAGTGGATTGTTAAAGGGACAGTTCACCCCAAATCAACTCCCTTAAAAGCAACGTCTCTTTCCAGCAATCTTGACCCAGTTACTCGAAATAATCCACAAACCTCGTTGCGAGCAGTTTCATGTCATTACTACTTTCTTTGCACCAAAGTGTGCATCTACGAGGAGGACGCCATTAATGTTTACATCTCATGCTGTCATGAGCCTCTCATCCATTATGGAGGATGCAACCTGCCAAAATTTAAAAAAAAAAAAAAAAAAAAGAATAAATGCATGACTTAAGAAATAAATAAATATATTTAATGTCATTAAATGTAGAAAAATACGAAAAATAAATGCAGACATTGACTGATAATATGTGACAAATGCTGTTTTAATTTTCTATTTTATTGATTTATTTGTATATGTTTTTACATTTATTTTTGCTAAATGTGCGTGTGTTTGTGTGTGTGTGTGTGTTATTTATTTTGGTATGTATTATTTATTTTGCATTAATTTTTGCTTTTTTACTTTGTTCATTTTGACATTTATTATTTATGTATTTGTTTGCTTTTTATTTATTTTTGCATTTATTTTAAAATGCATGTATTTATTTCTGTATTTATGCATTTAATAATTTATTTTTGTTTTTATTTATTTTTCTTTAATTTGTATTTATTTTGAATTTTTTAAAGATGTATCATATATTTAATTTTAAATGCATGCATTTAATTATGTATTTATGCATTTATTTTGGCAGGTTCTGTCATCCATAGTCCACGAGTAGATGCACATTGTAATTCTACAATTGAAAAGTTTGAATATTTCGAAAATCAATTTATAATTAATTATAAAAAGAGTTCAGTTATTTTGAGGATAAAGTCAGAATTTTACATGTAAACTTTAATGACAAAATATATTGTAAAATTTAAAAGAAACTAATACATATAAGAATATTATGAGAATGAAGTCGTCGGATTTCAAGAACAAAATGTGGTAAGAGATTATTAGCGTGTTTTAAACAGTCCAGATGTGCTGTCCAGTTAGAAACCTGCAGTTTAGGACATGTATCATTTTTTAAAATATTGATGAAACAGTTTGTGTGATTGTTTTCTGTCCTTCAGCTCCTGTTTGTCTCCGCAGATCTGAAGTTTTATCATCCGTCTGCCATCTTCAACGTGTCTCCTGGTAAACACACTCTTCCTACATTTCCCAGAATGCTGTTTGATGACAGCTCTTAAACACAATGTTTTTCATTCCTTAAAACAGGAGAAAGCACCACTGAGGACAGACGCCGAAATAAAAATGCAGAAAGGAGAATCAGTCAAATTATATGGATGTAAATAAAAACACAAGTTAATGATGAAATATCAGAATTAATATCTTTTCAGACACATAAACAATCACCATGTTTTTATATAGAGTCACCAGAATATTTTATAACTGCTGTGTTTAACTAATCTTGAGGTACAAGCACTTTACTATTACTACCACTTTACTAGTATTTCCATTATCTACTACTTTCTACTTCTATTCTACGGCATCTCATATTGTTGAAATATGAGATTTTACTGCACTACATTTATTTAATAACTTTACCAGAATTAATCTGATGTTCACAGGATTTGAATAAGTTTTATTACAGTACAAAGATGGCTGAAATATAAAGTTAATAATTATTTAATAGCTCTGTTGTCTATAAATAGTAGTAAAAAATTGTCATTAATTAATAAAATGCAACATAAGTTGCATGAATCCTTTGCATCCCCCGTTTAACTCTTTTTTTCTGAAATATTTCATCTTTATTCATAAGATTGATATTTTCTAAAAAGTCTAAATTTTTCTTCTTGAAATATTTCAGGTTTTTACTGTTTTTTTTTCTATTTGTATGTATTTTATATTTTCTTAAAAAATGCAACTTTTTCTTAAATTACAACCATTTTATATATTTTTTTCTCAGAATATTTCAAATTTATTTTCAAAATTTACTCTTAATTTTTTTTCATTCTTACAGCATTTCAACTTTATTCACAAGAGATTCATATTTTATTTTCTAAAAAAATCTATACACATTTCCAATGGCAAAATGTTTAATTTTGTCCATACTTAATCACAATTAATTACAAATTAATCACATTTTTCAGCTGTTGCATCTTTTTTCTCGCCAAGATTTAGTGTTTGTTTTTGTAGCTTCCTTCACTATAAGCTGCTATGATGTGCCGTTGATTAATGCCTACACGTATTTTTAATATTATATTCATTATATTTAATATATTTATTTTTTATCAAGTCATTTGTTTGTGGTAGGTTTCGTCCTCCATAGACATGGAACTGTAGAGGTTTCAAATTATTTTTTTTTCTGGTGTCACTCTTCCTTAAAGTGCTTCGACAAAATGTGAATTTTATCTACATTCCCAGGAAAACTAAATGTGCAGAGGAAGAACGTGATTCGATCAAAAGCTCCGGAACTGCCACTGAATGATTGTGATGATGATTACACCATGGTGTAATAAAAAAAAAGTTTTGTATTGTAACATGGTCGCGCTCGCAGTTGAGGCCTGACGGCACAGCTAACGTTAGCATGTTTAAGCTAGCTTGTGTCGAGGCCTGTGGGAGGAGGCTGGGACTCGGGTGGACTCGGGCAGACCCGGGTTTTAGGGTGTAACATGCCTAGTGTAACTAGAGCTGTGGTCGTGTGTTGCGATAAGCTCAATTTCGGCAAGTGCTGACAAGATTTTACTGTTGTACTCCAAAGATATGACGCATTGATGATGTGTCACCCAGCCTCCCTCAGTAGGTCTTATACAGTTAGCACGCTAACGTTGCTATACTGGTGGTCCTCCGGTAGCTGCTTAAATAAGGATTACTGTTGTAAAATATAAATGAATGAGTGAACCACAGATTTGTTTTTGCACTTTATTTTAGTCGCTGACTCCACCTGCCGTCAGGCTCGGCAGGGTGTCCTGCTGAGAGAAACAAGGGCACCAAAACGACATAATAGATCATATTTTCAATGGTCTGCTTCAGTGCCACCAGAAAAGGAGAACGTGAAGCTAACTGTTCCTCCTCCTCCCGTCTGCTTCCAGGATGAATTCAATTCATTTTCTGCACAGAAGAATTTCAGAAAACAAAAACTGATCTTAATAAATAAACTGTCTTCATCTAGGAGGGCTGCTGGGAGCAGGACTGGGAACAAACTGGTCCAGAGGATTCGCCAGTCTCTGCTGAGTCTCTTCAGAAACACATCAGCAGATTCTCCATGTTAGTTTCAGTCTCTCTGTTGACTCGTTTGATTCGTCCTCCAGCTGCAGAGTCCCAGTCCAGAGGTTCAGATCCAGCTGCAAGAGGTCACCAAGACCTGAAGACAGAGTCCCAGTCCAGAGGTTCAGATCCAGCTGGTCACTTTGACTTGAAGACAGAGTCCCAATCCAGAGGTTCAGATCCAGCTGCAGCCTCGGAGGTCTTTGGGATGGACGGGAAGAGGGACTGCATCTTCTGTCTGAACTCTGATAACTGAAAGAGACGAGGAAGAGCGTCAGGGAGGAAACTACAGAGAAACCTGACGGTTGTTCCCTTGAACTGGTGAACATTTATTTTAGTAATTTTATCTCCAGCTGACTTTAACAATTTTCTGAATATTTCAACTTTTTTGTTCTGCAAGTTTAACAACTTTTTTATGGAACTATTTCAACTTTATTCACAAAATTTAATGTTTTATTTTCTAAGAAAACTCTATTTCCACTAAAATGCACTAAACTTTTTCAGGTTTACTCACAAAAGTTACAATATTATTTTCTAAATTTTGTTTTTCTTATACTTCAAAAAAAAACTTAGTTTTTCCCCTCTGAATATTTCAATTTTATTTTCTAAAAAAAACATATTTTTCCACTAAATACAAGAATATTTATTTGTATATTTGTGTATAATGTGTAACTGCAGATACGTACGCTGTGAACACCGAGGACTTTCCACACTGTGACGCTGAGCAGACCGACTCCACACCAGGCGTACAGAGAGCCCCAACCCAGAGCTCTGAGGGCCAGAGACGCTCCGCTCTCTGGGGCCGCTGCCGTCGCTGCAACGCCCTGCACGGGAACCAGTCAGTGAACACAACATCAGGAACTAGAGTCAGTGAACACGTCGGGAACCAATCAGCAAACATGTCAGTGACCAGAGTCAGTGAACACAACGTCAGGAACCAGAGTAAGCGAACACGTCAGTACACCAGTCAGCAAACACAACGTCAGTGACCAGAGTCAGTGAACACAACATCAGGAAGTGTACGTATAGGTCGTAAAAGTTTAAAGTGGTCTGTTCACAGACTTTTGGCCACACAGTTTAATAATATTAATATGTGGCTCAGATATTTCATTTAACTGTTAATAAAAGCAGCAGTTTGACATGAAACATCTCCTCTCTGAACGTCGCTCCTCGTTTCATCTGATGTCACATTTCTGAATGTTATCTCGGTCTCTCTGAAGGTTCGACGCAGACAACAAAGACGAGTCTGTGACAGAAATAAACTCCAGGAACAAGCGCTCGATTGTTTCTCCACACTAAGTTTATCTGTGAGCGTCATGTTTAATCAGATCCTGTAAGCGGCCAATCATCACACAGTTCCAGTTAACAGGACGAGTTTAAAGGCCGCGTCGAGAGATTTCATGGCAATGTTCTATTTTCAGGCCGACTGTTGGAGGAATGTGTGGAGGGAAACCAGACGCTTTTTCTAACTTCCACTAACTTATCACACACCTATGGAGGCATAGGAGTGCCATAAAAAAAGAATAAATCTGTAAAAAAATGAGAAATAAATGTGGAAATATAACAACAAAATATTAAAGAATAAGCATTCTCATTTATTTTCACATTAATATTTATTTCCATATAATATATTTATATCAATATATATAGATTTGTATATAAATTACTCTTTTCTGTATGCTTAAGGTGATTTATTTATTTGTATCCCTTTATTTTTCCTTATTCTTTTCCCAACAGTTTTTGCTATCGCCACGCTGTCAGTTAACTGGCTTGACTTGTTTATTCTTTAATTAATTCGTCTTTATTTTTCCACATTTATTTTCTTATACATATTTATCCTTTTTTTGTTATTGCACACCTATGACTCCATACAAGTGAAAACATTTCAACTTTATTCTCAAGAATTTGATATTTTATTAATCTCTATTTTTACTTACTTTGCTAAACTTTTTTCTTTAAATATGTCAGACTTATTGTAAAAATTAAGTTTTCTTTATTCTCAAAAATACAACGTTTTTTTCTTGAAACAAATCAAGAGGATTAACACCTTCAAATGAAAATTAACCAGCAACTATTTGTTTATGTCACTTTTCAAGAAAAAAAAGCACCAAAACTTTTCTGGTTACAGTTTCAAGAATGCAGGATGCAACACACATTTCTTTAAGCCAATATTTCTTGACATTTTGTCAGAGGTTTACCTTACTAAACCAGCCTGGGCTTTTCTTCTTGGCCAGCGCCAACGTGGAGCCAAATCCTGCCATCATCCCCGCTGACGCCACCGTGGTGAGGAACGCTGCACCTGCACAGGAAGTCAGATTTCACAACTAAAAAACTACTTTTTTACTATTGTCTTATGCAAAAACAATCTCTCTCTCTCTCTCTCTCTCTCTCTATATATATATATATATATATATATATACATGTATATATATATATATATATATATATATATATATATATATATACACATATACATATATATACACACATATATATACACATATATACATATATATACACATATATACATACATATATACACATATATACATATATATACACATATATACATACATATATACACATATATACATATATATACACATATATACATACATATATAACATATATATATATATATATATATATATATATATATATATATATATATATATATATATATATAGATAATTTTAGCAATTTTAAGAGTCTCTTTTCCAAAAACACACAACATATGAGACACTCTGACTTTAGGCATTCATATTAACGAAAGGTAATTAAGATTTTTTTTTTTTAAATCTTTTTTCTAAAGATTGGTTAAAACACTGACTTTATAGAGTAAAAATCAAATCAGAGGTCTGAAATTATTAACAAAAGGATGCTTGTTCCATTATGCCACGCCGAACTGAACTCCAGACCTTATATTTTCAGTAATTAGTCAAAATACACATTTTAGGGCTCAATCGAGATTCTCTATAACCACGAAATTATTAAACGTTGCGGATTTTGAGTGGAGTCTGGCGTCAGGGGGAGCCAACCAAGGACATTACATATCAAATGGAACCAGCTCCATTATAATATTTGAGCGGTAATGACGCTTTGCAAAGACAAATAACTCTCGGAGGACGGGCTGTTTTGATGGATTGTATTCAGCCGAATTGAAAAGAAGAACCTAAAGTTTTAGGAACAGTCTTTAATTACAATTTATGACTTAGGCGGGATTTTTGTTAACCTCGGAAACCTTTAACCGTACAGGTTTTGAATGGAGTCTGGCGGCACGCTCTTCATCCACGACTGGAGAACGTGAATTTTGTATTTACTTGGTGTTAAAGTTCCTGAATAACTGAGGAAACAAAAATAGCCGATTTTAAAGTGGAGTTTGGTGTGGACAGGTCGACATTACTTTGACCTCAAATAGAAAAACGCTAACTGAAAACTGCTAACAGTTCCAGTTACTATAAGCTACAAGCTAACCGGCTAACTGCTATCTTGCCTTTTAACATCTGCAGTTTCGCCTCTTCATCGCTTTCTGCTCCTTCTCTCACATTCACGGTCATGTTTTCTTTCGCTGCTGCTGCCATTTTTGTTTCAGTCCGTCTGTGGAAAGCGACCGGATAGAAACAAGCTAGCAAACAAACGCAAGAATACCGTGCTTATTAAATCAAACATTAATTTAGAAGAGTATAACTTACGTTGTACAAAACTTTTATTTAAGTATGATTTGTTATTGTGTGTAGAAAATACTGGATGCGTTTTATTTCACAATTTTAAGTCGAGTACGTGTTTAGAGAGGAAAGTCATAGAGACGGACTCCCGAACCAAAGATCGTCTATTCCATAAAATTTGTGAAGGCTTCCTGCGGGAAAGACGAAGAGATCTCACTCTGTTTCATAGAACTATCCCAGTTTGCACTTCGATAAAATCAGATTATCTATTGTGCGTTTTGTATGTAATCCTGACAATCATCACGAGATTTTTAAAGCACATTAAAAATTATCTAAAATATTTTATATTAGAAAATATGAATTTTCTAATATTTTTAAAATAATATTTGTATGTTAGCTGTTGTATTTCTGCCAATGTTGCTATAATCTGTTGTGTTGTTTTGTTTGTTAAAAAAAAAAAAAGTCGCAATATGTTTGGAAAAATTCCATTAATACATGAAAAAAATACATTTAAAAGAAAGGAAAAGTACACATAAGCGTACAGATACACAAATGTACTTGAAATTATAGAAAAATAGTGACCATTAACTATAATAAAAGGAAAAATTAAATAGATTAATAAATAGACAGGAATAGATTCATATAGAAAATGATAATTAACATTAAAATCTTTTAAAATAAACACGATAAGAATGTGATGAATAATAATGGAAGAGATCATATATGCACACACAGACTGAATGCACCAAACTATAATTTGTTGTCTGTGATTAATTATTTTGTGGCTGTATGAGCAGCTTCTGTTTTCAGTTGTGTGTTTTTTTTTTTTTTTTTGTATTGTTTTATTTCAGGACACTAAAACACAGAACTACAGATCAGTATATCAGTTAGCACTTACCTTAGCTTAGCATAATGCCTGGAAACAGGGGAAAGAGTTAGCTTAGCATAAAGTCTGGAAATGGGGGAAACATCTTAGCTTAGCATAAAGACTGGAAACAAGGGAAGCAGTTAGCTTAGGTTAGCCTAAAGACAGGAAACGGGTAGCCATTTGCTTAGCTTAGTGTAAGGACTGGAAACAGGGAAAACATTTAGCTTAGCTTAGCATAAAGACTGCAAACAGGGGACGCAGTTAGCTTAGGTTAGCCTAAAGACTGGAAACAGGGGAAACCGTTAACTTAGCTTAGCATAAAGACTGTAAACGGGGAACAGTTAGCTTAACCCAGCATAAAGACTGGAAACAGGGGAAACCGTTAACTTAGCTTAGCATAAAGACTGGAAACGGGGAACAGTTAGCTTAACTCAGCATAAAGACTGGAAACAGGGGGAACACTTATCTTAACTTAGCATAAAGACTGGAAACGGGAAAAAATAGCTTATCTTAGCATTAAGACAGGAAACAGGGGAAACACCTAGCTCAGCATAAAAACTGGTGCAGGGGAAATAGTTAGCTTGGCTTAGCATAAAGACAGGAAACAGGGGAAGTAGTTACCTTGGGTTATCTTAGCATAAAGACTGGAAGCAATTAGCTTATCTTAGCATAAAGACTGGAAACTGGGGAAACAGTTAGCTTAGCATAAAGACTGGAAACATGGAAAATGGATAGCTCAGCATAATAACTGGCAACAGGGGAAACAATTCAGCTTAGAAAAATAGCTTAGCTTCAAGACTGGAAACGGGGGAAACAGTTAGCTTAGCATAAAGACTGGGAACAGTTAGCTTAGCATAACAACTGGCGAAAGAGGAAACCGTTAGCTTAGCATGATGAGTGGAAACATGGGGAACAAATAGCTAGGCATAAAGACTGGTAACAGGAAAACTTAGCTCAGTTTGACAATATTTTTATCTACAAAAGGGGAGCCCTTTTTCAATGCAGAGTGGTTCGTCTTCTCAGTCGAGGATCTGTGCAGACTGAGACGCGGAGCTCCAGCAGGTCTGCGGAGGATCAGGATGCTCTTCACGTCCTCCTCCTCCTCGTCCTCCTCCAGACCGACACAGACACAGACTCTCTGATCCTACAGGGAGCCACTGCCGCCGTCTCCCGATCCGGACCCGGCTCTCCCCCGGCCACGCTCCCGGTCTCCCGTCCAGAACCGGATCCATAACACCGGGATATACAAACGCTGCATTATGTGAGGGGGACGCTGCATGGGCACGAGGCGGGGGTGTTGTGGTGGTGGTGGGTTTATGGATTCTTTTGGACCCTGCGCGCGTGCGTTTGTTTACGAAATATTACAAAATAAAAGCGGAAGATTTGGGATTAAAAAAATCGGATTTGCTTTTATTTTGTCTCCTGACACAAAAACCCGACATGACGATTCATGTGAACATTTGGGGAGCCTGAACGCACCAGCAGCACGCGCACAGTTCTGACATAATTAACCGTTTCCGTCATTATTTACCTATCTGCTCACCTGTGAGGACACATGTCTCAGATCCACCATGCGGCTCTGGACCAGCAGCACCACCAGTACAACCAGATCTGCACCCGCGGCAGCAGCGGCTCGTGCCCGGCCCCCGCCGCGGGAACAGAGCCGTCCTTCCCCGGTCAGAGGAGCCGGACCCCCCGCAGGAAGTGGCAGCTGTTCCCGGGAAGGAACCGGTTCTACTGCGACGGGAGGATCATGATGGCGAGACAGACCGGGGTCTTCTACCTGACCCTGGTCCTGATCCTGCTCACCAGCGGCCTCTTCTTCACCTTCGAGTGAGTGGACACACGCACGCGCGCACACATTAGATATAATTGAAGATAAGTCATTGATGGAGACTATCAATACATTAATTGATTCATTCATTAAAATAAATAAATACATATTTTATATACACATATATAAAAATGCAATTTTTTAATATTTTTCATGTTATAGTATAATCATGTTATAATATTTTAAAAGTAAACTTTATTTCTTCCAGAGGTTGAAGAAGTATTTAGATGTTTTTACTTAACATCAGAAAATGTAAATACTCCTGTAAAGTATTCAAGTACCTTTTAAAATAGAACCTCAGTACAGCGCTCCAGTAAATGTGCAGTCATGTTATGATGAATTATCCACAGTTTTGTTTTTAAAATGATCTTTTATTGCGAGAAATCCTGGAAAAAAAGTGTTATTTAAATCAAAACCTTCAGACTGGATGATTAAAGCAACAGAGAAGATATTTCTGTTGTTGTCTGTTGTTTTCTGACTTTCTAACCTTGGAAAAATAATACTGCGTACTTACAAGTAAAAATCAACTACTACTCACAACTGTTGTATCTCACTGTTTTGTGTGTGTATATACATATATATGTATATATACATACTGTATATGATATATATATGATATATATATACTGTACACACACACACACACACACACATATATATATATATATATATATATATATATATATATATATATATATATATATATATATATATATATATATATATAGAGAGAGAGAGAGAGAGAGAGAGAGAGAGAGAGAGAGAGTGTAAGTATCTGTGTCCTTCAGCTCTGACAGGAATGTGACTGTAGTTTTTTTTTTCTACCAAACCTCGGGCATTTTTCTGCAGATTTTTCATCTCTGTTTCAGTTCTCTGATTTGTCTCGGTGGATTTAGTCACAACAAACACACCACAGGAAGTGTGTGTGTGTGTGTGTGTGTGTGTGTGTGGTTTATAATGAGAGCAGTCGGTGTGATCAGGTAAAGGTTGTCGCTTTCAGCTCTGCAGCCAAAAACAGCAACAGAAACGTCGTCAGAGCTAAATTTATCCGGCGAGTGTCACATCACTGAGGCGCCTCAGATCATCTCTCAGTTTATTCACATTAACTGATGACGCATCGATCCCGAGACCTCAGACCAGGTCCCTGAAAACCACCACAGATCCACATACCAAAGATTTCACATTGGGACCGATTTGTCAGAGCAGACGTTTATTCAGGACATCGTATATTCACTGTGGAAGGATAAGAGCTTAAATAATAAATCCATCAACACAAAATGAATCAACAGTTTTAATAGTTTGATAATATTTTAAGTCTGCATGGGTGATTACATTTATAGCTAAGCGGTCACATACGGTATAAACAATCTGCTAATTGGTGTTTTGGTGCATATCAATAAAGATATTAAGAGAAAAGAAAAAAAAACAAGAGCTGCAAAGATCTTTTTGAATCATGAAAATGAAATAAAAAATATAAAAAAAATTCTAATATAAAGAAAATCTAAAATTATTCGTTTTAAAATGAAAAGAGCTGCACAGTGTTAATGACGTGTAACATGTGCAATGTGCTGAAATAATAACCAAAGAATCACATTTGAAATCAAAAGGCTGCTGATTCACCACGTGGATGTCGTGTGGAAATAAAGTTTTCTTGAAGTTTATTTATTCCGAAGCAAACAAACAAACCAACAAAATAATCATCGATCACGTTGCCTCTTACTAAACACATCGATCCTGCAGGTGCATGCTGGTCCTTAACATGCTTTCTTTTATAAGTCTGAGGTATGGAAGCCCGTAGGAGACTTTACTGAAATGATAATGCAAACTTGAAAATTTAATTCCACAGTAGCATTATAATCCACAAATGCAATAATCCAATTAGCATTTTCTTTCTCACACACTGTTGCTGTATAGTTGTACAGGTGTACTATGACTATATTAAAATGCTTGTTTTTTGGACAGTATTTAAATGTTAATTCAGACCTGCTGTGATTGGCTGACACCTTCCGTTTGTTTTGATTTGTCCTCAGCTGTCCCTTCCTGGCGTCCAACCTGACCCCGGCCATCCCGGCGGTTGGCGGCGTCCTATTTGTCTTTGTGATGGGGATGCTGTTCAGGGCGAGCTTCACCGACCCCGGCGTCCTGCCCCGGGCCACGCCGGACGAGGCCGCCGACCTGGAGCGGCAAATCGGTGAGGCGGTTTTCATTTTCTTTGCTCTTCAGCACTTTTCTCATCTGTACTTTTTGCTGTGATCTCATTTATCAAGTAAAACTTGTGCTCTTACTTTTAGTACATTTATCACCGTTTTCATGACGACTTTCAGTCAGATATTAAAATACAGTTGTTTTTTTCTCCCAAATATGTCATTTTCTCGCGTTATAACATCACATGAAAGAAACATTTGAGTCCAGAAATATGTAGGCCTACATTACATAGTGTGTGTGTGTGTGTGTGTGTGTGTGTGTGTGTGTGTGTGTGTGTGTGTGTGTGTGTGTGTGTGTGTGTGTGTTAGTCACATGACGTCTCGTCAGACCTCCGCTCTGTCAGAAATGTGAAACAGAAATCGGTTTCCACAGAAACTGAGCGTCACTGTTGAGGCTCTCTGATCTATTTTTGGAAAGCTCTTATTATTACTTTTGTTTGTGTTTATTTATATATTTTTCACACTGGATCCAAAATGTGTGGAGCGACTGAGCTGTCAATCACAGAAGAGCCGGAGCTCTGAGGAACGACCGAACATGGGCAGAAGAAGAGGCTCAGCTCAGTCTGTGAGAGGACAGAAATAGTTTGTTTTTACTGTGTTTTTGTTTTGTTTGGTCAGGAATTTATTCTGTGACGCACAGCTTGAAACAACATCCTCACAAGTCAGGGATCACTGAACGGGCCGCCTGGTCTTCACCCACAAAATGTCAGTCAAAGAGACACAACCAGGAAGACACTCAAAATGACCACAAAGATGCATACTAGTACTACAAAGAGACGCATAATAACAGCATGAAACAGACAGAGAGACTGGAAAACAACCTCAAAGAGACACAAAATGACTACAAAGAGACACAGCAGCTACAAAAACACACAATGAAACTACACAGAGACACAAAACAACAGAGAGACAGACTGCAAAAAGACAAAACGACTACAAAGAGACTCAAAATGAGGACAAACTATAAAGTCTGTGTGTTTTGAAGGAGAGCCGATGGGGTTTGTCCTAATTTCTGCCCATGAAAGTCATAAATGAGACATCAGACTCCTCTAATCGATATTTCATATGCCAACATTGGATTAAATGATTGTGTGTGATGTGTGTGGTTATGTGTGGTTTTCCCGTGTGGTTCTCAGTGTTTCCAGCGCTGCAGATTCAGTCGCTGTTTTACAGTTAGATACGAGCTGGTGGAGAAAGGGAAACTTTTGCTGAAGGTTTGGCAAAATTTAACGGTGCGATTGATTCCTATCAATCAGAGCTTTCAGACGGGATGGATCTCCTGCTGCATCGCTGTTTATTTGTTTTTCTGTGTTTATTTGTGTGTGTTCAGACTCGGCCGGCTGCTCCAGACCGCCTCCTCGGACCAGAGAGGTCCTGATCAACGGACAGACCGTCAAACTGAAGTACTGCTTCACCTGCAAGATCTTCAGACCGCCGCGAGCGTCTCACTGCAGCCTGTGTGACAACTGTGTCGGTCAGTCTGAGACATTTACTCAAGTATGGTACTTAAGTACAAAGTCGACGTACTTGTACTTTACTTGAGCATTTGTATGTTCTGCTACTGTCTACTTCTACTCCACTACATCTCAGAGGCAAATACTTTTTACTCCACTACCTTTATGTGACAGCTTTAGTTACTTGTGATGAGTGTGGTACTTTTACTGAAGTAAAGGATCTGAATACTTCTTGATTTTTAGCAGATTGGTTTTATAGTGAAAAGCTGTGTTGTTTGTTCCTGTCAGAGCGTTTCGACCATCACTGTCCGTGGGTGGGGAACTGTGTCGGACGGAGGAACTACCGCTTCTTCTACCTGTTCATCCTCTCGCTCTCCTTCCTCACCATCTTCATCTTTGCCTTCGTCATCACACACGTCATCATCAGTGAGTAACGCCGCCGCCTCCACACACAATGACACATTGATTTCTTTATTAAAACACTTCAGCTGCTGAACATCATTTCTCTGTTTCGCCGCAGTGGTGGAATACATTTACTAAAGTACTGTACTTTATGTACAAATTTGAGGTACTTCATCCTACTGTCTACTTTTAGTCCACTACATTTATGTGACAACTTTAGTTACTTTGCAGATTCTGATTTTTTTTTTCATACAGAACACGCAGAGTTTATAAAATCTGTTTTGTTATAAATCAAACAGTTTGTTCTAATACAGCTGAAAACTAGCAGTAAGTCCATTAATCAATTAGTCCAGTGACAGAAAATTTATATATATATATATATATATATATATATATATATATATATATATATATATATATATATATATATATATATTGCCTTAGTGGTCAGTTTTCATGTAAACATATAAAAATATGGTTTTAGATCTGATAATATTAATATTGTTAATGTATTAGTCATAATGTTGCAGCTCTGCAGCAGCTTCTCATCAGTGTTATTGATGAGACATTGATTGGCCTCAGCCACCCCCCCCCCACCCTGTGATTGACAGGCTGTCAGAGAGACTTAGGCTGCAGTCTGTTTCCTGTCATTGACTGATTGATTGATCAGTTCGTATTGACTCTGCTTCATCAGACTGTTGACATACAAAACCCTGATTACTGTGAGGAGTTCATTTCTTCAGACGTCGCCATCTTGGTTTTAGGCTGTCGCCATCGAGGAAGTGAAGACGGTGTAATCCAAGAAAAAAAGAGACCTATTTTTACAGATATGAGTATTTTCTGATATTTCCTATAATCTCTGCTCACGCTGGGTGGGATGGGTCACGTCCCCCTGGAAGGAAGATTTAAAGCTGCTGATTGATGTTGTGTCTGTGGATGTAAACTCGCCTTGTTCTTCCTCCGTCGTGCGTCATCAGAGTAATTCTGTGCGTCGAGGCTGCTGTTGTTTTCCTGCCCTGCAGGTCCAAACAAACAGGAAACTCGAGCCTCGGGCTGCTTCAGCTTCAGACTAACAACCAGCAGACTGTCTGAGATCAACCCGTGTCTTCCTCCTCTCAACACTACGCTGCTTGTTTTCTGTTTTTAGCAGCAGACCTATAAAAAGATGGCCGAGCGTTTGATCTGCAAGATGTAAATTTAGAGATCAGTATCTGTGTGTGCCGACGGCTTCGGTGCCGTACTGCTGTTTACTCTGAAGTACAGTAATAAAGTACTCATTGGGCAGTAAAATGGCCTCTTGACAATTAATTTTCTGTCAGTCGAAGAATAATTGATTAATATTAGTTACAGAGCATATGACTAGAATAAAATAAAAATAAGATCAAATAATAATCAACAAGACAGAAGTAAAAAGCAAACCATAATAAAATAGATGAATACGTGTTAAATTATTTTTTCTCCCCAGTTTCATTGATAAAAAATTTCTCAAATATATTTATTAATTTATTTTTCTCTGTTTCTTTCATTTCATGATTATTTTGTTTTATCTTATTTTTATTTTATTGCTGTTATTTATTATGTTGTATGCTCTGTAACTATCTAGTCTCTTAAAATGCAAATAAAAAAGGGAAAAAGAAAAAAATGACTTCAGGGTCCATCACGATTATCTTTCTGTCAATGGACTGATTTATTAATGGACTAATGGTTTCAGTTGAACTTTGGTTAAACTGCTGGAGAGTTTCGTTTTAAACAAAATTTAAAAATGTTTTGTGCAAAAATCAATTTGTACGGCAAAAGGTAAGAAGTGTCAGACAAATGTAATTCAATATTTCCCTCTGAGATGTAGTGGAGTGGAGTCTAGAAGTAGAGAGTAGCATGAAAAGAAAATACTACCACAATACTACCACAGATTACTACCACAGTAACACAGATTTGTACCAAAACAATAAGATAAGAAAAAGATTAAAACCCAGTACATGAGACAAAATTTACAAATCTTACAAAACTACATATACAGACTAAACTCGGGACTGACATCTGGACTCAACTCAGGACTAAACTAGGGACTGATATCTGGACTAAACTCAGGACTAAACTCGGGACTGACATCTGGACTAAACTCGGGACTGAAATCTGGACTAAACTCAGGACTAAACTCGGGACTGACATCTGGACTAAACTCAGGACTAAACTTGGGACTGACATCTGGACTAAACTCAGGACTAAACTCGAGACTGAAATCTGGACTAAACTCAGGACTAAACTTGGGACTGACATCTGGACTAAACTCAGGACTAAACTCGGGACTGACGTCTGGACTAAACTCAGGCCTAAACTCGGGACTGACATCTGGACTAAACTCAGGACTAAACTCGAGAGTGAAATATGGACTAAACTCAGGACTAAACTCGGGACTGACATCTGGACTAAACTCAGGACTAAACTTGGGACTGACATCTGGACTAAACTCAGGACTAAACTTGGGACTGACATGGACTAAACCAGGACTAAACTCGGACTGACATCTGGACTAAACTCAGGACTAAACTCGGGACTGACATCTGGACTACACTGCATTCATTGTACTTCATTCATACATAAGTAAAAGTTCAGAAACATTTTACGTATCTGTGTAAAAACTGAATAACCTGAACACAACATCTGTCGTCTCTGCAGGATCAAACCGGACGGGTTTCCTGAGCGCGCTCAAAGACAGTCCAGCCAGATATCCTGTCATTAGTTTAAAGGCTTCATTCATGCATGTACATAATCCCTCCACATGTTGACATGAGCACCCAGTTTGTGGTTGTATCTGGTCATGCTGTTTGTCTTTGCTGCTTCTTAATGTGCCCAAAGGCACTAATTACTCCTCATACCCTCCCCCGTCCCCCTGTTAATATCATGTGTTTCTGATCAATCAATGACTCTGATGCCGTCACCAGCTGCAGGTCAATAGCCCCATAATGCATTGCCAAGGTCACACTTGTGTCACACGCTCTGAGGGCCTCAGTCACATTCAGCTTCTTCCCTCTCTTCTGTTTTCTATTGGTTTCTGCTTTAGTCCTCCTCCTCTGATCATCAGTTCATCAGTGACAGTCCCACATGATCCAGATATAAATATTAATGTTAAACATGCAGCAGTGTTATATGCTAAATGAACAATATAATGTTTATGAAATAAAGAGTCCATCAGCGTTTAGTTTGGCCTCGCTTTCACTCTGCAGTATGTAGAGTTGGTCCTTGACTCTGTCCTGCACCGTCCTGGAGGTGGTGGTGTGTTTTTTCTCCGTCTGGTCGATTGTGGGTCTGTCGGGGTTCCACACCTACCTCATCAGCTCCAACCAGACCACCAACGAGGACGTGAGTATACAAAGCTGTGGCCCGAGGACCACCAGGGTGTCCCTGAGGGGTCCCTAGAAAAAGGACAGTGTGTAACCATGTTTTGATTTGGTTTTAATATTTACTGGCCCTGATGAACCGAACCATCACTCCTCTCTCTGTTTCTGTCTCGGTCTGGTCCCGATCCAGATTAAAGGGTCCTGGTCCACCAAGAGAGGGAAGGATAACTACAATCCTTACAGCTACGGAAACATCCTGACCAACTGCTGCGCTGCTCTGTGTGGACCTCTGCCCCCCAGGTCAGTAACTAAACCCAGGACTAACATCTAGACTAAACCCAGGACTGACATCTGGACTAAACTAAGGACTGACATCTGGACTAAACCTAGGACTGACATCTGGACTAAACCTAGGTCTGACATCTGGACTAAACTGAGGACTGACATCTGGACTAAACCCAGGTCTGACATCTGGATTAAACCCAGGTCTGACATCTGGACTAAACCCAGGTCTGACATCTGGACTAAACCCAGGACTGACATCTGGACTAAACCCAGGACTGACATCTGGATTAAACCCAGGACTGACATCTGGACTAAACCCAGGACTGACATCTGGACTAAACCCAGGTCTGACATCTGGACTAAACCCAGGACTGACATCTGGATTAAACCCAGGTCTGACATCTGGATTAAACCCAGGTCTGACATCTGGACTAAACCCAGGCACCCAGACTGACATCTGGATTAAACCCAGGTCTGACATCTGGACTAAACCCAGGACTACATCTGGACTAAACCCAGGACTGACATCTGGATTAAACCCAGGTCTGACATCTGGACTAAACCCAGGACTGACATCTGGAAACCCAAACTATGATAAAACCCAGGACTGACATCTGGACTAAACCCAGGTCTGACATCTGGACTAAACCCAGGACTGACATCTGGACTAAACCCAGGACTGACATCTGGACTAAACCCAGGACTGACATCTGGACTACATTGCATTCACTGCACTTCATTCAGAATTTTACATAAGTAAAAATATAGAAGTATCAGCATCTACTGTACTTAAAGTACCAAAAGTAAAAGTACTCACTGTACAGAGTAATCTATATTAGTGTATTTAATTAATACTGAATGTGTTCATCACTTTAATGTTGCAGCTGGTAAAGGTGGAGCTGCTTTTAATCACTTTATATACTGCTGGTAATTTAATCTACAATAATTGATCTGAATGTATTAGTTGATTATATTTTGTTTCAATAATCTGAATCTTTAGAGTAGCTAAAGTTTAAAAAAAATAAGTGTAGTGGAGTAAAAAGTACAATATTTCCCCTGAGATGAAGTGGAGCAGAAATAGAAAGTAGCAGGAAATGAAAATACTCAAGTAAAGTCTCAAAGCAGTACTTAAGTACAGTACTTAGTTGCTTTCTGTACTTGTATCATATGTTCCTCCTCCTCTCAGCAGACGGTGACTTTCTGTGTTTAATGAGGACAGTTTCCAGTTGAGACCTTCATCACAGTAATTAAACTCTTCTTCCTCCTCCTCGCGGATCAGTTTCTCTCCTCTCAGTTTACACCTGATATCACTCGTTCTCAATCGAAATCTGAGTTATGGATCGCTGCAGTTTCTACAATTCATGGTCCTGCTGTCTGCTGTAATCTGGTCTGATGTTTCCATCCATGTGTCATCATGAGAGGAAATACGTGATCCATCTGTAGAAATCAGCTCATTCAAATGAACCAAAAAGGAATGAGGTTTGGTTTGGGGGAATATTTCCTCACATTTTTATTCCCAGTATCCACTGCATGCCAAACAGCACCGCTGATTATTCCCTCCATATGTGTCAGTGTAACATGGTTGTGGCACCATGTTCATGTTTGAGCCTTAATCTTAACGGCAACAGGAGCTTGTTGGATAGTTAAATAAAATTGGATTTCCTCTCCTAGCTCTTAATATAGAGGATTCATAACCTGTATTCTTTCTACTGGCCAGCAGGGGGCGACTCCTGGTTCCCCCCATGAGGAAATGAGCCGATGCCCGGTCTCAGTTACTAGTTTCAAGCCTTCTTCACTACATGATCTTCATTTATTAAATAACATTTTGGTCACTTAAAAAAATTCGTATTCAGTGTTCGGTTGTACCTGCTCATGTCACCTGTGGTTGCAAAAAAACAAGATGGCAACGGCCAATAAACCGATTGCGACGGAGTAAAAACCTAGATGCTGAAGGCCAGAAACCTAGAATGTGATGGCCAAAAAAGAAGATGGCAATGGCCAAATTGATTGGTTGATTGGTTGGTTGGTTAGTTAATTGGTTGGCTGGTTGGTTAATTTATTGGTTTGTTAATTTGTGTATTGGCTGGCTAGTTGGTTGTTTGGTTGGTTGGCTGGCTGGCTAGTTGGTTGGTTAATTTATTGGTTTGTTAATTTGTTGATTGACTGACTGACTGACTGACTGATTTACTGATTGATTGACTGATTTACTGACTGATTGATGGATAAGAGCCTGTGTCAGCAGAGGAGGAAGATGTGATTGATGAGAGACGTAGACAGAATATAATACAGTAAAAACATTTAACTTACTTTTACATGTAACAGAGTATTTTTAATCGTAGTACTGCTACTTTTACTACAGTAAAAGTTGTCTGTACTTCCTCCACCTCTGGAGAGACGGAGGTGGATGAGATGTTTGTTTTCCAGGACTGAACATATGGACACTGATTCATTACAGTCTGCTTGTTAGCCCATCACCAGCTGGTGTGTGTGTGTGTGTGTGTGTGTGTGTGTGTGTGTGTGTGTGTGTGTGTGTGTGTGTGTGTGTGTGTGTGTGTGTGTGTGTGTGTCAGCTTATTAGCATGTAGCTCCACCTGCTGACACCTGGAGGACGACAGGTGGTAAAATCCATCTGCACACATGAAAAGGTGTTTTTAGGTCAGTTAGCAAACAGGGTCCTTGTACAGGAAGTGACTGATCTGCTTCACTGTCAGTCAACATATCTAATGATGAAGGAAGTATTCAGATCATTTACTGCAGTAAAAGTACTAATACCACACTGTATAAATACTCTGTTTCAGTAAAAGTACTACTACCACACCGTAAAAACACTCTGTTTCAGTAAAAGTACTAATACCACACTGTAAAAGCATGCGAGTTTAATCTTTAAAATGTAGTAAAAGTATTACAATTATTTCATATAATTTATTATTATTTTATTTTATTGTTTTATTTTAGTACTTTTATTATTCTATCATTATATTATTATGACTCATGCATTAATGTAATTAATGTAAAGTATATTCTACTTTAATTTTAAAGTAAATTAATGTCATTATTTTCTCCATTAATCAATTGATAGTATAGTTTGCAAAAATAGTGAGAAACGGTGTCACAATGACCCAGAGCCCAAAGTGTCACCTTCACTACACACTTCAGCATTATTACTAATATATCCATAAATTTATTAGTAAAATAGCTGAAAAATGTGAAAAATGTCAGGAAAATATGTATCAAATGTCCAAAACTTAATAGTAAAACATGTGAACAATATCTGAAAAATGTCCCAAAAATATATGAAAGATATCCAAAAATTGTTACTGGCTACTGGAAAAATGTGTGAAAAATGTCAGAAAAATATTTGAACAATGTCCGAAAAGTATTATTAACATAGGTGAAAAATATTTTTTAAAAATATTAGTCAAGTGTGAGAACAATATCTGAAATGATTATGTTATTATTACATTTTACATGTTTTAAGTATATTTCCCCAAAATGTCAAACTCGTCCTATATTGCACAGAACTAAGTTATATTAATAACTAGCTCTATCCATGTACTGTAGTACTTCATCATTACTTTTCTAATGTATTACGCAGTTTATTCCTGTATGATATTTTTATTAGAACATGATGGCAGTAAAGTTTGAATTTGAATTAAATCCAATAACTGAGACAGTTTTTCATGTCTGCGTCCCAGTTTGATTGACAGGAGGGGTCTGATCCAGTCTGACACCCCACAGACCGTGTCCCAGTCTAACCAGTCTAACGGGACCAGCAGCAGCTACGCCTCCACCCAGCAACACAGTCACATGGTAGGTGGACGATCACATCACTGCTGATCAATACTGACACTTCATGTATTTTATACTGTATATTATATACGTTAGGGCTGTCAAAGTTAATATGATAATAACATGTTAACTCAAATTTGCTCTAATGCCACTAATTTCTGTAACGCATTAACGCAGCTTGTGATTTTTAGCTTGTAGTGGGTTCGGTTTTAAATCTGTGAGTCATGGTCAAGTCAGCACACTGACAGCTGTTGTTACCTGTTGGGTTTGAGTTTACCTTGTTATGACTTGAGCATATTTTTGATGCTAAAGTCAGAACGTGTGAGGGTTTCTGGACAATATCTGTCATTTATTTGTGTTGTTAATCGATTAACAATAATATATATAAACATATATTTGCTTAAAGCAGCATATTTGTCCACTCTCATGTTGATAAGAGGATTAAATACATGACAAATCTCCCTTTAAGGTTCATTTTGAATAGATAAAGATTGTGTGATTAATTTGTGATTAATCATGATTAACTATGGACAATTGTGATTAATCACAATTAGGTGTTTTAATTGATCAACAGCCTTGATATATATGCATGCAAAAGCAGCAAGAAAATCTGTTGCACAAATCTCTGATAGCTAGCATGTTCCTGGCTGGCAACCGTGTTAGCGGTTAGCTCTCCAGCAAACCTACAAGTCGTGTCTGTGACACGTCCTCTCGTGTGATGAACAGATCGCTGAGTCCTTTCTTTGAAATGTCTCCTCAGTGTGATCAGGATCAGTGCATCCAGAGCACTAAGTTTGTCCTCCAGGCTGCAGCCACCCCTCTGCTCCACAGTGACCCCGTGGTCCTGGCCCCGCTGCCTGGGAAGACCACCACACTGGGGGGCCCCTGCGCCTACCTGGCCCCCTCCCAGCCCTCCCTGCCATCCTGCGGGGGAGATGTCCTGACCCTGAGGGACGCCGCCACCGACTCCCACTGCCACCACCACCTCCACCATCACCACCATCACCACCACCACCACTTCGTCAGCCCGGAGGAGACGCCCTGCACCACGCCGCAGGGCGCCCTGCCCTGCCCCGCCCACCTGCACCTGCACCCACACCCACCTGTCCCCACCCCTGCTGCCCTGTACGACCCCGCCAGTCAGGATGCTCTGCATGAGGACTCCGTCAGAGGGCTGGTTAAACTCAGCTCCGTCTGAACTCAACTTCCCTTTAGTTTAACCTGTTTGACTTCGTCGCGTGAGTTTTCAACCCTTTATTTAACACGCAAATTAACAAAAGCCTAAATATCTCTAAACTGTTTCCTGTCTGAGGTGTAAAACAGAAATAGACTTACCTTGACTTAAACATCACTCAAGATTCCTCTACAGAGACAAAAACATAAGATCTGCATTTTCTTTTGACAATTTTCTGGAAATTTGGAGAGAAACGTGACAGCGAGCCCATGAATCCATTAGTGCAGATAGGTGGCGGAATAAAAAGTACAATATTGCTGTCTGATATGTAGAAAAGCAGAAAGTCCAAAACCAGAACGTCCAAACTGCTGCAGATGAACCAAGTTTCTCCTGCGAACCAGCGATTTTCAAAGTTTGGCATTTTTTTTAATCCCTCTGGAGTCCAGCTTGATTGTCATCAATATCTGCCTACTTTGCATTCAACAGACTTCGTTATCTTCTTTTCAAGTCAATTTAATTAATTTAACAAAAACTGCCAGGATCCCAAAATACCACAAAAATAATACTCTTTATTAATATCACTCAAAATATTATTATAGAACAGTCCAATGTTGTAAGTAATATTGTTTTGTTATTTATACACACAAATCCAGCAGAAGAGTGCTTGAAGTCAACTATTATACAGTCTATTGACATGTCCAAATAATTTTATCCAATGATGTTTCACATCTGCCTTTTAAATTCTGAAAATAATTTAACTTTCCTACGGTCTCCAGTCGTAAATGAGTCTCTACATGATATATCAATAAAGTTAAGTTACTATGAATAAAATCTGCTGAACTCCAGAGGGTTTTAAACAAAAATATAACAACTCAACGTCGGCATAAACACTGTTGTAAAGGAAGTAAAATCAGTTGTTTTTTTGAAGGTGGATGGAGCAAAAACTTTGACTTTTAAATGTTCATTATTAAGTGTTGACCGCTATCTGCTGGACCAAAGCCATGTTTTGTCCTCCATCCTTTTTGACCTCAGCAGGTACGGAGTCATAGGAGTGCTGTAAAAAAAAAAAAAAAAAAAAAAATAGAATAAGAAAATAAATGTAGAAATATAAAGAAGAATAAATGAAAGAATGAAAGAATAAACAAGTAAAGCCAGTTAATTTACTATTCCTTCAAGGAATAGTTAAAAACAGTAGGGAAAACAATACCAAAAACATGAGGGGATTCAAATTTATAAATCACATTATTTATGAAAAATAAAAAGACAGAAAAAATAGAGTAATATATTTGAAAAACAAATATATATTTATATATAGTATATACTGTATATATATGTACAGAAATAAATGAAAATGCGTATAATATTTTCTATATATATATATATATATATATTTTTTTATATTTCCAAATTTATTTTCTTCTTCTTTTACAAGTTATTATTTTTATGGCACTCCTATGACTCCATATTCAGCATCCCTCCTCCTCCCTGCTCCTCCGGGGTTTTCATGAAGTCAAGTTCAGTTTCCTGCTAAAAAAACAACATGTCACCCAGAATAAGCTACTCTGGTGCCAACGGCCCTCCGCCATCAGCAGCAGTCGGCCAGGACCAAAGTCAAGATGACTGACCTCTTTTTTTTGGATTGTGACGTTTTTAATACAGAGAATTGACTGCTATTCTCAGAAGAGCTAATTGACCCAACGTGAATCGTCATGTTTTCATTTGATTCTGCAGAGAGAGATAAAAAATACACAAAGCAGGACTGAGTTCCCAAAAAACTTCTTCAGACACAAGTTCACCAGTTTGTGTCGAGCGAAGCAACAACACTGCCAGATGTTCACCTCTGTACAGGTCCGGCCACACCAGGAGTGAAATTTCAGTGACTTTAATTCATTTTAATGGAGTCACTCACAAAAATGAAGTAAATCCATGCAAAATGTTTGCATCAAGTTCAACACTGATGAACTTTTTTTTTCTTGTGAATTTACAGTGCAGCTGTGTGTCACCATCCAGTTTTATTGAAGCACCTGTCAGAGTATAAACCGCCCACATCCTTAAGAATAAGGCCTAGAAGGTATTAAAAAATCTAACATTTAATTTAGTGAACCTGCAGAAACCCTGTGGCAGCTGTCAGCAACATGAGATTGAACTAAAAACAATAAATGCCTTATTTTTTATTTTATTTATTTAATGTAAAATCTGTGTCAGCGTAGCAAGACTGGATGCACCCAGACGGTGATGCATGAAGCTGAGATAAACTGAAAATAATCACCGACATGTTTAACTTGCTGCACCGGATATGATCGTTCTGTTGACAGGAGATGAATGCTCGCCTGAGCGCTGCCTTATGGAAGCCCATTTCTGCCAGTATAATAAAAAAAATAGATCATGCAAGTCATTATGATGAGAAAATTTTATCTCAAAATAAGAATAATGGCATTAATTTGAGATATTAACCCATTATATGAGATACTACATCATTGCTTTGAGATTCTACATCATTATTTTGAGGAAGTTTCTCATTATCCTGAAATTCTACCTAATTTTTCGAGGTTTCTCATTATTTTGAGATACTAACTCATTTCAAGATGAGCAAGTCGTCATTGCAAGAAAGTTTCTCATATTGCGACACTGTCATTATTTTGAGATTCTGTCATTATCTCTTGAGATACAAACTCATAATGTCGAGATGAGTAAGTCAGTATTTTTTAAAACGATTGCTGTCACTATGTCATTATTTTGAGATTTTACACCATTATTTTGAGAAAGTTTATAATTATTTTGAAATAAGGAAGTCATTATTGCGAGAAGTTTCTCATTATGTTGCGATACTGTCACTACTTTGAGATTCGTCTTTTCTTTTTCTACATATTGGCGGAAATGGGCTTCCATACCGCCTTCTGGGAATGGTAGGTTTAACTGTAAGCTGTGGTGTCCAGATGTTTACAGGAAACCTGGCGGCTGCAGGACTCTGAATCACTCGTAGTGTTATCTTCACTCTGGTGATGATGTATCTTAGTAACGTTGACATTGACATCCATTCAGTGCTGGACACACAAACCTGCTGACTGGACAATTGATAACGTCGATCTGTGTGCCACTTTGCATTCAGTTTCATAATAATTGTGGTTTTGTGCCAAGAACACCTCCAGCTATTTCATTAGCAACTGTGGATTTCAATAAAACATACTCTTTTAAAACAGGAAGTTTGTATTTTGAATCATGAAAGAATGAATCATCTTCAATATGTCCAACTCCCCTCAGCTTTTATGATTATTTCAGGGCAACAAAAGTTCCCATTTATGTCTGATCTTTTAAAATACAGCTTTTCTATGTCAAATCTAGGAATATGTTTAAAGGAAACTTCTGTGAATTTTGTCCCTTATTGTTTTATAGTCATAAAAAAAGATAACAATGATAGAGCCAAGCATTTTTCCATCCACAGGGACTGTGATGATGTCTGTTTTATCATCACAGGGATGCAAAGAAAAAGATAATTTTCTCTACAGGAGCATGTACTGACGCAAGAGAGGGTAACTGATTAATAATACTTGGTCACTGCCGAAATATACATTTACAGTGGTGGAAAGCAACCATGTACATTTACTCAATTCTGAGGTACTTTTAGTACTACTTTTTTCTTCTTTTCCACTACATTTCAGATGAAAACATTGCACTTTTACTCCACTACATTTATTTGATAAATTCAGTTACTTTAATCATTCAGATTATTAAAACCAAGTATAATCAGCAAATTCATTAAAATGATGATTGCCATAAAAATGAGCTCCACCTTTACAAGCTGCAACATTAAAGTGATGACCACATTAATGCATAACTAATTATGAAATTAGTTATTTATTTATTTAAAATGATAATGCATGACTTTTACTTGTAACAGAGTATTTTTATACTGTGATATTGCTACTTTATTTTTTATATATAAAAGATGCGAGTACTTCTTCGTTCCAGGTGTTGCAGGTGTTCATCCCAGCCGCGAGGTGGCGTGTCTGACTTGAACGTAACTTTACAAGCGCTGTCGTTGTGTTCCCAAGGAGCCAATCAGAGCTCTCGCTGCGGAGGCAACCCGGAAACAGCTGCTGTGTCAGCTTCGCAGCTTCCGGGTAGGAAATACATTTAATAAGAAATGATTTTAGAGGGAAAATGACGGTAAAACTGTTATTTTAGAGCACGAAACCCGAACAGATGGGAGGTACAACACTTTCACGTAATCGTGGACACAAATACACAATAATTATGTCGTTAAATCGGTGTTTATTCTGTCGACGTGACGGTAAAATTACCGGAATGTGTTCCCTTGTTGTCTGGCAATTTAACACTTTTTTTAGTCTAAAATGGTTACAGACAATTCTAGTTGTCTATAATAGTCACCTCAGAATTTATAGTTATAATAATACGTGGTGTGTAAAATTATTATGTTGGCGCTAAAATGTGGCGACAACGCCTTTATGTTACAGTAAGCAACAGAAATTGGCGGCAGCGGGAAACAAATCAGAAATTAAAACTATAAACACCGCTACACATTTATGACACTTAAATATAAATTTAAAATGAAAGCAGATTGACGTCGGATACATTAAACCGCTGAAATAAGTGCTAGTAGAGCCACAGAGACGTTTGCAGTTATTGTTGATATCTTGTCACGTTATAGAGACTTCACCACTTTTAACGTTATGCCTATTTTGGAGTTTTAAATGTAAAACAAAATGTGTCTTTGTGTGAAAATCAGACATGTTGCGTAAACGCTCATTTTAATAGTTTTGTAACGTCGGTTTGTCTCAGTTTTGTAACCCTGCACAAACAAAGCCGTTTGAACGTCCCGCATCTGGTTGGGCGGCACGTGAGCTTTTCTCACAATCTGGTTGGCTCCGTCGAAGCGTCGCTTTTAAAGAGCCAGCGCGAGCTGCGTTTCTATTGGCCGCTTCTATAGCGCGCCAAGATTTCAATAAAAAGGGCGAGCGGACAACAGAAGCCGCTTCAGTCTCCGCTCTTCGTCTGTGTGTCAGCTGCTCGGTAGTTTAGATTTCTGTCTTTTTGTAACGTTAACTTTTAATTCGTTAGTTTATCTTTTATTTATCTCCGTGTGAACGAATAAAAATGCTTTCTGCTCGCTCTCCTCTGTCCGTGAAGAATGAGAAGTCCCTCAGCAGTCACATCGGCAACATGTCGCTGGACAAAGAAAACACGGTGAGAACAGAAATACAACAAAACGCTGATGTTTCATGTGTTTAAACGTCAAAAACGTCCAGTTTAAGTTACGACCACAGTGTTGTTAAGTTAAACCTCACGGCAGCCATTTTAGATCCAGCTCGGTCTGACTGACCTACATTTACTGCGTGTTTCAGTCTGAAGCGATCAAATAAAACGCAGTATTTCAGAGTAAAAGTATGCTTTTGTTCACAGAGGATTTGTTGTCGTTTCTCTTTCAGCCTCCGAGCCTGAACACGACCCGCATCTTGGCGTCTAAAACCGCGCGTAAAATCTTCGACGATGCAGCGGTGAGTTGAGTCCAGATGTGCTGAAAGCTTCAAGGTTTTCATCTCGTTTAACACTCAGATTATCTGCTTTCACTTCATCTCAGTCTCTGGTTGTTAGTCTGAGTTGTTTGTTGGGCTCATGTGGCGCCTAAATGTGGATTCTGGCGCCAACATGGACGATCAGCTGCTACTGTTGATGTTCACCTGCTATTAGATATTAAATCACATTTAATATTTCAGTTTAATGTCTAAATGTTGATGAGTTCTGTATTATTGTTATTTCTCCCACCAATGTTTTCTCCGCTAGCAGCCAAAATTAGACCATTATGAACTATAAATATGCTGTATATTATTGATTAATCTGTAGTCGACCAATAACAGTTATGATCAGATACCTGCCCATCATTTTCCTCTTTAAACAGCAGCAGTAAATGTGTTTATCTGATTCTTTTATCTTTGTGACATAATCTGAACCCCCAGGATTCTCCATTAGACATTACTCTACTTTTATTATTGATTAATGTCCTCTAACTAGTTTCATTATAGATTAGTGTGCGCTACCTAGAAGATCTTCAGTTTCTATGATAATGATTGATTATGATATCAAACACAGGAATATTTTTTTCTCTCATTGAAACCGGCGAAGACATTAGAATGAAACATGCCGACTGCAGCGTCAAACCTGTAAAAAAAAAAAAAAAAAAAAAAAAACAAACGGCGAGCTGTTAAAGGACTCTAATGTGTGTTTCTTGTGTATTTGTGGTTGACCGTCTTGTGTTTTGCCTCTCAGCCCAAAGCTGTGAAGAAGAGCAGCCACAGTGAGGAAGAGGAGGAGCCGCTGCTGAAGGAAAACCCTCGCCGCTTTGTCATCTTCCCCATCCAGTACCACGACATCTGGCAGATGTACAAGAAGGCCGAGGCCTCTTTCTGGACTGCAGAGGAGGTAGGCGTGGACCCGAGTCCGTCTGTAGTTCAGGTCATCGGTCCGTCACTCTGAGACTCAGAAATGTGTCCTCCATCAGAAACAGTTCTTCATCAGCACTAGAATCTCTATATTAGAATAAAGCAGGTCAAATCTACCCTGATGAACTTGATCACATGTGCAGGCAGAGCTGCCGGGTGTTGATGTCACGTTAACATCCTGTGTTTGTTCAGGTGGATCTGTCCAAGGATGTGCAGCACTGGGAGTCTCTGAAGGACGACGAGAGGTACTTCATCTCTCACGTGTTGGCGTTCTTCGCCGCCAGCGATGGCATCGTCAACGAGAACCTGGTGAGGAGTCAGTTATTGTTTCCAAGGCAACGCCTTAACTGATTTAATGTCAGCTGACAAACACAAAGAGGTCAAACATGTTGGTGAAACATCCTGCTCTTAGATCAGTGATTATTGATATATTATTGATTATTCAGGACTAGAAGCACTGATGTCAACACACTTAATGTTGAACTTAAGTTACAGGATGTTGATTATTTAGTAAATCAGATCTGATGTATACAGTACAAATATGTAAATGTGTTTTTTCTTGTCTTCAACTAGAGATGCAACTAATTATTTTTTTATTATAATCTGTCATTTTCCCAATTAATCATGTCTGTAAAACATCACAAAACAAAGAAAAATCTGATTAAAGGATAAATATCCTGAAGCTCAATGTGACACCTTTTTAAATTATTTTACTTGTATTCAATTTAATTTCGAGAATAACTCACTGAAAGATTGTGTGACCACCAGGTGGAGCGCTTCACACAGGAAGTGCAGGTGACAGAGGCGAGGTGTTTCTATGGTTTCCAGATCGCCATGGAGAACATCCACTCAGAGATGTACAGTCTCCTCATCAACACCTACATCAAGGAGCCCCAAGAGAGGTGAGCGGCTACTGGGCTGTACTGGACTCTACTGGTCTGTGCTAGACCCTGCTGCTCTGTACTAGTGTCTGACGGTGTGTTCAATGACCCACAGAGAATACCTGTTCAACGCCATCGAGACGCTGCCGTGTGTGAAGAAGAAGGCCGATTGGGCAATCAACTGGATCGGCAACAAGAGCGCTAACTACGGTAAACCTGCTCGCCTCGATGCTTTGTGGTGTGTCTGTTCCTGGTGCTGATCGGGTCTGATATTGATCTGGTATCAGGTATTGATCCTAACTCTGTGGTTCCTCCAGGAGAGCGTGTGGTGGCCTTTGCTGCCGTGGAGGGAATCTTCTTCTCTGGTTCCTTCGCCGCCATCTTCTGGCTGAAGAAGAGAGGCCTGATGCCTGGTCTGACCTTCTCCAATGAGCTCATCAGCAGAGACGAGGTGACTAATGATTTTAGATCATCAATACCATCAATAATAAGCTTCATTATTGATTATAGATCACCAGTACCATCAATATAAAGCTCTCGTATTGATTATAGGTCTGGTTTGCGATACTGTTTTCACTTTGTCCTGATTGGTTTGTGGTCCTGGTTTCAGGGTCTGCACTGTGACTTTGCCTGTCTGATGTTCAAACACCTGGTGAACAAACCGTCAGCAGAAACCGTCACCAAGATCATCAAGAACGCCGTGCAGATCGAGCAGGTCAGTCGACACAAACGGGTCATCAACGTGTTCTGGTTTCTCTCCTTCGGTCAGCTGATGGTTGAACTGGTCTCACTGCTGGTTTGTTTTAATGGTGTTACTGGTTTGGTTGTCAGGAGTTCCTGACGGAGGCTCTGCCGGTGAAGCTGATCGGGATGAACTGTGATCTGATGAAGCAGTACATCGAGTTTGTAGCCGACCGACTGATGCTGGAGCTTGGCTTCAAAAAGGTAACCACATCCCAACAAAACCACAGCTCCCAGTCGGAGACCAGGTTCAGGTCTAGAGAGGAGTGAGTGGGGGGAGGGGGGTCTTCTGTAGACAAAGAGGAGGATCAAGTGTAGACCAGGTTCAGGTCTGTGGTGATGAGACGCGCAGGGGTACTGACCTCAGCCAATGATGGGGGCTGAGTGCTGCTGCAGACGTTCTGATTGGAGGACGAGTGGTTCGCCGACAGAACAACAGCAGCATGAAACGGTCGCCGTCTGAACAGACCGCCGCCTCAGACACTGAACTCCAAACGAAGAGTTCCTCTGACAGAACAAACCAGCCAGTCTACATGCTGAAAGCTTCCCCTCTAACGCAGAACAAACTGACCTGGGTTCTGCTGCGTTGTGTCTCTACAGATCTACCGGGTGGAGAACCCCTTCGACTTCATGGAGAACATCTCTCTGGAAGGAAAGACCAACTTCTTTGAGAAGCGTGTGGGCGAGTACCAGAGGATGGGCGTGATGTCCGGCACCACGGACAGCACCTTCAGGCTGGACGCCGACTTCTGAGGACCGCTGTGGAGCGAGTCGCACTCAGTCAAACACTTCAGAAAGCTCTCCTTGAATGAGTGGAAACACTCAGAACTACATGTACAGAACGTTTTTATCTCAGGATGACAGCTGCTCAGCTGACAGATGGTTGAAATACTAAATGAGCTTTTCAGCCAATCAGAGCACAGATGGTGAAAGCACTGCAGCCCAGGGACTGGTTCACAAACCAGGTTTATTATCTGGATAACTTAGTAAATTATATAAAACAGTTAAACTCAGCAGATGACCTGGTAGAACTCAGATCAAAACCCGTTTTGTTTTTTCCTATAGTTTACATTTTTATTGTTTTAATATGGACCTAATATGGTGGTTTAGTTTGTTTTAATTTGTACAGTTTTGTAATAAAGTCAAATCTATGTAAAAGCCTTCACGTGTAAAAGTTCACGTCCTTACTGCATTTCTACTTTTAAGTTTGGTTGAAACACAGCTGGGAAGGTTAAAGGAGATTTCACTAGTCTTTTCATATTTATATAAAAAAGTGCTTATTCACTTTCAGCAGGAACTTAGCAGCCAAGCAATAGTCCAACATGCAACCCAACATAAAGCTGCAGTTTATTTTTATATTTGGATTACAGCTGCACTATTATGGCCACAATGTGTAGCACAATTATTTAGATCAATATTATAATCACGATTATTCATTTTTTTTCTTCCAAATTTGCATTTATATAAATGGAATGCTGCTTTCACTTCCATGTTGTCAAAAACTCTAAATGTCCTCCTTTTACTTTGTTACTGTCCTCTTGTTTCAACAAAAACACAGTTAGTAGTTAAGAGTTGTTTTGAAGGGTGACGTGTCTGACTGGCACAACAACGGATAAATATGAGACTGCTGAACACTGGCTGACTTCAGGAAGCACTTGATTTATGCTGCAGAGTTTTCCATGAATGGAGCATTTAAAATGTCAATATCCCTGTCGAACATGTTCATTTAACTGTGGGAAGCTTAAATTGTGATCGATTAACATTCGACTAATTGTGCACAGAGTTCCCGTAGGGTCTAAAAATATCTAAACTCCGATAACCTGGATTTAAGGCCCCAAATGTCTTAAAATCTCATGAAATGTTTTAAATCCAATTTTGGCAGGTCTTAAAAATTCAGTAATGTTACTTTCATTTCAAAAGAAATGCATTATCTTGCTTTTAATGTTTTGTCTTTGCCGTAACAACTACGAAGTGGATCCAAAAGGGCACAGCTGTTCTCCCTGGACAGACTTTATCGGAGCACACCCATGTCACCTACCGTCAAGGTGAGTGTTGTGATTATTAGTGGAGAAACCTCACGGAAGTGAAAAGCTGAGTAACGCTGCAAACGTTGCTTTCGTCAAACTTAAGGTCAGAGCGCTAAAACCAGGTAAAAAATGGGTGAATGCTAGTTCAGGTATCTGTGGTTAGAGAACAGTGAGGTTAGTGTCTGACTGAAGCCCGCTGCCGCCTCTGTTAGAAACTTTGGACATCAGGCTTCATGTCTTTGGAGTCGCGTGATGACCTCCAGACAGCGTTTGGAGCTGTCTGGAGGTCAACTGGTACTTTCTTGCTAGTATGGATGTGAAATGGGTCTTAAATTGCATCCATAATGGTCTTTAAAGGTCTCAAAGTCTTAAATTTGACTTTTTTTTAAACCTGCAGATACCCTGTAATGTTTGATTAATTGTGCAGCCCTAATTTGGATTAAAATGGGGCGGCTGTGACTCGGGTAGAGCAGATCGAGCACAACTGGAAGGTCGGACAATTATTTTCTCAAACGACTTGTCTGTAAAATAGTATTTTTATAAAGTCCACAAGGTGTCCAAGGTGACGTCCTCAGGTGTTTTGTTTTGTCCACCAATAGTCAAAAAATACTCAGTTTACAATCAAAGAAAATCAGCGAATACTCACATTGAAGAAGCTGGAAACAAGACTTTAAAAAATAAAAAACCTTCCAGGTAGACAGTAGGGGGCGCTACCAGCCAGGTGGGCAGACTGAGATGAACCATAAAGGAAGAGGAGGGATTTCCGATGTGCGCCATGGACGCCGACGGTAAAGGGTAGCGCATGATGCAGTTTGATTTGTTTGTGTGGATCAATAACGCCCACATTGTGAGTTTTACAGGCGGACTACAACAAACTGTGAAGACCAGGGAGTCTGCTGCGACGGCCAGCCGCGGGGACCCGAGATAAAACCGGACTTTCCAGACAACTTTAGGAAATCAGAGAAGATGTTCATCAGTTTTGGTCAACTCGGACTGTTGGAGAGCTGCGTCATTTGAGACCACGTGGACTATTACTCGGCGAATGGAGGACGGAAGTGACGGCAGTAAATCCTGGAGATTATCTGGATGTCAGAGACACCGGGAAATCAGCGATGAATACTAAAAGAAGGCGCATAATCCTGTTTCTGAAACCCTCCAGAGCCTCCACGGTGTGCGCAGCGTTCACCTGCCGAGGATGGATCACCGCAGCCGGCGACCGCCGCAGCAGTGACAGGGTATGTCATATAAACATGTCACAAAAAGTCACAGTGTAGTATGTCTGAAAAAGTATTAAAAGACATAGTGTAGTATGTCTGAAAAGTATTAAAAGTCACAGTGTAGTATGTCTGAAAAAGTATTAAAAGTCACAGTGTAGTATGTCTGAAAAAGTATTAAAAGTCATAGTGTAGTATGTCTGAAAAAATATTAAGTCACAGTGTAGTATGTCTGAAAAAGTATTAAAAGACTTAGTGTAGTATGTCTGAAAAAGTATTAAAAGACTTAGTGTAGTATGTCTGAAAAAGTATTAAAAGACTTAGTGTAGTATGTCTGAAAAAGTATTAAAAGTCACAGTGTAGTATGTCTGGAAAAAGTAATGTATATGTCTAAAAAGTATTAAAAGTCTGAAAAGTATTAAAAGATTTAGTGTAGTATGTCTGAAAAGTATTAAAAGTAGTATGTCTGAAAAAGTATTAAAAGTCACAGTGTAGTATGTCTGAAAAAGTATTAAAAGTCATAGTGTAGTATGTCTGAAAAAATATTAAAAGTCACAGTGTAGTATGTCTGAAAAAGTATTAAAAGTCACAGTGTAGTATGTCTGAAAAAGTATTAAAAGTCACAGTGTAGTATGTCTGAAAAAGGCTTAAAAGTCTTAGTGTAGAAAAAGGCTTAAAAGTCTTAGTGTAGTATGTCTGAAAAAGTATTAAAAGTCACAGTGTAGTATGTCTGAAAAGTATTAAAAGTCACAGTGTAGTATGTCTGAAAAAGTATTAAAAGTCACAGTGTAGTATGTCTGAAAAAGTATTAAAAGTCAGTGTAGTATGTCTGAAAAAAAAAATATTAAAAGTCACAGTGCAGTATGTCTGAAGAAGTATTAAAAGATAAGATAAGATATTCCTTTATTGGTCCCACAGTGGAGAAATTCACAAAAAAGTCACAGTGTAGTATGTCTGAAAAAGTATTAAAAGTCATAGTGTAGTATGTCTGAAAAAGTATTAAAAGTCACAGTGTAGTATGTCTGAAAAAGTATTAAAAGTCATAGTGTAGTATGTCTGAAAAAATATTAAAAGTCAGTGTAGTATGTCTGAAAAGTATTAAAAGTCACAGTGTAGTATGTCTGAAAAAGTATTAAAAGTCACAGTGTAGTATGTCTGAAAAAGTATTAAAAGTCAGTGTAGTATGTCTGAAAAAGTATTAAAAATCACAGTGTAGTATTTCTGAAAAAGTATTAAAAGTCACAGTGTAGTATGTCTGAAAAAGTATTAAAAGTCACAGTGTAGTATGTCTGAAAAAGGCTTAAAAGTCTTAGTGTAGTATGTCTGAAAAAGTATTAAAAGTCTTAGTGTAGAAAAAGGCTTAAAAGTCTCAGTGTAGTATGTCTGAAAAAGTATTAAAAGTCACAGTGTAGTATGTCTGAAAAGTATTAAAAGTCACAGTGTAGTATGTCTGAAAAAGTATTAAAAGTCACAGTGTAGTATGTCTGAAAAAGTATTGAAAGTTAGTGTCGTATGTCTGAAAAAGTAGACTATAGTCATAGTATAGAATGTCCAAAATTTTCTTTGAAAAAAACAACAGTTATAGTGTAGTATGTCAAAAAAATTATTGAGAAATGTCATAGTATTGTATGTCATATAATTTCATGAAAAACAAACAGGTCATACTGTTAAATCTTGAAAAAAATCATGGAAACAATAATATTATAGTATGTTAAACAGTATTATGATAGAAAAAAATAATTATGTTATTGAAAAATTTCATGAAAAAAAGTCAGAGTATTAAATCTTGAAAAATTTCTTTTGAAAAATATTTGACGTTTTCATCGAAAAATTTCGACATACTATACTATGGCGTTTTTTTGTAAAATTTTACATTTCACGAAATGACTTTTTTCCACCATAGAATCATTTTACATGCTCTAATACAACCGTTTTCATGATTTTTATCAACATAAAAAAAAATTTGACTTTTTTTTTGTAAAATTTCGACATGCTATACTGTGGTGTTTTTTTGTAAAATTTTACATTTCACGAAATGATTTTTTTCACCATAGAATCATTTTACATGCTCTAATACGACCGTTTTCATGATTTTTTCCAACATCAAAAAAATTTGACGTTTTCATCGAAAAATTTCGACATACTATACTATGGCGTTTTTTTTAAAATTTTACATTTCACGAAATGACTTTTTTTCACCATAGAATCATTTTACATGCTATAATATGACCGTTTTCATGATTTTTTCCAACATCAAAAAAATTTGACGTTTTCATTAAAAAATTTCGACATACTATATACTATGGCGTTTTTTTGTAAAATTTTACATTTGCCGAAATGACTTTTTTTCACCATAGAATCATTTTACATGCTCTAACACGACCGTTTTCATGATTTTTGTCAACATCAAAAAAATTTGACGTTTTCATCGAAAAATTACGACATACTGTACTATGGCGTTTGTTTGTGAAATTTTACATTTCCCGAAATGAATTTTTTCACCATAGAATCATTTTTACATGCTCCAATACTACCGTTTTCATGATTTTTTTGAACATCAAAAAAATTTGACGTTTTCATCGAAAAATTTCAACATACTATACTATGGCATTTTTTTGTAAAATTTTACATTTCACGAAATGACTTTTTGTCACCATAGAATCATTTTACATGCTCTAACACGACCGTTTTCATGATTTTTGTCAACATCAAAAAAATTTGACGTTTTCATCGAAAAATTACGACATACTATACTATGACGGTTTGTTTGTAAAATGTTCCAACTTTACACGAAATGACTTTTTTCACCATAGAATCATTTTACATGCTCTAATACGACCGTTTTCATGATTCTTTCCAACGTCAAAAAAATTTGACGTTTTCATCGAAAAATTTCGACATACTATACTATGGCGTTTTTTTGTAAAAATTTTACATTTCCCGAAATGACTTTTTTTCACCATAGAATCATTTTACATGCTCTAATACTACCATTTTCATGATTTTTTTCAACATAGAAAATGATGTTTTTAATCAAAAATTTTCCACATATTACACTACGTTTTTTTGTAAAATTTTACATTTCACGAAATGACTTTTTTCCACCACAGAATCATTTTACATGCTATAATTGACCGTTTTCATGATTTTTTTCAACATACAAAAATTTGAGTTTTTTTTTGTAAAATTTCGACATACTATACTAGGACGTTTTTTTTGGTAAAATTTTCCAACTTTACACGAAATGACTTTTTTCACCATAGAATCATTTTACATGCTCTAATACGACCGTTTTCATGATTTTTTCCAACATCAAAAAAATTTGACGTTTTCATCGAAAAATTTCGACATACTATACTATGGCATTTTTTTGTAAAATTTTACATTTCACGAAATGACTTTTTGTCACCATAGAATCATTTTACATGCTCTAACACGACCGTTTTCATGATTTTTGTCAACATCAAAAAAATTTGACGTTTTCATCGAAAAATTACGACATACTATACTATGACAGTTTGTTTGTAAAATGTTCCAACTTTACACGAAATGACTTTTTTCACCATAGAATCATTTTACATGCTCTAATACGACCGTTTTCATGATTTTTTCCAACGTCAAAAAAATTTGACGTTTTCATCGAAAAATTTCGACATACTATGGCGTTTTTTTGTAAAAATTTTACATTTCCCGAAATGACTTTTTTTCACCATAGAATCATTTTACATGCTCTAATACTACCATTTTCATGATTTTTTTCAACATAGAAAATTATGTTTTTAATCAAAAATTTTCCACATACTACACTACGTTTTTTTGTAAAATTTTACATTTCACGAAATGACTGTTTTTCACCATAGAATCATTTTACATGCTCTCATGCGACCATTTTCATGATTTTTTTGAACATCAAAAATATTTGACGTTTTCATCGAAAAATTTCGACATACTATACTATGGCGTTTTTTTGTAAAATTTTACATTTCACGAAATGACTTTTTTCCACCACAGAATCATTTTACATGCTATAATTGACCGTTTTCATGACTTTTTTCAACATACAAAAATTTGAGGTTTTTTTTGTAAAATTTCGACATACTAGGACGTTTTTTTTTGGTAAAATTTTCCAACTTTACACGAAATGACTTTTTTCACCATAGAATCATTTTACATGCTCTAATATGACCGTTTTCATGATTTTTTCCAACATCAAAAAAATTTGACGTTTTCATCGAAAAATTTCGACATACTATACTATGGCGTTTTTTTGTAAAATTTTACACTTCCACGAAATCACTTTTTTTCACCATAGAATCATTTTACATGCTCCAATGCGACCATTTTCATGATTTTTTTGAACATCAAAAATATTTGACGTTTTCATCGAAAAATTTCGACATACTATACTATGACGTTTTTTTTGTAAAATTTTCCAACTTTACACGAAATGACTTTTTTCACCATAGAATCATTTTACATGCTCTAATATGACCGTTTTCATGATTTTTTTCAACATCAAAAAAAATTTGACAGTTTCATCGAAAAATTTCGAAATACTATACTATGGCGGTTTCTTTTATAAAATTTTACATTTCACGAATTGACTGTTTTTCACCATAGAATCATTTTACATGCTCTAATATGACCGTTTTCATGATTTTTTCCAACGTCAAAAAAATTTGACGTTTTCATCGAAAAATTTCGACATACTATACTATGGCGTTTTTTTTGTAAAATTTTACATTTCACGAAATGACTGTTTTTCACCATAGAATCATTTTACACGCTCTAATGCGACCGTTTTCATGATTTTTTTGACCATCAAAAATATTTGACGTTTTCATAGAAAAATTTCGACATACTATACTATGGTGTTTTTTTGTAAAATTTTACATTTCACGAAATGACTTTTTTTCACCATAGAATCATTTTACATGCTCTAATACTACCATTTTCATGATTTTTTTCAACATAGAAAATTATGTTTTTAATCAAAAAGTTTCCACATACTATACTACGTTTTTTTTTTGAAAATTTTACAACTTTCACGAAATGACTTTTTTTCACCATAGAATCATTTTACATGCTCTAATGCAACCGTTTTCTTGATTTTTTCCAACATCAAAGAAATTTGACGTTTTCATTAAAAAATTTCGACATACTATATACGATGGCGTTTTTTTGTAAAATTTTACATTTGCCGAAATGACTTTTTTTCACCATAGAATCATTTTACATGCTCTAACACGACCGTTTTCATGATTTTTTTCAACATAAAAAAATTTGACGTTTTCATCGAAAAATTACGACATACTATACTATGGCGTTTGTTTGTAAAATTTTAAAACTTTACACGAAATGCCCTTTTTCCCACCATAGAATCATTTTACATGCTCTAATAAACCGTTTTCATGATTTTTGTCAACATCAAAAAAATTTGACGTTTTCATCGAAAAATTACGACATACTATACTATGGCGTTTGTTTGTAAAATTTTACATTTCCCGAAATGACTTTTTTCACCATAGAATCATTTTTACATGCTCCAATACCACCGTTTTCATGATTTATTTCAACATCAAAAAAAATTTGACGGTTTCATCGAAAAATTTCGAAATACTATACTATGGCGGTTTCTTTTATAAAATGTTTCATTTAACGAAATGACTGTTTTTCACCATAGAATCATTTTACATGCTCTAATGTTTTTTTTTTTTTTTTTTTTTTTTTTTTTTCTCCTTCCCCCCCCTCTACCCCGATTTTTCCTTTTTTTTTTTTTCTTTTTTTTACAATAAAATACGACCGTTTTCATGATTTTTTTGAACATCAAAAATATTTGACGTTTTCATCGAAAAATTTCGACATACTATACTATGGCATTTTTTTGTAAAATTTTACATTTCACGAAATGACTTTTTGTCACCATAGAATCATTTTACATGCTCTAACACGACCGTTTTCATGATTTTTGTCAACATCAAAAATATTTGACGTTTTCATCGAAAAATTACGACATACTATACTATGACGTTTTTTTGTAAAAATTTTACATTTCCCGAAATGACTTTTTTTCACCATAGAATCATTTTACATGCTCTAATACTACCATTTTCATGATTTTTTTCAACATAGAAAATTATGTTTTTAATCAAAAATTTTCCACATACTACACTACGTTTTTTTGTAAAATTTTACATTTCACGAAATGACTGTTTTTCACCATAGAATCATTTTACATGCTCTCATGCGACCATTTTCATGATTTTTTTGAACATCAAAAATATTTGACGTTTTCATCGAAAAATTTCGACATACTATACTATGGCGTTTTTTTGTAAAATTTTACATTTCACGAAATGACTTTTTTCCACCACAGAATCATTTTACATGCTATAATTGACCGTTTTCATGACTTTTTTCAACATACAAAAATTTGAGGTTTTTTTTTGTAAAATTTCGACATACTAGGACGTTTTTTTTTGGTAAAATTTTCCAACTTTACACGAAATGACTTTTTTCACCATAGAATCATTTTACATGCTCTAATATGACCGTTTTCATGATTTTTTCCAACATCAAAAAAATTTGACGTTTTCATCGAAAAATTTCGACATACTATACTATGGCGTTTTTTTGTAAAATTTTACACTTCCCGAAATGACTTTTTTTCACCATAGAATCATTTTACATGCTCCAATACGACCATTTTCATGATTTTTTTGAACATCAAAAATATTTGACGTTTTCATTGAAAAATTTCGACATTCACATACTATACTATGACGTTTTTTTTGTAAAATTTTCCAACTTTACACGAAATGACTTTTTTCACCATAGAATCATTTTACATGCTCTAATATGACCGTTTTCATGATTTATTTCAACATCAAAAAAAATTTGACAGTTTCATCGAAAAATTTCGACATACTATACTATGGCGGTTTCTTTTATAAAATTTTACATTTCACGAATTGACTGTTTTTCACCATAGAATCATTTTACATGCTCTAATATGACCGTTTTCATGATTTTTTCCAACGTCAAAAAAATTTGACGTTTTCATCGAAAAATTTCGACATACTATACTATGGCGTTTTTTTTTGTAAAATTTTACATTTCACGAAATGACTGTTTTTCACCATAGAATCATTTTACACGCTCTAATGCGACCGTTTTCATGATTTTTTTGACCATCAAAAATATTTGACGTTTTCATAGAAAAATTTCGACATACTATACTATGGTGTTTTTTTGTAAAATTTTACATTTCACGAAATGACTTTTTTTCACCATAGAATCATTTTACATGCTCTAATACTACCATTTTCATGATTTTTTTCAACATAGAAAATTATGTTTTTAATCAAAAAGTTTCCACATACTATACTACGTTTTTTTTTTGGAAAATTTTACACTTCACGAAATGACTTTTTTTCCACCATAGAATCATTTTACATGCTCTAATGCAACCGTTTTCTTGATTTTTTCCAACATCAGAGAAATTTGACGTTTTCATTAAAAAATTTCGACATACTATATACTATGGCGTTTTTTTGTAAAATTTTACATTTGCCGAAATGACTTTTTTTCACCATAGAATCATTTTACATGCTCTAACACGACCGTTTTCATGATTTTTTTCAACATACAAAAATTTGACGTTTTCATCGAAAAATTACGACATACTATACTATGGCGTTTGTTTGTAAAATTTTAAAACTTTACACGAAATGCCCTTTTTCCCACCATAGAATCATTTTACATGCTCTAATAAACCGTTTTCATGATTTTTGTCAACATCAAAAAAATTTGACGTTTTCATCGAAAAATTACGACATACTATACTATGGCGTTTGTTTGTAAAATTTTACATTTCCCGAAATGACTTTTTTTCACCATAGAATCATTTTTACATGCTCCAATACCACCGTTTTCATGATTTATTTCAACATCAAAAAAAATTTGACGGTTTCATTGAAAAATTTCGAAATACTATACTATGGCGGTTTCTTTTATAAAATGTTTCATTTAACGAAATGACTGTTTTTCACCATAGAATCATTTTACATGCTCTGATACGACCGTTTTCATGATTTTTTTGAACATCAAAAATATTTGACGTTTTCATCGAAAAATTTCGACATACTATACTATGGCATTTTTTTGTAAAATTTTACATTTCACGAAATGACTTTTTGTCACCATAGAATCATTTTACATGCTCTAACACGACCGTTTTCATGATTTTTGTCAACATCAAAAAAATTTGACGTTTTCATCGAAAAATTACGACATACTATACTATGGCGTTTTTTTGTAAAAATTTTACATTTCCCGAAATGACTTTTTTTCACCATAGAATCATTTTACATGCTCTAATACTACCATTTTCATGATTTTTTTCAACATAGAAAATGATGTTTTTAATCAAAAATTTTCCACATACTACACTACGTTTTTTTGTAAAATTTTACATTTCACGAAATGACTTTTTTCCACCACAGAATCATTTTACATGCTCTAATACGACCGTTTTCATGATTTTTTCCAACATCAAAAAAATTTGACGTTTTCATCGAAAAATTTCGACATACTATACTATGGCGGTTTTTTTGTAAAATTTTACACTTCCCGAAATGACTTTTTTTCACCATAGAATCATTTTACATGCTCTAATGCGACCGTTTTCATGATTTTTTTGAACATCAAAAATATTTGACGTTTTCATCGAAAAATTTCGACATACTATACTATGGCGTTTTTTTGTAAAATTTTTCAACTTTACACGAAATGACTTTTTTCCACCATAGAATCATTTTACATGCTCTAATATGACCGTTTTCATGATTTATTTCAACATCAAAAAAAATTTGACGGTTTCATCGAAAAATTTCGAAATACTATACTACGGCGGTTTCTTTTATAAAATTTTACATTTCACGAATTGACTGTTTTTCACCATAGAATCATTTTTACATGCTCTAATACGACCGTTTTCATGATTTTTTCCAACGTCAAAAAAATTTGACGTTTTCATCGAAAAATTTCGACATACTATACTATGGTGTTTTTTTGTAAAATTTTACATTTCACGAAATGACTTTTTTCCACCATAGAATCATTTTACATGCTCTGATACGACCGTTTTCATGATTTTTTTCACCATCAAAAAAATTTGACGTTTTCATCGAAAAATTTCGACATACTATACTATGGCGTTTTTTTGTAAAATTTTACATTTCCCGAAATGACTTTTTTTCACCATAGAATCATTTTACATGCTCTAACACGACCGTTTTCATGATTTTTGTCAACATCAAAAAAATTTGACGTTTTCATCGAAAAATTTCGACATACTATACTATGGCGTTTTTTTGTAAAATTTTACATTTCCCGAAATGACTTTTTTCCACGATAGAGTCATTTTACATGCTCTAACACGACCGTTTTCATGATTTTTTTCAACATAGAAAATGATGTTTTTAATCAAAAAGTTTCCACATACTATACTACGTTTTTTTTGGAAAATTTTACAACATTTCACGAAATGACTGTTTTTCACCATAGAATCATTTTACATGCTCTAATGCAACCGTTTTCTTGATTTTTTTGAACATCAAAAATATTCGACGTTTTCATCGAAAAATTTCGTTTTCGTTTTTTTGTAAAATTTTACATTTCACGAAATGACTTTTTTTCACCATAGAATCATTTGACACGACCGTTTTTATGATTTTTGTCAACATCAAAAAAAATTGACGTTTTCATTGAAAAATTACGACATACTACACCAGGGGTGTCCAAACTTTTTGCAAAGAGGGCCAGATTTGGTGAGGTTAAATGTGTGGGGGCCGACCATTCAGCCTGACACTCTGAACCATTAACATGATAACAGAATAACAGGGATCTTATTCCAGGGCCATATCAATCTGTGTATCATTTATTCTTTTGTTTTTCAACTGAACATCAAAAATCAAAAAACAAAAATATGTTATTTGATTTAGAATCAGACACGATCACAATCAAACACAAAATTTATGTCAATTTTAGACTTGGATCAAAAATATGAAATGGAAAAATGAGTGCTGGGCCAAATTTGATTTTAATATTTGGTATACAAGACCCAGTTTGATTATCAGTTGAAAAACAAGAACAAATGATCCATGGATTGAAAAGACTCAGAGCATATCCATTAAAAAAAAAGAAGAAAAAAATAGAAGTGATTTACCTCAGAAAACTAAACATGTAACTTGTCTGTACTAATGTGAAGGGTGGCACTGAGATCTGGACTACAGTCAGTAGACCAGGTCTGGCTCTAAAGCAGTGGTTCTGATGCGCAGATGTCACGCAGGTGAGACTCTCTTAATCTCGTCCTCAGGCGGTTCTTGGATGTCCTCTCGCATGTATGTCGAGCCAAACGAGCTCAGCATTTTCTTAGCAAATGTTTGAATCTCTGGGAACCTGCCTTCATCCAGCTGGCGGTAAAAGTTGACAAAGGGAGCTGTTGGTACGGAGGTACGGACCGCGACTCTCCGCATCACACTGCAGCCCAATGCGGTCCAGCTGGAGGAGGTCTGGAGCGTCATCGGAGAAAGGAGAGTTAAACAGCCTGATCTCCTTTTAAGCAGCTGCAAAATCCCTAAGCGGCGTTAAAACTCCTCAGCCAGAGATGAGGTGTCTGCTGCATACCTCCTCAATTGCGCACCGACTTTGTGGCGGGCCGCATATTGTTGATTTTATGACAAAGGCTGTGGGCCGGTGGAAATTTAAACACGGGCCGCAATTGGCCCGCAGGCTGGACTTTGGACATGCCTGTACTATACTATGGCGTTTGTTTGTAAAATTTTACATTTCCCGAAATGACTTTTTTCACCATAGAATCATTTTTACATGCTCCAATACTACCGTTTTCATTATTTTTTTGAACATCAAAAAAATTTGACGTTTTCATCGAAAAATTTCGACACACTTTTCTATGCAGTAGCTCAGTCTGTAGGGAGTTGGCTTGGGAACCGGAGGGTCACCGGTTCAAGTCCCGACATGGACCAAAAACTGAGTGTGAACTGGTAGCTGGAGAGGTGCCAGTTTACCTCTTGGGCACTGCCGAGGTGCCCCTGAGCAAGGCACCAAAAACCCCCAACTGCTGGAGCAGCCCCCTCACTCTGACATCTCTCCATTACTGCATGTGTGTGTGTGTGTGTGTTTGTGTGCATGTACCATGTATAAGTTAAACAGAGTGTAAATTAAATTTCCCCACTGTGGGACTAATAAAGGTTGATCTTCTTTGATCTTCTTCTTCTATGGCGTTTTTTTTTTAATTTTACAACATTTCACGAAATGACTTTTTTTCACCATAGAATCATTTTACATGGTATAATATGACCGTTTTCATGATTTTTATCAACATCAAAAAAATTTGACGTTTTCATCGAAAACTTTCGACATACTATACTATGGCGTTTTTTTGTAAAATTTTACACTTCCCGAAATGACTTTTTTCACGATAGAGTCATTTTACATGCTCCAATATGACCGTTTTCATGATTTTTTTGAACATCAAAAATATTTGACGTTTTCATCGAAAAATTTCGACATACTATACTATGGCATTTTTTTTGTAAAATTTTCGAACTTTACACGAAATGGCTTTTTTCACCATAGAATCATTTTACATGCTCTAATACGACCGTTTTCATGATTTTTGTCAACATCAAAAAAATGTGCGTTTTCATCGAAAAATTTCGACATACTATACATGTGTTTAAAATTTACACTTCCCAAATACTTTTTTCACCATAGAACATTTTACATCTCAACGCCGTCATTTTTTCCAACGAAAAAATTTGTTTCATCAAAATTTCGACATACTATACTATGGCGTTTTTTTGTAAAATTTTACATTTCACGAAATGCCTTTTTTTCACCATAGCATCATTTTACATGCTCTACACAACCGTTTTCATGATTTTTGTCAACATCAAAAAAATTTGACGTTTTCATCGGAAAATTACGACATACTATACTATGGCGTTTGTTTGTTAAAATTTTACATTTCCCGAAATGACTTTTTTTCACCATAGAATCATTTTCCATGCTCTAATACGACCGTTTTCATGATTTTTTCCAACGTCAAAGAAATTTGACGTTTTTATCGAATAATTTCGACATACTATGGCGTTTTTTTGTAAAATTTTCAATTTCACGAAATGACTTTTTTCCACCATAGAATCATTTTACATGCTATAATATGGCCGTTTTCATGATTTTTTTCAACATAAAAAAATATTTGACGTTTTCATCGAAAAATTTCGACATATTATACTATGGCGTTTGTTTGTAAAATTTTACATTTCACGAAATGCCTTTTTTTCACCATAGAATCATTTTACATGCTCTAACACGACCGTTTTCATGATTTATTTCAACATCAAAAAAATTTGACGTTTTCATCGAAAACTTTCGACATACTATACTATGGCGTTTTTTTGTAAAATTTTACACTTCCCGAAATGACTTTTTTCACCATAGAATCATTTTACATGCTCCAATACGACCGTTTTCATGATTTTTTTGAACATCAAAAATATTTGACGTTTTCATCGAAAAATTTCGACATACTATACTATGGCATTTTTTTGTAAAATTTTACATTTCACGAAATGACTTTTTTTCACCATAGAATCATTTTACATGCTATAATATGGCCGTTTTCATGATTTTTTTCAACATACAAAAATTTGAGTTTTTTTTTTGTAAAATTTCGACATACTATACTAGGATGTTTTTTTTGTAAAATTTTCCAACTTTACACGAAATGACTTTTTTCCACCATAGAATCATTTTACATGCTCTAATACGACCGTTTTCATGATTTATTTCAACATCAAAAAAATTTGACGTTTTCATCGAAAAATTTCGACATACTATACTATGGCGTTTTTTTGTAAAATTTTACACTTCCCGAAATGACTTTTATTCCACCATAGAATCATTTTACATGGTCCAATACGACCGTTTTCATGATTTTTTCCAACGTCAAAAAAATTTGACGTTTTCATCGAATACTTTCGACATACTATACTATGGCGTTTTTTTGTAAAATTTTACATTTCACGAAATGACTTTTTTTCACCATAGAATCATTTTACATGCTCTAACACGACCGTTTTCATGATTTTTGTCAACATCAAAAAAATTTGACGTTTTCATCGAAAAATTTCGACATACTATACTATGGCGTTTTTTTGTAAAATTTTACACTTCCCGAAATTACTTTTTTCACCATAGAATCATTTTACATGCTCCAATACGACCGTTTTCATGATTTTTTTGAACATCAAAAATATTTGACGTTTTCATCGAAAAATTTCGACATACTATACTATGAAGTTTTTTTGTAAAATTTTACATTTCACGAAATGACTTTTTTCCACCATAGAATCATTTTACATGCTCTAATACGACCGTTTTCATGATTTATTTCAACATCAAAAAAATTTGAAATTTTCATCGAAAAATTTCGACATACTATACTATGGCATTTTTTTGTAAAATTTTACATTTCACGAAATGACTTTTTTTCACCATAGAATCATTTTACATGCTATAATATGGCCGTTTTCATGATTTTTTTCAACATACAAAAATTTGAGTTTTTTTTTTGTAAAATTTCGACATACTATACTAGGATGTTTTTTTTGTAAAATTTTCCAACTTTACACGAAATGACTTTTTTCCACCATAGAATCATTTTACATGCTCTAATACGACCGTTTTCATGATTTATTTCAACATCAAAAAAATTTGACGTTTTCATCGAAAAATTTCGACATACTATACTATGGCGTTTTTTTGTAAAATTTTACACTTCCCGAAATGACTTTTTTTCCACCATAGAATCATTTTACATGGTCCAATACGACCGTTTTCATGATTTTTTCCAACGTCAAAAAAATTTGACGTTTTCATCGAATACTTTCGACATACTATACTATGGCGTTTTTTTGTAAAATTTTACATTTCACGAAATGACTTTTTTTCACCATAGAATCATTTTACATGCTCTAACACGACCGTTTTCATGATTTTTGTCAACATCAAAAAAATTTGACGTTTTCATCGAAAAATTTCGACATACTATACTATGGCGTTTTTTTGTAAAATTTTACACTTCCCGAAATTACTTTTTTCACCATAGAATCATTTTACATGCTCCAAAACGACCGTTTTCATGATTTTTTTGAACATCAAAAATATTTGACGTTTTCATCGAAAAATTTCGACATACTATACTATGAAGTTTTTTTGTAAAATTTTACATTTCACGAAATGACTTTTTTCCACCATAGAATCATTTTACATGCTCTAATACGACCGTTTTCATGATTTATTTCAACATCAAAAAAATTTGAAATTTTCATCGAAAAATTTCGACATACTATACTATGGCGTTTTTTTGTAAAATTTTACACTTCCCGAAATGACTTTTTTTCCACCATAGAATCATTTTACATGGTCCAATACGACCGTTTTCATGATTTTTTCCAACGTCAAAAAAATTTGACGTTTTCATCGAATACTTTCGACATACTATACTATGGCGTTTTTTTGTAAAATTTCACATTTCACAAAATGACTTTTTTCCACCATAGAATCATTTTACATGCTATAATATGGCCGTTTTCATGATTTTTTTCAACATAAAAAAAATTTGACGTTTTCATCGAAAAATTTCGACATACTATACTATGGCGTTTGTTTGTAAAATTTTACATTTCACGAAATGCCTTTTTTTCACCAGAGAATCATTTTACATGCTCTAACACGACCGTTTTCATGATTTTTGTCAACATCAAAAAAATTTGACGTTTTCATCAAAAAATTTCGACATACTATACTATGGCGTTTTTTTGTAAAATTTTACACTTCCCGAAATGACTTTTTTCACGATAGAGTCATTTTACATGCTCCAATACGACCGTTTTCATGATTTTTTCCAACGTCAAAAAAATTTGACGTTTTCATCGAAAAATTTCGACATACTATACTATGGCGTTTTTTTGTAAAATTTTACATTTCACGAAATGCCTTTTTTTCACCATAGAATCATTTTACATGCTCTACACAACCGTTTTCATGATTTTTGTCAACATCAAAAAAATTTGACGTTTTAATCGAATAATTTCGACATACTATACTATGGCGTTTTTTTGTAAAATTTTACATTTCACGAAATGACTTTTTTCACCATAGAATCATTTTACATGCTCCAATACGACCGTTTTCATGATTTTTTTGAACATCAAAAATATTTGACGTTTTCATCGAAAAATTTCAACATACTATACTATGGCGTTTTTTTGTAAAATTTTACACTTCCCGAAATGACTTTTTTTCACCATAGAATCATTTTACATGCTCCAATACGACCGTTTTCATGATTTTTTTGAACATCAAAAATATTTGACGTTTTCATCGAAAACTTTCGACATACTATACTATGGTGTTTGTTTGTAAAATTTTACATTTCACGAAATGACTTTTTTTCACCATAGAATCATTTTACATGCTCTAACACGACGGTTTTCATGATTTTTGTCAACATCAAAAAAATTTGACGTTTTCATCGAAAAATTTCGACATACAATACTATGGTGTTTTTTTGTAAAATTTTCCAACTTTACACGAAATGACTTTTTTCACCATAGAATCATTTTACATGCTATAATATGGCCGTTTTCATGATTTTTTTCAACATAAAAAAAATTTGACGTTTTCATCGAAAAATTTCGACATACTATACTATGCCGTTTGTTTGTAAAATTTTACATTTCACGAAATGCCTTTTTTTCACCACAGAATCATTTTACATGCTCTAACACGACCGTTTTCATGATTTTTGTCAACATCAAAAAAATTTGACGTTTTCATCGAAAAATTACGACATACTATACTATGGCGTTTTTTTGTAAAATTTTACATTTCACGAAATGACTTTTTTTCAACCATAGAATCATTTTACATGCTCTAACACGACCGTTTTCATGATTTTTGTCAACATCAAAAAAATTTGACGTTTTCATCAAAAAATTTCGACATACTATACTATGGCGTTTTTTTGTAAAATTTTACACTTCCCGAAATGACTTTTTTCACGATAGAGTCATTTTACATGCTCCAATACGACCGTTTTCATGATTTTTTCCAACGTCAAAAAAATTTGACGTTTTCATCGAAAAATTTCGACATACTATACTATGGCGTTTTTTTGTAAAATTTTACATTTCACGAAATGCCTTTTTTTCACCATAGAATCATTTTACATGCTCTACACAACCGTTTTCATGATTTTTGTCAACATCAAAAATATTTGACGTTTTCATCGAAAAATTTCAACATACTATACTATGGCGTTTTTTTGTAAAATTTTACACTTCCCGAAATGACTTTTTTTCACCATAGAATCATTTTACATGCTCCAATACGACCGTTTTCATGATTTTTTTGAACATCAAAAATATTTGACGTTTTCATCGAAAAATTTCGACATACTATACTATGGCGTTTTTTTGTAAAATTTTACATTTCACAAAATGACTTTTTTCCACCACAGAATCATTTTACATGCTATAATATGGCCGTTTTCATGATTTTTTTCAACATAAAAAAAATTTGACGTTTTCATCGAAAAATTTCGACATACTATACTATGGCATTTTTTTGTAAAATTTTACATTTCACGAAATGACTTTTTTCACCATAGAATCATTTTACATGGTCCAATACGACCGTTTTCATGATTTTTTCCAACGTCAAAAAAATTTGACGTTTTCATCGAATACTTTCGACATACTATACTATGGCGTTTTTTTGTAAAATTTTACATTTCACGAAATGACTTTTTTTCACCATAGAATCATTTTACATGGTCCAATACGACCGTTTTCATGATTTTTTCCAACGTCAAAAAAATTTGACGTTTTCATCGAATACTTTCGACATACTATACTATGGCGTTTTTTTGTAAAATTTTACATTTCACGAAATGACTTTTTTTCACCATAGAATCATTTTACATGCTCTAACATGACCGTTTTCATGATTTTTGTCAACATCAAAAAAATTTGACGTTTTCATCGAAAAATTTCGACATACTATACTATGGCGTTTTTTTGTAAAATTTTACACTTCCCGAAATTACTTTTTTCACCATAGAATCATTTTACATGCTCCAATACGACCGTTTTCATGATTTTTTTGAACATCAAAAAAATTTGAAATTTTCATCGAAAAATTTCGACATACTATACTATGGCGTTTTTTTGTAAAATTTTACACTTCCCGAAATGACTTTTTTTCCACCATAGAATCATTTTACATGGTCCAATACGACCGTTTTCATGATTTTTTCCAACGTCAAAAAAATTTGACGTTTTCATCGAATACTTTCGACATACTATACTATGGCGTTTTTTTTGTAAAATTTCACATTTCACAAAATGACTTTTTTCCACCATAGAATCATTTTACATGCTATAATATGGCCGTTTTCATGATTTTTTTCAACATAAAAAAAATTTGACGTTTTCATCGAAAAATTTCGACATACTATACTATGGCGTTTGTTTGTAAAATTTTATATTTCACGAAATGCCTTTTTTTCACCACAGAATCATTTTACATGCTCTAACACGACCGTTTTCATGATTTTTGTCAACATCAAAAAAATTTGACGTTTTCATCGAAAAATTACGACATACTATACTATGGCGTTTTTTTGTAAAATTTTACATTTCACGAAATGACTTTTTTTCAACCATAGAATCATTTTACATGCTCTAACACGACCGTTTTCATGATTTTTGTCAACATCAAAAAAATTTGACGTTTTCATCAAAAAATTTCGACATACTATACTATGGCGTTTTTTTGTAAAATTTTACACTTCCCGAAATGACTTTTTTCACGATAGAGTCATTTTACATGCTCCAATACGACCGTTTTCATGATTTTTTCCAACGTCAAAAAAATTTGACGTTTTCATCGAAAAATTTCGACATACTATACTATGGCGTTTTTTTGTAAAATTTTACATTTCACGAAATGCCTTTTTTTCACCATAGAATCATTTTACATGCTCTACACAACCGTTTTCATGATTTGTCAACATCAAAAAAATTTGACGTTTTCATCAAAAAATTACGACATACTATACTATGGCGTTTGTTTGTAAAATTTTACATGTCACGAAATGACTTTTTTTCACCATAGAATCATTTTACATGCTCTAACACGACCGTTTTCATGATTTTTGTCAACATCAAAAAAATTTGACGTTTTCATCGAAAAATTTCGACATACTATACTATGGTGTTTTTTTGTAAAATTTTCCAACTTTACACGAAATGACTTTTTTCACCATAGAATCATTTTACATGCCCTAATACGACCGTTTTCATGATTTTTTCCAACATCAAAAAAATTTGACGTTTTCATCGAAAAATTTCGACATACTATACTATGGCGTTTTTTTGTAAAATTTTACACTTCCCGAAATTACTTTTTTCACCATAGAATCATTTTACATGCTCCAATACGACCGTTTTCATGATTTTTTTCAACATCAAAAATATTTGACGTTTTCATCGAAAAATTTCGACATACTATACTATGAAGTTTTTTTGTAAAATTTTACATTTCACGAAATGACTTTTTTCCACCATAGAATCATTTTACATGCTCTAATACGACCGTTTTCATGATTTATTTCAACATCAAAAAAATTTGAAATTTTCATCGAAAAATTTCGACATACTATACTATGGCGTTTTTTTGTAAAATTTTACACTTCCCGAAATGACTTTTTTTCCACCATAGAATCATTTTACATGCTCCAATACGACCGTTTTCATGATTTTTTCCAACGTCAAAAAAATTTGACGTTTTCATCGAATACTTTCGACATACTATACTATGGCGTTTTTTTGTAAAATTTTACATTTCACGAAATGACTTTTTTTCACCATAGAATCATTTTACATGCTCTAACACGACCGTTTTCATGATTTTTGTCAACATCAAAAAAATTTGACGTTTTCATCGAAAAATTTCGACATACTATACTATGGCGTTTTTTTGTAAAATTTTACATTTCACGAAATGACTTTTTTCACCATAGAATCATTTTACATGCTCCAATACGACCGTTTTCATGATTTTTTTGAACATCAAAAATATTTGACGTTTTCATCGAAAAATTTCGACATACTATACTATGAAGTTTTTTTGTAAAATTTTACATTTCACGAAATGACTTTTTTTCACCATAGAATCATTTTACATGCTATAATATGGCCGTTTTCATGATTTTTTTCAACATAAAAAAATATTTGACGTTTTCATCGAAAAATTTCGACATATTATACTATGGCATTTTTTTGTAAAATTTTACATTTCACGAAATGACTTTTTTTTCACCATAGAATCATTTTACATGCTATAATATGGCCGTTTTCATGATTTTTTTCAACATACAAAAATTTGAGTTTTTTTTTTGTAAAATTTCGACATACTATACTAGGATTTTTTTTTGTAAAATTTTACAACTTTACACGAAATGACTTTTTTCACCATAGAATCATTTTACATGCTCTAATACGACCGTTTTCATGATTTTTGTCAACATCAAAAAAATGTGACGTTTTCATCGAAAAATTTCGACATACTATACTATGGCATTTTTTTGTAAAATTTTACATTTCACGAAATGACTTTTTTTCACCATAGAATCATTTTACATGCTATAATATGGCCGTTTTCATGATTTTTTTCAACATACAAAAATTTGAGGGTTTTTTTTTGTAAAATTTCGACATACTATACTAGGATGTTTTTTTTGTAAAATTTTCCAACTTTACACGAAATGACTTTTTTCACCATAGAATCATTTTACATGCTCTAATACGACCGTTTTCATGATTTTTTCCAACATCAAAAAAATTTGACGTTTTCATCGAAAAATTTCGACATACTATACTATGGTGTTTTTTTGTAAAATTTTACATTTCACGAAATGACTTTTTTCCACCATAGAATCATTTTACATGCTATAATATGGTCGTTTTCATGATTTTTTTCAACATACAAAAATTCGAGGTTTTTTTTTGTAAAATTTCGACATACTATACTAGGACGTTTTTTTGTAAAATTCTTTAAATTTTTTTCACCATAAATCTTTTCATGCTCTAATATGACGGTTTTCATGATTTTTTCCAACGTCAAAAAAATTTGACGTTTTCATCGAAAAATTACGACATACTATACTATGGCGTTTGTTTGTAAAATTTTACATTTCACGAAATGACTTTTTTTCACCATAGAATCATTTTACATGCTCTAATACGACCGTTTCCATGATTTTTTTCAACATCACAAAAAAATTGACGTTTTCATCGAAAAATTTCGACATACTATACTATGGCGTTTTTGTGTAAAATTTTACATTCAACGAAATGACTGTTTTTCACCATAGAATCATTTTACATGCGCTAAGGCGACCTTTTTCATGATTTTTTTGAACATCAAAAAAAAATTTGATGTTTTCATCGAAAAATTTGCATCTCAGCGTGACTTAGCATCTCAAAATAATGACTTTGCATCTCAACACAATGTCAGTATTGCAGAATAATGATTTAACATCTCAAAATGACTTTGCATGTCAATAATGGTTTAGGATCACATAATGACTTAGTCTCATAGACTTAGTATTGCAAAAATAATGACTTAGTACCTCAAAGTAATGACTTAGTATTACACCGTGACTCAGGATCACATGATGATCTAATCTCAACATAATGACTTAGCATCTCAAAATGACTTTGTATCTCAACACAATGTCAGTATCGCAGAATGACTTAGCGTCTCAACATGACATAGGATCACAATATAGTGACAAAATAATGACTTAGTATCTCTACATGACTTAGTCTCGTTAGTCTCAACTTAATGACTTAACATCTCAAAATGACTTTGCATCTCAGAAATAATGATTGAGTATCTCAACATGACTTGGGATCACATGATGACTTAGTCTCAACAATGACATAGCATCTCAATGTGACTTGGTACCTCCAAGTAATGACTTACTATCTCAGCATAACTTAGGATCACCACATAGCATCTCAAAATAATGACTCTGCATCTCAACACAACAGTATCGCAGAATGAAGTAGCATCTCAACATGACTTAGTATCGCAAAAATTACTTACTACCTCAAAATGATCACCTAGTATCTCAACATGAAAGTATCGCAAAGTGAGTTAGTATCTCAAAATAATTAGAAACATGAAGAAAGCTTTGCATTATTTTGAAGTACTAAGTCGCAGCTTGTCATTATATTTTAGGATATTTTTCTTCCCATCTCAAGGCTTGAGAGAGAGAGAAGAGATGATAAATGACAAAACTGAATTATCCCCAAACCCTAGTTGTGTTTATGGACGTCCTTTAAACATTAAGGGTAAAATACAAATATTAGATCCAGACATCATAAATACACTCTTAAGTCTTTAATACTCTTCCACATTTACTTTCCTTGATCATTAAAGTTAACAACACCAAACAAATACCTTAAGTGCTGATAGTGTAAATATTTATTCAGGAAGTGAAAAAAGGGGGTAAATGCATTGCAGAAACAGAGCACAGTGTCCAGCATACAGTGTACAAGATGGTTACAAGCATGCCAGGCAGTTCCACACTTGTATCTACAGACCCTGTCAGAAGGTTTGGTCACAGCATATAGCGTAGACTGAATCACTGACATTTTTAATGTCGCCATTTCCAATTTATCTAAGTTCCTCCTGTTTTTGCGAAGAAGCCAGAGGCCACTGGACATTTCCAACAGGATAGAAAAGTGTACAGCAGTGCAAACTAACAGAGAGATCCCCAACAGTTAACATATAAGGTTAGTCTGAGCCAATAAGTGAATGTCTAAATGGCAAGGGCAAAGTTATAGTGCTGGGGTCACGCAGAATATCCCACCCACGAGGAAAACCAATGATTCAGAGTCACAAAATGTCACTGTTGACTTCCTCTGCATGATAAATGACTTGACTATCACCATTGCAGTTAAAATGAGAACTGAACCAGCTCCAGAAGCATGCATCAGTTTCCATTTAGAGACAGAAAAGCTTGCATGCATTCATCAAACCTGTTGACAAACATCCGTCAGCATCTTCAGATTGACCTAAACAACCTCTCTGGTGTAAAATGTCACCTAAAGACAACTCTTTTCTTGCTCTAGACCTAATTTATAAGTGCTGCAATGGGCCACTTGGAAAACAGAAGTAGTTGGACCACAGTCATGTGACGACACCCTCTTTTCATAGAAAATAACAGTGTGATTTAAAGAAAGATAGCAAGTAAAAGCGTACATTCAAACAACCACCGGCCTTAGTGGTGGAAGTTAATTACAGTACACACAAGAAAATTACACAAATAAATAGTTTGAGTTTTTTTTTTTATATTTTAGCTGCAGTTCTTCAGATTGTGATGCAGCTGTATGTTTCATGACTACGTTGTATAATTACAGAATTTTTGACGTAAAAGTGACGTTGCATTACTAGCTTCGATGCATTTAAGAGTCTTTGAAAACCGATACAAGTTAGGAAGATGCCTCAGTCGCTGCTTAAGAGAAAGTTTAAAGCACCAGACAACACCGTAACACATACACTTAAGTATGCCGGGACAATGACTTTTTTTTTATACAGACAACTATTAAACAATTTTAAGTAAAAATGTTTAAAATACAGTTTTAATACTGACTTAAGGAAAACACTGCTGTACTCCAGTTTTATGTTGCTTATCTCTTTCTTCACTACTTGAGAACTGAATGAAATAAGCCATAAAGTGAAAACATTTGTATTTTCCTTGAAGTTGCAACTAGGATTTCCTCTTTTAAAAGAGAAGCAGATGGCTGTATTGGGTGGGAGGAAGGAAAAAAACAAGAAAAGATAGAAAGCAACAACCACTTAGTGGCAGCTTTTCCCACCAGGAGATGACAGGCTGCAGGACCTGCAACCAGACCAAGGCTTCCTCCTCCGTCCTCGCAAAGCTTTCCTGCAATTCAGAGGTGGAGCAAAAAGCTAGTCCTGTTACAGAGGACGAGGAGGGCTGAGAGAAGGCCTAGTGAGTCCTCCGCTACGAGGAAACAGTCACCGGATTGAGAGAACCGTTCCGGCTGTAGAACTTTGAAAAGGCCTCTTCAAGAACGGATGCAAGTCGTGGTTGATCGCCCTAAAATGCAGAGACAGCGAGGTTAAAAGGTTTTCATGGTTGTGGTTACACTACTACTACTACTACCACCACACAAGTGTTCAGGTCAGCAGAATTACCATCGATCACTGGTGTATTGATAGACGCCGTACTGGACCAGCAAGACTGGCCCATAAACCTATAGTACTGTATAGAGGAGCTGCCGGATTAAAAGCACTAACGTCTGCATTTCTCAACTGATTTCAATGAGTCGTTATTATATTCAAATATTTATGATCAACGAGGAGTAGCGCTGTGATGTTCCATTTTTCTTCTTTGCTTCCCAAAACTTTTGGTGAAAAACTATTTAATATACCACTGCTTCCAGTTTATGGATCAGCAGTGGTATATCCTGCGATATAGTGGGATTCAATCAATTATTAATATGAAACAGTCATACTGACATATTACATCTTCCTTTAAGAATTTTTCACATTTTCAAAAGGTTTGCATACATAACATACATAACTACATAACTTAGCTAATCAGATGGGGACTAGCTTCCGTTCTGTATTGTAAAGCTAATGTTAGTTTATAGAGATTATGTTATGTGTAACACAATACTGCATTTAAAACATGAAATGTACAATAACGTCATAAGTCCGATACATAGCATGTCTGAACAGTATGCTAACTCTCAGCAATATTTAACGTTGGCTGACTTTTTTCTCAACGCTCTCTTAAATTACTTCAGCTGAATGTTACACAAATTAAATGCATCAACTGGTATTGATGTTACAATATTTAAAGTAATTTTGTCATGAGTAAGGTTAACTTTAGACAGAGTTATTTACTGTTTGCCTCTTAATCTGATTGCTGTTATTATTATCATATTACTTATGATATTGATAGGTGCCTTAAAATGAACCTAATAGTAATTACAATAGCAGTGTTAGAGGTAATACGAATTATCGCTAAAACGGACGGAGAAATTTCATTGTACATATTATATTATACTATACAGGGACCTCTCTACAAGTACTAGCCTTAAACAAGGATCATAATCCAAAGTTATACTGACAAAGGTGAGTCTGTGAATGTTGTCATTCATCCAGGTCATATTCATTCTGGCAAACAATTGAAATTGAATTGCCTTCGATTCAATTGTTTGCTAGAATTGACAAAGGTGAGCTTTAACAATTCCTTCTGATAAAGGAATTATTTTCTGTCATATAAGTAATTCAGTTCATGTCAGCCTGCGGTTCACTCGTCTCAAGCATGTAGCAGCCATTTTAGCTAAAAGTAGACAAAACGTAATTCTTGTTCTCCACATAAATAATAAACACCTAATATAATAATGCCTCATTGAATCGGTTGAATCGGTACCTACTCCAGGTAGGGAATGAGTCTTTACCCCAAGTGAAGGAGTTCAAGTACCTCGGGGCCTTGTTCACGAGTGAGGGAACAATGGAACGTGAGATTGGCCGGAGAATCGGAGCAGCGGGGGCGGTATTGCAGTCGCTGTACCGCACCGTTGTGACGAAGAGAGAGTTGAGCCGGAAGGCAAAGCTCTCTATCTACCGGTCAATCTTCGTGCCTACTCTCACCTATGGTCATGAGGGCTGGGTCATGACCGAAAGAACTAGATCGCGAGTACAAGCGGCCGAAATGGGTTTTCTCAGGAGGGTGGCTGGCCTCTCCCTTAGAGATAAGGTGAGAAGCTCGGTCATCCGTGAGGGACTCGGAGTAGAGCCGCTGCTTCTTTGCGTTGAAAGGAGCCAGTTGAGGTGGTTCGGGCATCTGGTAAGGATGCCTCCTGGACGCCTCCCTAGGGAGGTGTTCCAGGCACGACCAGCTGGGAGGAGACCCCGGGGACGACCCAGGACTAGATGGAGAGATTATATCTCCACACTGGCCTGGGAACGCCTCGGGATCCCCCAGTCAGAGCTGGTTAATGTGGCCCGGGAAAGGGAAGTTTGGGGTCCCCTGCTGGATCTGTTGCCCCCGCGACCCGACCCCGGAAACGGTTGAAGATGAAGATGAAGATGAAGATGAATCGGTTGAGAAATGTAGATGTTATAAAGCTTTTTATCCAGAAAAATGGCAGCTCCTCCGTTCACTAGTGTAGTTACAGGCCAGTCTTGCCTGGTCCAACTCATGCCCACCCATGGTTACATATGGTTGCAGAGGAGCTTCACTTACCTCACTGATGAATCCCAGCTGAACAAGCTCCACAGCTAATTCCTGCACGTTCTCATCTGAATAGAAATAAGAGGCAGTCAGTATCATGGTGGCAGGATGATGAACTACTGTACATCGTGCCAGTCTCATCAACTATTAAATAATGTGCCTTTATAGTATTTAAAGGGTAACTTCCGTATTTTTTCAACCAGTCTAAGTGACTAATGGGGACAGCAATTCCTGAAATTGGTCCAGTATAAAGCGCTGTAACCATAAAACAAGTGGCGAGGGATGAGTGGCGATAATGTAAATTCACTGAAAGTGCTTGTTTTTGCAACTGACAGACTCAGATTGTGATTCTAAGTGTCTGAGAACATTATGGAAAAGAACCCTGCAGAGAAATAAAATGTTTTTCTTACCTTTCTATTGATCCGGTCTGTTTGTCGTTGCATCCAAGTTCCCGCTCAAGGAGAAGTCTCGTTGTGAAATCTGAATATCGGTATCCTCTGGCTCAAATAAGTACGGGCGGCCATTGAATTCACAACACCTTATCCATATTAGGGCTGCACAATTAATAGAATGTTAATTGTGATCACGATTTTGGCTTCCCACAATTAAATGAATCTGATCATCTGTGACAATAGCGTTTTAAATACTCCGCTCACAGACAACTCCGATGCATAAATAAGATAAAATAAGATAAGATATTCCTTTATCAAGCGATTCCTAAACTCAGTCAGCAGCTGATTAAAGCCAGACGGTTTTCAGTAGTCTCATATATACGATTTTCTGCCGGTCACGCACACTTGCAGTCACCACATGATGGTTTTACGTAGGACCACAGCAGCACAGTCAGTAACGTCGATGTGGAAGTTCCTGAGGAACAACCTTAACAAAAGATCATCTAACTTCATCAGACACTGAATACATTCCCATGATTCACTGTCTCCACTTCACCGTCAGGAATTACTGTAGCAGCCGCGGTGCTGCGTTCACTGTCTCCACTTCACCGTCAGGAGTTACTGTAGCAGCCGCGGTGCTGCATTCACTGTCTCCACTTCACCGTCAGCAGTTACTGTAGCAGCCGCGGTGCTGCGTTCACTGTCTCCACTTCACCGTCAGGAGTTACTGTAGCAGCCGCGGTGCTGCGTTCACTGTCTCCACTTCACCGTCAGGAGTTACTGTAGCAGCCGCGGTGCTGCGTTCACTGTCTCCACTTCACCGTCAGGAGTTACTGTAGCAGCCGCGGTGCTGCGTTCACTGTCTCCACTTCACCGTCAGCAGTTACTGTAGCAGCCGCGGTGCTGCGTTCACTGTCTCCACTTCACCGTCAGCAGTTACTGTAGCAGCCGCGGTGCTGCGTTCACTGTCTCCACTTCACCGTCAGGAGTTACTGTATGATGATGATTACATGATTAATGATAGCGATTGTCCGACAAAGACTGTGTGCTTGTGTGCAACAGCAGCTGCTAGCTGCTAGCAGTGCCGGTGGCTTTGTGCCCACTGCAGCGTAACTTCAGCAACTTTCCGACAGACTGTGTGGTGGTGGTGAGTGTGTGTTTGTTGGTGGCGTTATAGCTGCGAACGTAGCTGTAGCAGATAGTGTGTGTACAGTTTATTTGTCGGTGAATAAATGCTACGAGGCTACATTTCCTCCGCTCAACAGACCGGATGATGCTGCTCAGAATGTTATGGTGCGTTCAAGCTCTAATGAATGAGCTCAAAATGAGTAGTGGACAATGGTAGTACAACGCTATCCTGATGCTTTCAAATGTATTCCTGTAAAATTGAGTTTTTGGTTAGAAACTTGCATAACTACAGTTGTTTGACGATGTTTTCACAGCAATATAAAATAGATATTAGAGAGTGAATTATGACTGGTTTAACTTTCTAACACTACCTCGACTTACTACTGCTAGTAAGAAGATTTGTATTATCAATAAAAATACGATAATTTATTTCATAAATTGACAAAGCAAAACATTTAGAGTTCTTGACGGCTGGAATTTAGCACAACATGGAAATGAACGCAGCTTTCTTTATTTAATCAATCAATCAATAATCGTGATAATTATTCGTGGTCTCAATATTGATCAAAATAAATGTGCAAAATTAGCATTTTAGCTGTAATCGTGCAGCCCTAATCCACATTGTGGAAATCATCTAAAAAAAATCAGAAATACACAAGAAACTCTGCCCGGCTGACACTCTTTCAGCAACACGTCACCTCGTATATTTCAGAACGAGACTTCTCCTTAGTGAGACTCTTCCCATAATATCAGACAAACAACCACCGTTACTGGATATAAATGACAGCACCAACTTGCCCCATCAGCATCATATAGCAACCTGTGAGCAGCTGCTGTCTGCAGCGCTCTCCCTCTCAACACTGGACCAATCTCAGAAATCACTGTCCCCATTAGTCAGCTGGATACAAAAAAATGGCAGAATAGGGTCCAGTAGCCTCATTACAGTAAAATATCCTAACTGCTTGTCCTATCTTTAGTCTCAAAGCTCGGAAAACTCCTTTCTTTCCATTACAGAAGCAAATCCTAAACTCATGGCCGTGTCCTATCCTCTCTCAGGCCTCCTATCTTATCTTAACATCCTAACTATAACTGAAATTCTTCAATCAGCAGATGTACCGGTAGACTACTCGAGATGGACAAGCCAAAATATCGACTGACTTGTCACTGCCTGGCTAGCTACCATGGACAAAAAATTACGAGCATTAAATTTTAGCCAGGAGGAGTCAGAGGTGGCGTCGATGGTGGAGAAGAAACACATCTTTGTAATTAAATAAATGTAAGTAAATATATATATAAAACTTAAAGCTTCATCATATGGCTTGAGTAGCCTTTCAGTCATATTTTGGTGTTTTTGTTCCCCATCTTCACTGTCATAACCTAACAACAGCACTGCTGCCATTGTTGGCAGTTATTTTAATTATAATGGTTCAGTAATAGCTAAATTCTTATCCTAAGATAAGATAGTTTTTTTTCCTAAATGCACTTAAGAAACAATTTTCTGTAATACCAAAAAGCCCAAAGTGACATCCTAAACAAAGATAAGATAGGATTTCAGAGTTAGGAAGTTTCTGTAATGAGGCCCCTTGAAAAATACCAAAGTTACCCTTTAAGTTTGTTAATCAAGTGATTAAAGGTGCAATGTGGAGTTTGGACCTGCAGTGGTGCCGTCAAGCCAAGTTTCCCGTATTAAGTGTACTGTGTGATTTACCAGCATCTACATAAAACATATCAGCTTGTACACAAACGCAATCCACAAGCAAAGGTGTGATGTGATCAACAACGAAACCTCCAGAAGTTACTCCTTCCTTAGTTTTCAAATCTTTAAATGCACGTCATCATTAAAACATCATTTCATGTTAAGCCTGGGCCAGAACCAGCCACGAGGAGCGCGTGGTGGCTGCCTTACCTGTTGTTTTTTATTTCGGCGTCCATGGTAACGGGTTAAAGCGACCACACTGCCGCATGAGACGTGCGCCTCGGCTGCATCTCTTCTAGAGATTCGAGGTCTCGCCTATTTTTGAAGCGAGCTGCACGGTTCACAGCAGCAACAGACCATGAAAGTGACTGACTGTATATTGACATCATATCAGCAACAAAACTACAGTTTCAAAGTCTTTATCTGTAGAAAATGTCACAGCTATGAAAAATAGTTAAGATTTATTTTTAAATCAACACTTCCTGCTTTCATTTCAAAATAAAACCCTGCAAATGTTTTTTTTTCTGTGGACAGAACTGATTCATATGTTAACATGAGGCTTTTATTCTGAAATATTTGCAGGACAGTGTTGTAGATCACACAGTGACTTGCAGGGCTTCATGAATGAATACAGTACGGGATTTTAAGCATGAATTATTACTATTATTTACAAATTACCATGTTTCTTGACCTTTTTCTGTCTAAATATTAATTACATTTAGAATGTAATGAAATGTCAAGACACTGTGTGTGGAAAGAGCTGCAGCAGCAGAAATGCAGCTGGTGGGAACAAGGGACACATGAATGAAGGTAAAGAGAGGTAACACAGCTGCCACATGCTGTTCACGTGGCTGAGCTGGCCCAAGCTCCCACTTCACGTAGTGAAGTACAACATCTTTCTAACTTCAACTATCAAACAAAGGCTGATGATTGTGTGATGATCATAACTGAGGGTGAGAGTATTTTGTAATAACATGTCGATGTTGGAATGTGTGCACCTGGCAAGAAATAGACTTACTTGGTAACAAATCGCAGCTTAAGTGCCTGTTCAGTTTATCCTCCAGTTTCAACAGCAAGGTCAGCTGAAAGGAGAATAAAACAATTCATTTCAGCGAAACAAAGCACTTTGACATGCAATACTTAAAGGCAGAAACAAGCTTATCACTCATCAGATGGGCGGAAGTGAAACTTACATGATGCTTGGTGCCCTCATCAACAGGCTCAATGTTGCACTGCATCTGAAGGACCTGTGAGGAGAAACACATTGACATGAAGACTATGATCAGAAAATGATGAGGTGGAACAAAAATAAGGAATTTCCTGATTTAATCACAATTAATTGTAAATTAATCACATTTTTCATCTGTTCAAAAGGTACGTTAAAGGGAGATTTCTCAGGTATTTAATACTCTTATTAACATGTGGAACATATGCTGCTTTATGAAAATTTATGTATATATATTTCTTATTGGAAATGAAGTAACAACTAAGGATGCTATTTTTGAAAAAAAACATTTTAGCCGATAACCGACCCTTGTTAACTCATATACTGCGCTCCAGCTGCAGTATATGAGCACAACAGATAGGAGAGTTACTGTAGCAGCCACCATGTGGCGTTCACTGTCTCCAGTTCACCGTCAGGAGAGTTACTGTAGCAGCCACCGTGCTGCGTTCACTGTCTCCGTTTCACCATCAGGAGAGTTATTGTAGCAGCCACCGTGTTGCGTTCACTGTCTCCAGTTGCACTCCAGTTTGTCAGTTCTTACCTTCCTGGTCTCGAGCTCTGCAGGCTCTGGAGTCGGGGTTTTCACGGAGGGCGGCACTATGGGCGACTTCACTGCCTCCTGCTGAGGTTGTTGTGGACACGGGATCCCAAACGCAGTCAGAGGATAGATCCCATTCCTGGTACATCAAAAGGAAAGGAAGAAGCATGCATTCAAGACCACTGCAAATGATTTCATCATTTGCTGTAATTACAGTATTTTTCGAACTATAAGGTGCACTTAAAATCCTTTAATTTTCTCAAAAATTGACAGGGCGCCTTATAATCCAACACGCCTTATGTATCAATTCTGGTTGTGCTTAATGACTTCGAACCAATTTTATGTGCTACAAGGCGCTCAAAAATCTGTCAAAATGTTTTATTACGACTTTGGTAAGCTATGAAGCCGCACCGCTGGATGGATTGTTGGAGAGAAATTTATGTTATAGTTAGTTATGTTAAGAGACCGAATGGCTTCTTCCACAAATCTCCGCCCATATTGATCTGCGACTCCATGTGCGCCCATCTCACAGACACTGTCAAAACCCAAGTGAAGAAAACTAATTTGGAGCTTGCCATCCTTCTGGGTGGATTAACTAAAGAACTCCAACCACTAGATATTGGTGTCAACAGGTCATTCAAAGTTAAATTACGAGTTGCCTGGGAGCATTGGATGACAGAAGGCGCACTGTCAATGTACGTGTCTATTTTCATACATAAGGCGCTCTCGTCATTATCCGAGTCAGTCTTGTTGCTGTTTCTTAGCTGTTCAGTGATGATTCCTGCCTTTGTGAGAGCTCGGACGACACACGCTGACACCTTGACCCAGGCATCCACGATCCATTGTCAGATAGTGGAATAACTCACCCAGTGTTGCCTCCCTGTCTTGGTGAATGTGCATTGATAATGTGCCTTATAATCCGGTGCGCCTTATGGTGCAAAAAATATGGTAATGCTCAAAGACACATGACGAGTTATTGAGACATCAACATTTTTTGTTGTGAGCTTTTGTTTCAAAAAATTGTATGAGAGGAAGAAATTACCATTGCATGCTCCTATTTAAATGCCCTACTTTCATGATATATCATCACTGAAGTATGAACTGTTGACATTTTCCATTAATTTCACCCAAAAGTCAAATATCCCTAATTTTTTGTGAGTAGTGTATATGTATATGTTAAATACGCTCCCAGCCATAGCAGAATTGTGTCTTACCTCACATCTTCCAGGAACTTGTCTAGCTCAAGGGCAGGAAACTGAGAGAGCCTGAAGCAGAAGAAAAACAGCTATTCATGCTGAATATTCAGGACCAAAGTGACTAAATTTAAGTGACATCTAATGCAACCTTTAGTATCAGGAAAAGACACCAATGAGACTAAAGCAGAATAACCTGAATGGCAAATATCAATAAAAAATAACAAAAACATGTCAGTGTATTGGGATATGAAATACATACATATGTAAATAAATATATTCTGCTTAGGCATGACAATATGAAGACTGATACTGCAGAACTCTGACAGGTTTTTCCATCCAGTTACCTCTTATGTCAGTGTAATGTGGTTTTACTCAGACTTACTTCATCTGAACTCCTTCCTTGGCCTCAACAATCACCAAGTTGGGGTCCATGTTCTTCGTCATCTCTTCTAAAGCATTTTCTGGAATCATATCTGCAGGTAAACACAGAAGACAGCAATCACATCAGAGCATTCACCCATGATGGTTATTTTTGTGATGGTGCATGGTGGGTTTTGGGCTTTATGTCACAGCCCTAAAAAATAAATAAAAATAAAATCATTCTTTGGTAAACCAAAATGGCCAATTTGAGCTTTATAAGAAAACATAATCTTCGGCTAACTGATGAAGTTCTGTGATGCTGCGTTCACACCAAAAGAAAAGCAAATTTTTGCCTCGTGAATTTCTGTAAGCTGTATAGACAGTATTTATACATCGCTATAGCAGTATGAACACAAAATAAACAGACTGTGCTGTGATTTATTTGCAATAAATGGATCAAAAGTACACCGAAATAACTACATAATGATGCTTATTTGTAAAAAGTCTGAATTTATGCTTTGTCAGGTCTGTCCACAAGATGACAAGCAAACAGCTTTAAAAATGCTGGTTTCTAAATGGAGCTCATATCAATCAGAGACAAGCTATGCAGTTGCTCCGTCACCACTCAACATAAAGTCATCTAGGCATAAATACAGCAGCAAAATTGTCATTTCTCCTGTTGTTTCTCGTCTTCAGTTCACTGTCCGGGAGTGATAGCACCCACAGTGCTGCATGTAGTATGGGGGACATGTAGCCCCGACGGCTGCAGCAGGTTGTCAGCTGTGTGTTTGCCTGGATTAACGCTAGTGATTGTCCAGCAAACAGTGTGTGTGTTTGTGCTACGTTAGCAGCTGTAAGCGTTGCCGGTGGCTTCGAGCCCACTGTAGAGTAACTTTAGTTTCCGACAGACTGTGTGTGTGTGGAGGCGGTGAATGTGGGTTTGTTGGTGGCGTTATAGCTATGAACGTAGCTGTAGCAGACAGTGTGTGTACAGTTTATTAGTCGGTGAATAAATGCTACGAGGCTACAAGCTACAACTCCTCAGCTGGAAGTCCAGAGCCAACTTCCTGTATCTGGACCGGCTCTCTCTTAAGGTGGACCAGCTTTTCTCCTTAAAGTGACGAGAGGTTCCTCTGAGTTTTTCTCAGCTTTTTAATTAGTTGTTAATGTGTCTTTTAACCCTTTAACTGATAGCATTAATTGGTGAAAATGCTTAATGTCAGTTATTGGTTAAACGTTTAACATCCCTTGTACTAATACCATATAATAGCATTGTACTAACTTTCACTAACGTTCACGTCACCCGGCGCAAACTCCCATCTGCTCGCCTCATTGCATTAACTTTGTATGTAAATGTGTGTAAAAGTATGCTTTTCATTTGGTGCGAATGCCCCATTAGCTGTAAACTTTGGTCTGTGTATTTGGTTTGAACAATAACTACCTTTAAACTAAAGACAGTAGTTGCCAGTAATCGTGCTGATAAAATATTTTGTGTGTGTGTACTTTCACTCACGTTGATGGCTGACGATGCAGTGTGCAGCCAGCAGCTTGAGTAAGGGCACCTCAAACAAGGCCTGGTGGAACAACAGCTCCTTAGCAGTGGGTCGCTTACTGGGGTCCACCTCCAGACACTTCTGGATAAATTCCTACATAAGAAGTAAAATAAAACATCTTTAGGTTATGGGTTTCTCTTCCAAACAGCCATACATGCTCTAAATGGTTGCCTCTCCCTCACTCACTCGTTGCAGTGGGTCCTCCAGGGACTGAATGGCACTGTTTATGGCTTCTTGGGACACATAAGACGAATCTCCATTACTCTGGATTTCCAACACAGCCATCTGAGGACGTGATCGGACAAAGAATAATGTTGACTGGAAGTGATTCATAAATACAAACATCAACAGCAGATGTTGATGTTTCACTTCAGACCTGATAGTGTCTTTTATACAGAAGCCTGAACAATTAAAAACAGTATTTCCACATTTATTGTCATATCTTTCCTGACAGTTTTGTTAAGAGTGCATTGAAAGATAAATCAGTCATCATTTTCCATTAACAAAATAATGAGGTATCCTCTCACCTCTAAGGCGCACATTCCAAAGGAATAGATATCCACGGCTGTGGTAACATTGGCAACAGCTAAAACCAGAAATATAACGATCAGTACCACATATATTTGCCTTTATTGGACAGATTAAAGTTAGAGGCAGACTGGAAACGACAGAGATGGGTAGGACATGACGTTACAGTTACAGGACCTTTGTTGGCAAAATAATGAGATCTTACCTCCATATTCTGGAGCAAAGAAGTGAAGGCTCTTCTGCTCTTCCCGACAGGTTTTCACATGGTTATTGATGGTGTCTGGAGCAACTGAAATAGTGGAGAAAAGCCTTAATAACAGCAACACTAATACAAGACCTAGTACTGACATGTGAACATGTATAAAGGCTTATAAAATTAATGATAGAAGCATATGATTTCATCCCTATGCTCTATTGTTTCATAAGATGTTGCAGCAGTGTTTGGGTTGATACCATTTGTTACAAAGTGATGCTAAATTTGATCTTTTTTACCCATCAGGAATTGATAAAAATGATCAATAATCCCTCCAAAATACCACATTTAGACACCAAGACCTTGACGAACACCATAGAAAAAGCCATGCCGTGATTTGGTTTCAGATACTTTTGACATTTTTTGGCATTCCTGAGATTTGGGATGTACAGTGAATAGAAAAAGTCTACATGCTCGGTTTATGTGATGTAAAAAATGACACCATGATAATTTATTTCAGAACATTTTCCACCTTTAATGTGACCTATAATACAAAGTAGTAGTTTAAAAGGTGTGCATATTTATGCAACCAGGTTATTGTAAGTTTTTTAATTTTTTTCCCCAAACTGTTCCAGTTTGTTTTTCAATAGAGTTGTATCATTTTAACAGGGCTGTGTAGACTTTTTCTATCCACTGTACAACCTGAAAACATAAAGCCTCCAGCCACAGCTGTCAGCAGCATGGAGGCACAAAAACAAAAGTTAGGGCATCTAACACTAAAACAATCATTTGGCAAACGAGGGACAAAACACTGGTTTTACACTGTCCTGATCTGAGAGAACTCTGTTGCTTTAAATCTTCTAATTCTCAACCTTTTATAGGTCAGTAGCCACCCATCAATTAAAATACATGCTAATTTTCTCCACACAATATTAATGTTGATTATTATTCTCTTCATATCATTAAAGAAAATGTCAGTGAACATCCAATAACAGATTTGATAAAACTGGACGGAATATCATTATCATTAGTTTCCCAGGGAAGAAAACAAGAGTGTTAAACAAATGCAACATCTACTGCATGTCTGTCCATCCTGGACAGGGATCCCTCCTCTATTGCTCTTGCTGAGGTTTCAAACATTTATCTTTTTTCCCTGTTAAAAGAGTTTATGTGATTGTGATTTGTGATTTTGGGCTATACAAAAATAAACTGACTTGGCAACAGTTAGAAACCTGATATTAAAACATCTCATTATTCACAAACAGCAGCCAATCAGAAAGCCACTTTTCTGAAGACTGAGGCTTCATTTTAACAATTTTCTGAATGCTCCCTGGTGAGCGGTACAGTGATCTGTACCTGAGCCAATCTTGATGAGGCCGTTGTGCTGGATGAAGATGGTGTCGCAGGTCAAGTTGCCGTGAATGATGGGAGGTTCACAGGAGTGCAGGTAGCTGGAGGCGAGCCAACGAGTGTAAAGTCAATAAAACAACTGCTACCACACCAGGGAACAAATAACCTTTTTTTTGCAGTCACTATCAAGACAAATATGATTTTTTTAAACTGAACTAACAGCATGTATCATAGCTGATTGTCAGTTGTAGGTAAAAATGGATTTGCATTTGGACTATGAATTGTGTCAATGCAGCCCCACCCAATACCACAATTCATACTTTAACACTAAGTAGCTCACAGATGAAGCTTTTTGATCCACTGACCTGAGAGCAGAGAGTATTTGTGTGCACCAGCGCTTCCAGGCCTGTCAGAGATTACAGCAAATAAAGGTTCATGTAAAATATGTTTAAAAAAAAAAAAAAAAATTAAACTGGTTTCCTTTATAAACTGTTTTGGCCTTTTCAGTGTCATTTACAAGTAACTTCATGTTTAAAAATCTGTTGCGTTGCAGCAGAGCTTTCACACCTTTTCATTCATGGTCTTGTGGTTTTTCTTTGTCTTTTTCAAAAACTGTTTCAGACTTCCTGAAGACATGTACTCAGTGATGAAAATGACCTGCAGATGAAAACAGAAATGCAAAACAGAGTCAACATAAAAGCTGTTAGAGTCAACACTTTATATGACTTGATAAAAAAGATGTTTTTTAGATGATCCCCTACCCTCGCTCTGTTCTCTTTGACATCCGCCCAGTACTTGTGGAACTTCACAATGTTCAGATGCTCCAGCTGGATCAAATTGTCAAAAACTGCTTTGACTTTTTCCTGTGGAAAAAAACAGAAGACTCAATTTAAATGTATACACAATAGGGTGCTGCATTGATGAGGTGTTTCTGTAGTCCAACAGGAAGTTAGCATCGCTCTAGTTTCCTCAACAAAAAGCCAATGGGATTTCTTTACAAGCTCTATGGCAAACAAATATTTATGATACTTGCACGTTTTGTTCAGCAAGATAATCTTCAAAAATGAACACCACTTTTATAGTGTATGTTAATGTATATGTATTTATTTTTTAGGAAAGCAATGTTTATGTCCAGCCTGACGTTTCCTTACTCATAACAGAATGAGTCACTTCCACACAGTGAGGCACACAGCTTATTAATTAAACACTGGTATCAGATCGGTACTCGGTATCGTGACTGGAAAAGTTGGATCGGTGAATCCTTAATTAAAGGCTCTATTAGACTGAGAACACCATTTTCTTTCAGTCCCATGCATATTAAACTGAAAAGCTGTTTGTCTTGCACCAGCAAGCCTGGCTCAAGGGCACACAGTGGCTATCTAACACAGAAACACTCAATTCTCATGTTTGTTTGAAACAGTAAGAAACAGACTGGATCTGGTGACATTTCTTCAGCCAAGATAGGAATGAGAAAATATAAACTACTTCAGAGTGAGGCAACACCACCTAAAAATGCCAAAAGGCTTAAGCAGAACGAGAGCCTTAAATCCGACGTCTTCTGGTCTGCTTACTCCCCCCTTTCAAAAACTGTTTCTGTGAATACTGAGGTACAGCGTGTACTCTGCAGTGATGCTGGCAGCAACAAGTCTTGCCTAAGGAGCTTAAAGCCAAAGGGGGGGGAATGAAAACCAGTAGGCTTCTACATTGTTATTGAGATCACAGTAAAGAATGCTACCTAACACGAGCCCTCTGAGACCCACAATAGACCTGTGTTTGTCATTTTTAGGGGGTACATGGGTTCGTTATGGGGAGCTATCAGGTCAGCAGTAGATGTCACACATAAGTGGTGAACATCATCTGAAAGCTGAGAACCTGAAATGAATTTGAGATGCAGCTCAGCACTGTGTCAAGTTGTTGTAGTCATAAATCAGAAATAAACATGAATTATTTAAAATAACTTGTAGGCATGTATAAGGACTTAGAACAAGAATTAATAAAAATGATTAAAAATCCCTCCAAAACACCACATTAAGACACAAAGACCAGGTGTCATGTGACAATGTTAGTGTTGAAACAAGTTAATACTAATTATTTAACAAAACAACAAAAAAACAACTTATGACTACTCAGAACCCATTTTCAGTCACATATCTTATGGTCAGAGCTCAAGGGACCCTTTGAAATTGTTCATGACAGGTTTTCCTTGGCAAAATTTAGCCCAACTTTGGACCGTTATTAAGCCTCTTTTCCAACTAGTTTGATTCTAGTCTGCATCTTCACTCCAGCTCTAAAAATGAACCTGCTACAGCCTCTGAAAGGCAGTAAAGTCAGTTGGGATGGCGGGGTCTTAGAGGGTCAAAACCTTGTCAAGTATTTTATTCCTTGCTGGTATAAACGCTGTCCTCTTGCTGACGTAATCATTACAATGATCACTGTTATCATAGTGTGTTTTATTCATATTGTAGAGCACATGACTGCTTCAACCTAGCATTGCACACACCTCCTGTAGTTTGAAATTCTTCCTTTCTGAGAACATGACTTCATTCCACACCACCTCAACTCCTTCCTCAGTGTCCATGGCCAAGTAAGCATTATCGATCCCAGGGACGTTGCGCTGATTCACCTTCAGGAAGAAAAACAAGATAATGCATCAGGCTTTATTTATACCTTAGTAAAGCTAAACTTGATCCCTCCACTCAGGCAAGCTGTTTTAACATTTATTAGCTTGACTATCCAGAATTAACATTACAGATATCCACAATTTTGTTTTGACTAGTCTTAACTACGTTGTGACTTGTCAAAATTCTTATTCCAGATATCTATAACGTCATTCTGACAGTTATAGATAATATATATATTTAGGTAATTCAGTTCTGACTGTCCTAAATAACAGCTACAGAGATGTCAAACATCTGAATGTTGGTCATGACGTTGCTCATCAAGGCTTCCTGGTGGATATCGGCCCAACAAAGCATCTGAACAGTGTCAGCAGAAGATTCTGCTAACGTGGAGTGTTTGGTAAAGTTAGAAAGATATTCACAGACTCATACTCTTCATTTTCCCAGGAGACTCACATTATTCATCACCCTCTCCTGGTTTCCTCCCGGGATCACAATTCTCCTGTATTTCTCCTGATTTATGGCAAATTTCACGCTTCTCTTCCTTGTTGTTATCTCAACCTGTTTCTGGAACTGAACAGTGTGTATAATCCCTCCTGTTTCCACCTGGACAACAGTAGAGCTACACCAACTGTCATTTCACAGTGGAAAAGAGCAGTCTATGCTCACCACACAGCATTTGAGCTCATGTTTGAGCTGCGCTTGCCACAGCTTTTGTGCTTTTTCCCCCTTTCCTTTAGCGTGTTACATAGTTTTTCTGCAAAGTTAAAAAACTCAAAGTCCAGGCCAAAGGGAGTTACTCTCCCCCACAGAAACACTGCTCCTCAACGGCTTGAAGTCCTGCCTTTTCTTCAGTAACATTGTGATGTCACCAAATAACACACTTTACCTCAAACAGAGCATTTCCTCATGGGGTCACAACTCCCGTATTTCTCCCGATTTATGGCACACTTTCACACTTTGATTCCTTCTTCGTTATCTTAGCCTTTTTCTGGAACTCAGCAGTGAGTATAATCCCTACTGTTTCCACCCGGATGACAATAAAGCTACATCAACTGTCGTTTCCTGGCGGAAAAGAGGAGCATGTTCAAGCTGCGCTCGCCACAACGTGCAGCGCCCAAAGTCGGGCTTTGCTCGATGCCGCCGTTTGAAATAACAGGTTTCAGAGTGCAGTGGTGGTGTTGTAGCGCTGTGTTTGAAAGGTCCTTCAGTGAGTGAGGGATGGAGAGAGAAATGCAGAATACTAAGAGAGGAATACTCAAGCTGGAGCAGAAATAAATAAAAACAGATGAATATGAGATCATGCCAGAGATTAATACACCAAGTTCACACCAAAGGGGCGAATTATTCAGTTGTCTTTCCTTCAAGTTAAAAATAAAATCAAGAGATTCACATAACATGTTGTTTTAGTGTATGTTTACTTCTTTAGAGTCACCTCAATGCAGGAGCTAAAAGTCTGGAGGACCCGCAGACCCCACAATTTGGTTTTGAAATCCGCCCTTTTTCTCCAGTCTGTGTTGCCAAGTATGCACTGTATGTCTGTTACCTCTTCTCTGCGTTTCTGCCAGCGTCCACACGGGCTTTCCTCCAAAATCTCTGACTCATCCTCGCTCTCCTCTTCCTCGTCCTCTGTGGCGGCAGTAGCCGGAGGCTGGGTCACCATGGACACGGGGGGAGACACCGATGACACTGATGCTTGACCTGTGGGTGCAGCTGCTGCCGCCACGGACTCTGCCTTCACTTCCTGGGCAGCGTCCGTGGCCTGCTTGTTCTCTCCCTCAGACATCTTCTTGGTTGTCAGGCCCAACAGCCAGCTGGGAGACATGCACAATATCAGCATCATAAACACTGGCTGCTGAGGACGTAAAATACAAAGCATGCAAATGACATCACATTTAAAAACTAGCTTAATTAGCTGTGGTGTGTTAGCTGTAGCTGGCTAACACAGTTGCAGCACATGAAAACAGTTAAGATTTCTTCTTAACAGTTAAGACTTTGCAAAAGAAATTAACTTAATTAGCATTAAATGTCGTGAAAAAACACAAACGTGAGCAGAAGTAACACATACGTTTTAAAGAGGGGATATGTGACGATGATAGCTCCAGTTTAGCAGACTCCGACCGTCGCTGACCAACCCCGACTTCTTATTTTGTTAGCCTTGCTAGCTAAAAAATCTTCGCGTTGCAGCTAGCTGCTAGCTCCTTGGTTGTAGCGCGTTACTAGCTTAACACGAGCCAGGCACCGGAGGGCAATTTAACAAAACGTCCACAGCGGCTGCTTCCTTCTCTTTAATGTTAACAACGTAACTTGGCAGTGGCTAGCTAGCGCTAACTAATTGCTGGCTCGCTGCTAGCTAGTTAGCAGCCAACCGCCCCTTGCTGCTCCTCAAGACTCCAGCTAATGTATGCTCTGAAAATTAGCCACCGCTAAATGTGTCATAAACTACATAATATTACAAACAGCGTCAGTCCGAGACGCCTTCACTGATTAATAACATCACAACAGTGCACAGATACTCCACCGAGGAAACAAGGAGAGGTTAATAATGTCATTAACTTTATATCCTCGATCATCAACGGCTGACTGACTTGAAGGCTAGCTCGACATTTAGCCACATATGATGGCGACAACTTCCAGATGCACACTGCGCGACGTGCGCGTTCACGTGAGAGCCGTGATGAGGTTGCCAGATAGTGTTTAGCTCATCCCCCTTCTGCGCTGCAGCGACGTTTTCTGGGATTTTCACAGAATATTTTCACACGCAAAAAATAGCAAAGCATAATATATTAAGACATATATAAGGGAAGTAACAAAAAATAGTTACTAAAAATGAAGGCGATGAAAATGCAATTTAATTTCTACTAATAACTCTGCTGTTTCCAGCGGTCAAGTACTCAAGGTGAGTATAATGCAAACAACAAAAACAATAACAGACAGAACATAAATAGCATATGTGTTGTATGGCTAACATAGCCAGTAATCAGCAGCCATACTGAGTATGTGTGTCTGCCTCATAGCCAGTTATAATCGCCTTCGCAGAGAGGAGTTAAATAGTCGTATGGCTTTGGGGGGGACAAAGGAGTTCCTGAGTCCAGGGAGTCCAGTCCCATACCCACAGAACCAGCCCTCCTCACCAGCAGCAGCATGCTGCAAATCTGCAGTAATCATTGTATATTACAGATATTTCAGACAGATAGCTCAAGAAAATGGTACTGAAACTAACTTTTTGTAAAGGTAGTATGGAAGCCCATTTGTGACAGGAAAAATAGCTGAATATTTGGAAAGACAGAAATAGAAATACCCGTTATAGTCAAGTGAGTTGCGGGATAGAAATTAAGTTTACCATCTCATCATTTTGATTTACCACAAAAACTGCACAATTTTGAAACATCCTGGTTTATACCAGACTGTATATAAAGATGGACGACATGTCTCCACTTCTTCCCACTGAGCAGACGTGAAGCCAAAATGTCCCAGATACAGGAGCTGCCATTTTGAGATTTTGACGTCATTTGGAGTCCAGTGAAAGAGACTCAGCTGTCAATCACAATGTTTGTCCCTTTTGTATTTAATAGCATCAAATAACTGATTAAAACCAAACTCATCAGAAAAAATAACACTTTAACAAACATCATTGTGATAAGAACTACCTTAAATGACAGAAACCATTATTTGACGTGATTTTTTTAGTTTATCCCATCTGCTAACATGGTGGAGATAAAACTTATGAGTTATACTGCAACCAGTCTCCAGCGGACAATCATGTTGTCCATCTTTATATACAGCTTTATATACTATTATCTAAGTTTTACTTGATCATATTTCATTATTATAATAAAACTACTCCACTAGAGTCAAAATTATACAATTTAGTTGTTTTCAGGGATTTCATACTGTGCATAATGGTAGAATGTGATGATGAACAGGGTGGATGTCATGGCCAAAGGCTCCATTGTGTGCACATAGCCTCCTGTAGAGGGTATCAGTAGTGTCTTATAGTCTGATTCACTTTAGCGAGGTAGAAAACCTATTTGGCACACTTTGGGTATCCAAGTGGCCAAATGGAGAGTCCTCCTGGTCCTATCCTGACTAAAACCTTTGTAGACTCTATGTGCTTTGTGTTATTTCTATCTGCTTTGGCTCAGTTGTTGCTGAATGAATTCAGGTCATCTCTGTTCATGGCATCATTAATTTAAGGGTGTTATCCACTGTCTAATCTAGAAAACACTTTAGGCAAGGATAAAAATGTTATTTTTTCTCTGGTTCCTCCCTGTTTACTCAGGCATAGTAACAGTCACAATGTTACTGACACTGTGGATGAATTCTCTGAGGTCCTACCTATCCATAGAGACCAGGATCATCCATATAGACGTGGTATTTCACTTTTGTGGAGCTGTTAAATTCATCTTTACATCCAGTCAGTTTTCACTGAAACAAGAACACAGATTTGTCTCAAACCTGGCAACCCTGCACTCAACAGCCTCCCCTCTCTCATTTGATAAGCGTCTGGACTGACAGAGAATCAGTCCAACTGAGAACTGAATTATGATGAAAGTCTGTTTAGTAGTCAGACTCAACAGTCCACTGACAAGGAAGGCGTCTGTTTTACCGCTAGGTGTCAATATAGCTGATGTTGAACAGTGGAATAATTATAATCCAGTCAATCACACGGTGGTGGACGTCTTGTGCATAAAAATAAGCTAAATTAAGCTGATATAAGGAGTAAATATAAGATCCGCTGCTACTTAAAGTACTAACAATCAGTGGTGGCATGTAACTAAGTACATTTACTCAAATACTGCATTTAGTAGTATGAAAGCACTGCAAACATTTTCATTGTCATCCTGTTTTATACGTTTATTTTTTCCTTCCTGTCGTTTTATCTCTACATTTCTTGTTTGGATATATATTATTTTTCTTTCTTTTGGATATTTTAAAAATATTTATGTCTGTTTGTAAATTGTAATACAGCGGTTTTTAATTTCAACGTTAGGTGGGTTCCTTTTATAGGCCCCTTTTTCAACCCACCTGCGTATTTATCAGTGTTATTATATATATATACTGTATATCTCCTCTATTGTTTTATTTTATTGCAAAGAACTACAGCAGAATCTGGAGGCAGCTATTATCATCTTTCCATGTTATGTAACTTTATACTTCTGCTCCACAACATCCCAGAGGGGAATACTTTACTTTTTACTCTACTACACTTACTGTATTTGACAATATTAGTTATTAGTTCTGAAGCTTTGACCATTGCCATGGTAATCAACCTCCACATGAGTATTCAAATGCTTTGTTTTTGTTTTATTCTTTTTAATATAAGTTTGCATGTAATAAAGTATAAATCCCCAAACAGCCCTTGAAATAATAAATAATCCCACAACATTATTAATCACTCGTATTCAACATGAATTATTATTATTCTCTAATGGATATCACTTTATTCTACGAAGAGGCGGAGATGCAGACATAAGAACATGTCAGCCTGCTGCACCACGCCACGCCACGCCACGCCACGCCCACCCACGCCACCTACTAGTCCTGGGTCTTCCCCGGGGCCTCCTCCCAGCCGGTCATGCCTGGAACACCTCCGTAGGGAGGTGCCCAGGGGGTGGTATCCTTTACCAGATACCCAAACCACCTTAACTGGCTCCTTTCAATGCAAAGGAGCAGCGTTTCTGAGTCCCTCACAGATGGCTGAGCTTCTCACCCTATCTCTAAGGGAGACGGCAGCCACCCTCCTGAGAAAACCCATTTTGGCCGCTTGAACCCACGATCTAGTTCTTTGGGTCATGACCCAGCCCTCATGACCATAGGTGAGAGCAGGAGCAAGAATGACCGGTAGATTGAGAGCTTTGCCTTCCGGCTCAGCTCTCTTTTCATCACAACAGTGAGGTAAAGCAACTGCAATACCGCCCCCTCTGCTCTGGTAATTGAACTCATTTCACTTCATTTGGGGTAAAGACTCATTCCTGACCCGGAGAAGACAATCCATCGGTTTCCTCCTGAGAACGATGGCCTCAGATTTAGAGGTGTTGATCTTCATCCAGTGAGTGCTGGAGGTTGCAGACCGATGATGCCAACAGGACCACATCATCTGCAAAAAGCAACAATGAAATCTTGAGCACACCAACCTGCAAACCCTCCTCCCCCCGACTACGCCTCGCTAACTATAACCTTTATATTCCATCGGGCTTTTAGTACAGGAATTCACACACATCTAAAAGGGGGTATCCCAGTGCACAGTGCACATGCCACCGGGTACAACACCTGACTCTGACCTAAAAAGGTTCCCTCCAGTAATAATCTGCCACATCCTCAGTTAAATGTACAGATTCTGATTAACTCACCAAGACCTGCGTCAGGGTCCCTCTTGGATGAGCCTCCTCCCCTCCTCTTAAGAGGTCTATATTTAGGTGCAGCCATGCAGCAGGAGGGACACACCGTAGAGTGGTGTTGTGAGCGGCTGCTGACTGTCCCCGGTGACAGCATTTCCTGCAAACAGAGGAACTAAAAGTGATTGTCAGTGTCAGGGAGGACACGGGAAGTTTCTTTGGGCTGTTTTGCAAGTTCATGCTGTTTCTACAAATAAGAAACTGACTCTGAAACAGGAGCACCAAAGCCAGAGGTATTCACTGATAATATGGGGGACGAGAAACAAAAAGTGCCTCTTGTTGAAGACACAAAGGTGAGAGTGCTTTACGAAACCAAAGCATCGTTTGAGCCAGACGACAAAGCTAATTACCCTCCAGCTGGGACAAACTCCATCTACTCTGCGATTCTAAGCCGAAACGAGGCCGTCAAGGATGCCAAGCGTCTCAAGACTTTTTTGGAGCTGCGAGACAAGTACGTGAAGAAGAAGGTGGTGTTTGAAGACCCTCTGTTCCCTGCAAATGACTCCTCACTCTTCTACAGTCACAGACCGCCCATGAAGTTTGAGTGGAAACGTCCCTCGGTGAGTCCTCACATCCTTTAGTTACTCTAAATGCTAGCATGTTTAGAGAAGCTCTTCTCTAAAATCCCTGTGAATCTCATCACTTCAATCCACAACACATGGCCGGGGTGTCAAGTGGCTGCGTGGTTGTGGATGCATAGCTCTGGGTTATTACCTTCTACAATCACAGACAGCTGACTGTCACAGCTGCCAGTGCTGGGAAACATGGTGGCAACTCACTGTTGGCTTTATATTTTTCTGATATGCAAGCAGGTTTGATAGTCTTCCAACAACGGTTGAGCGTAATATCTTCTGCCAAAAGTCTGCTATCAGGGCTACTTTTACATGTTACATGTCCTTGACTCACAGCACCTGCCAACACATTGATAGAGATGTTAATACTAATATAAAAGTAGATACGACAAATGACATACATCTTTACCCAATACCCAACACTTATAGAGTAATACTACCATGTAAAAATACTCTGTTACAATTGAGTCCTACATTCAAAATCTCACTTAAATAAAAATACAGAACTGATGTCAGCAAAATATACCTTAAGAGTTTTTTGCCAAAGTTTAATGCAATAAAAATTCATTTTAACGCCACTAATTTCTTCATGGCATCAACACAACTTGCAGTTTTTAGGTTGTAGCAGGCTCAGTTTGAAAGCTAAAGTGAAGATACTGGTATCACGTGAAACTAGAAAACCTAATGGATCCACTCGCATTGCAGTTTGTCAAATAGTCACAAAATTTAATGTATTGATTTGTGTACCTAAGACACAAATTTAGCATTTTCTTTGTGATGGTCATCATGAAACCAATTCATATATAAGCCAGATAATTATTAATCAGGAAATATACAGTAAACAAAGGAGACTGGTGTTCATGTCGCGTGTGAAACCAGTCAAGTCTAAGTTGATTTATTTGTCACATAACTTCTGCACTTAAGCTACAGCACTTCCAGAGTTACTTACTTCCGAAAGCTAAGTAGCTTCGTTGTCTAACCACAGTAGTTTTGTTGCCTAAGCTTCACCAAATTGATATTTTCCTTAACCTAACAAAATAGTCTTGTTGTCTGAACCTAAGTAGTTTTGTTCTCTAAACCTAACTAAGTGGTTTTGTTGTCTAAACCTAAGTTCTCTCGCTCTCTCTCTCCTGCTTCACCACTCACTTCCCACATACATGCACACACTCTAAGCACTCCGACAACAGTTGGCTCTAGAGATGGTCACGTGTGTTTTTGTGTCGGCCATCGTAGCTATCCAACACGCTTGGCACAAATTGTTTTTGGTTGTAATCTGCAACCTCACCGCGAGATACCGCCAGATCCTACACACTGCTCCTTTAAAGGAATAGTTAGTCATTCATTCGTCAGGAGACTTTCTTTAAGTAGCATTAAATAGAAAGTAAAGCACAAGTACCTCAAAGTTGGTTAAGTGAAGCACTTGAGTAAAAGTATTTAGTTACTTTCAACCACTGTCTTTACCTACATCACCAGCATAAACATGACACCTAATCTTCTACTACTCAACCTAATCTTAGTGTTATGTGATCTGTGTGGAGATGTAAAATAACTTTAATCTAAACATTAACGCATACAAAAACAATACATTCCCACAACATTAAATGATTCTATTTTCCTCTTAATGACATTTTAAATTGTTTTGATTCCATGTGTTTGCTTCATAGTTAACAGCATCCAGTGCAACATGACTCTGCAACTTGATTGCTGCTTACTGGCCGATGATGAATGTCACTTTAGCCATTCAGCTGAGATTAGCGATACATGAATCCCATCCAGGGGGTCAGCAGTGGCGCTCGCTCTAAATTCAGAACATGAGTCTGCATTTCAACAGCTTTAGTTATGGTCAGTCATCACTGCTGTGAATCCCCCCTCCTCTCTATCCTTTCCTTATCCTCTTTTCTAAACCCTGACAACTCAAGTTCAATGTGATTTCAAAAGCTTTTTGGCTTGTGACACCTCTTCATGCAGCATGTTGTGTGCATGAGTGTTTTTATTCTTCACTGACTGCTTCATCTGAAGCCTAAAGAGGTGAAAGTATCCAATACTTCACAAGAAAAAGGCCAAAACAAATAGAGAAAAGTCAGAAAAATAAGCAGGTTTATCGTGTGACTTTGAGAGGTCCAAATGCACCAGCAGGAAACCACTTTTATAGAAGACCATGTAATATCTCAACATGAAATCAAACAATATGTGCTCCAAAATAAAGTTCCACAATAGGAGCATAAACATTAATACTAGGGCTGTCAAAGTTAATGCAATAATAACGCGTTAATCTAAATTTGTTTTAAAGCCACTAATTTCTTCAATGCATTAACACGACTTGCGATTTCTGACTGACTGTGAAACTAGAAACTCTAATGAATCAATTAATACCAACCAGGTCAGACTAGCTTGTAGTGAAAGAGGTTAAATAACGCTCCAAACTTGCACTAAATTTTCACGAGGAAAAACTGTCATGGTCATTCTCAAAGGGGTCCCTTGACCTCTGACCTCCAGATGTGTGAATGTAAATGGGTTCTCTGGGTCCCCACCAGTCTCCCCTTTACAGACATGCCCACTTTATGATAGTCCCAGTCAGTGTGGATCAAGTCATAGTCAAGTCAGCACTCTGACACACTGACAGCTGTTGTTGTCTGTTGGGCTGCAGTTTGCCATGTTATGATTGGAGCAGATTTTTGATGCTAAAGTCAGAACCTGGGAGGGTTTCTGGACAATATCTGTCATTGTTTTGTGTTGTTACTTGATTTCCAATAATACATATTTACATACAATCAGCATATTTGTCCACTCCCATGTTGAGAGTATTAAATACTTGCAATGCAAATTAAATAAGTAAAAATAAGATTAAAACTCCAAATGACTCTCTTCTCCGCCTTTGCTTCCTCTTTTTTGACCTTTATTATGACGGCGGGGGCCCCGCTTTCTCTCCCCCCCCCCCCCCAAACCCACACCCACCTAGGGGGGGCCCCGTTTCCCCCTCTCCCCCTCCCCCGGGCCCCCCCCCCGCACCCCACCCCCCCCCCCCCCCCCCCGCGCCCCCGCCGGGGGCCCCCCCCCCCCCCCTCCTCCCCCCCTTCACCCATGTATTTTTACTTTGTGAAATTTACCACCAAATTTAAAACCTAATTTCCCCTCCGGGATTAATAAAGGTTCATCTTATCTTATCTTATCTTATCTTATCTCCCTTTAAGGTACATTTTGAACAGATAAACAAAGTGTGGTTAAGTTGCGATGAATCAGGATTAAATGTTTTAATCAACAGACAGCCCTGAAAACAATATCTAGTCATCATTTTTAAAATAAGGTATTATAAATTAGCATTTTGATATTGCTCAAGATTTGAACACCACAACAATTTAAAGTCTGCATTTACAAATCTACACCTCACATGATTTACAGTATGAGGATTTGACCCTGAAACTGAAAGTGAGTTGGAGAAATTTTTCTGGCTGCATTCGCTGCATATTTCTGAGGAAGCAGCTGTTGTAGGTCCGCAGGTCGCGACCTTTTAGACCTCCGAACAAGAGACAGCGCTGTGCTGAATGCAGAGAAGCCCTCACCTCATAACTACCTACAATATCTCTGTCACAACAGAGTGACTGACTGTCTGTGGTCCCACTGGAAATGACAACCTTATCATCCTGTTATATTTTATTATATAGTCAATTATTAAAGGGATTTTATAGTTTATTCCTCTCAACATCTGAATCAGAACCACAATCAGAAATACTTTATATCCTGAGGGGAAACTGGGACGTTACAGTTGCTCTTATGAACATAAAGAAATGTAAGTCAATCGAATTCACAGAGTATACAACATGTCAATTATGTACATAATGCCACAATATATGATAAAATATATGTAGAGAAGTAAAATTAAATAATAAGAATAAGAAATGAGAAATATGTACAAATATTTGCATTAAGACATGCAATATATTTTATAACCACAGTGCAAATAAGTAATTAGTGTTAAATATGAATAAGAACAGTATAAATATATATTATAAATAAATATTTCTAGAAATATACAGCATAAATGCCATTTTTGACTTCAGTAAGGTATTAATATATATGTTTATGCTCATATTGTGGAACATTTTGGAGCACATATTGCCTGATTTCATGCTGAAATATTACATGGTCTTGTATAAAAGTGGTTTCCTACTGGTGGATTTGGATCCCTCAAAGGGTCACACGATAAAACTGAGAAAGCCATAAAAATATCAGATGAATAAGAATGAAAACACAGTTCTGTCACACAAATTATGCTTTTTTTTTCTGACATGTGATTATCATAAAGTGGGCATGTCTGTAAAGGGGAGACATTTACGTTCACATAGCTGGAGGTCAGAGGTCAAACGACCCCTTCCAAGATGGCTGTGACAGTTTTTCCTCACCAAAATTTAACATAAGTTTGGATCATTATTTATCCTCCTTAGCAACAACTTACTGAACTCACCAGAACCTAAAATGTGTGTGTGTGTTTTCTTTTAAATCTAGCACTGATATTTCACAACAGGTTCTGACATCTTTTTTTTTTTTAATGACAGGAAATTTGTGAAAACCCCCAGTTCATCATAGATGGAGCCAACAGGACAGACATCTGTCAAGGAGAGTTGGGTAACGGTTAAACCATTTCTGCTTTCAAAAGAACAGCATGCTGTCTGGGAATGATTATGATTACGAATATGATTTGCTATATTGATTCTCTCTTTACTCTCACTTTTTATTCTCCAGGCCTCCCTATATCAACCTTTAATGGTGCACACACAGACCCCTTTTTGACAAGACATTAGCATTATTATTCTGACTAAAGCTTGCATGTTCATGATACTAGAAAAAAAATTATATTATTTGTACTATGTATTATTTGAAAGTTGTACAAAGAAATAACATATTTTGCCGCTTTTGGTGCCAGATGGATGTTAGACAACATGTGGAGTTAACCCGCTATGCTTATTTTCAGGTTCATATGTGTATTTTGGGTTTCTACTAAAACAGTGGTGTCAAATTCAATTTCATCAGCATTATGGTCGGTCGTAACTGTAAGACTATATAAATATATTTAGTTTTAATTGCCTCTGCATTTGATTATTATAAGTTGATAATATAATAATAATAACTGAAAGCAGAAGTCTAGGAAAATAACTACAAGCAGAACTATTGTACAGTTTATTTAAAAAATTAATTCAGTAACAAAAACACATGCTTGTGCATCAATATACTGCATATGCATGTACATAGATGCAAAAATACTCTATTGTTTGGCCTTAGGACTGGTTAGAGAGCTTTTACATGCACAAAAAAACTACATAACACTAAAGCAAAAGCACAAGAGCATAATAGGTCCTCTTTAATGTTTTAATGGTACAAAAAGTCAAATGTGTCTCAGCTGTAGACAGTTTCTGTGCTAACTGAAAGTTAAGAGACATGGCACGCTAACAACATGGAGTACAGCCAAGACATGTGGGAAGGAAACCAGAGCCGGGAACACGCCTGAGAACGAGACTTGATTTAGTTACCTAACTGATGTTGACGACTGACACCTGCAGCAATCTGGTATCAATCTGCGACAACGCCTTTATGAAGTGCTGTCATGGCTCACGAATGTGATGTTGGCAGGTGACTGCTGGCTGCTCGCCGCCATCGCCTGTCTGACCGTGAACGAGAAGCTGCTGTACAGAGTGATTCCTCCAGACCAGAGCTTCACTGACAACTACGCCGGCATCTTCCACTTCCAGGTTTTTAATGGATGTTTGGCACTTTGTGCAGTAAACAACTTATATATACTTATGTGCTGGGAAATATACTTTGTTGAAGTGACTCTTAAAGGACCAGTGTGAAACATTTAGGGGGATCGGTTGGCAGGAATGGATATAAAATTGATTGGTATGTTTTCTTTAGTGTATAATCACCTGAAAATAAGAGGTGTTGTGTTTTTGTTACCTCAGAATGAGCCATTTATTATGCAGAGTGGGTTACGGAGCCGGCCACCATTTGCCATTAGCGTTGCCACAGTGTCGCGTTGGTCACAGTCGTTCTCCTACACGCTGGCACACGGGAGACGTTTTAGTTGGTTACAGACTGCAACCTCACCACTAGATGCCACCAAATCATACACAAACACAGTTTATCAGATTTGATTACCGATTTGATTACCATATTTTTTGCACTATAAGGCGCACCTGATTATAAGGCGCACTATCAATGAATATGTCTATTTTCATACATAAGCCGCTCTCGTCTCATGATTGTGGAGTAACTCGCTCCTGAATGTGTGTTTGCTTTCTGTCATCCAACACTCCCACGCAGCTCGCAATTTAACTTTGAACGACTTGTTGACACCAATATCTAGCGGTTGGAGTTCTTTAGTTAATCCACCCGGAATGATGGCGAGCTCCGAATTAGTTTTCTTCACTTTCATTTTGACATTGTCGGTGAGTACCGTAATGCCCCGACAGTCCATCCAGCGGTGCGGCTTCGTAGAAGAAGAAGAAGAAGAAGATCTACCTTTATTAGTCCCACAATGGGGAAATTCAATTTACACTCTGTTAAACTCATACCAATGGTACCAAAGCTGTAACAAAACATTTTGATAGATTTCTGAGCGCCCTGTACCTCATAAAATTGGTTCGAGGTCAGTAAGCACAACCATAATTGATACATAGAATTGATATTATAAGGTGCACTGTCGATTTTTGAGAAAATTAAAGGATTTTAAGTGCGCCTTATAGTGCGAGAAAGTACGGTAGATTGAAATAAAAAAAAATACCAATTATGTCAACTTTTACTTATAAAATATGTTATTTCACATATGCATTCATGTAAATTCTTATTTATTGGCAAGAAAACAAATAAGTTTATTTCCCAAAATGTCAAACTGTAAACTGAAATCGGAATATGGCCCATTGCAAATTGCAGGAGGCCCAATATTTGCTAAAGGTGAAATGTGTCAAAATACCACATCCAGGGTTCGCTTCCTGCGTTCACACCAACCCAAACGAACACGCCATAAGTGGTTTTGTTACCAAAACTTTAGCAAGTCCATCTATGTGCAACCACTTACCCTGTTAGGGGTTGCAGGGGGGCTGGAGTCGATCCCAACTGGCATGGGTGAAGGTCGGGTACGTCCTGGTCGCCAGTCCATCGCAGGGCACCTAGAGACAGACAACCATTCACACTCACACCTACAGGCAATTTAGAGTCATCAATTCACCTGCATGTCTTTGGACAGTGGGAGGAAGCCTGAGAACCCAGAGAAAACCCACGCAAACACGGGGAAAACATGCAAACTCCACACAGAAGAGCCTCCAAGCTGGATTCGAACCTGCGACTTTCTTACTGTGAGACGTGCAGCCTCACCTCAGCAAGTGTTATACACACACCAACAACGTGTTTACTGTGACCAACGAGTGACACTGAAGGGTCCTGATAAAGACTCAGAATGTGACGTGTTGGGAGGAGAACGTGTTGGATAATGCCACATGATTTAAGAAATTTAAGAAGTCAAAATGCAATTTGCATGTTCTCCCTGTGTTATCGTGGGTTTTCTCCACATGCTCCGGTTTCCTCCCACAGTCCAAAGACAAGCAGGTTAGGAAAAAATAAAGTACTGGTCAGATATTAACAAGAACAAGAACAAGAAATTAATTAAAATAGGGCTGCACGATTGAGCAAAATTTTAGCAAAATCTCAACATGGCCTATTGCAATTTTCAATTTGCAGGAGGCACAATATTTGTTAAAAGCAAAATATGTCAAAATACATAAATTAAATATAGTGGTGCTGCAGAAATGTCGTCTACAAGTCTTATTCTACAGACTTCTTCGACATCTTTGTTAATCATTTTGATGTTTTTCAACATATTAAAAGTATCGTTCCTTCTAATAAATCATATCTCAATTGCATTATCACTCAAAATAATTGGATATATTTTCAAAATCGTTCAGCCCTAAATTAAAACATGTTCAACATATGAATCGACTAAAATCTAAAATATGAGCTTTGTTTGCATGGTGATAAATGATTCTTCTCTGTTCCATCACTGACTTCCTGTTTTAAACCTGTGCCGTCTTCTCATGCTCAGTTCTGGCGTTATGGCGAATGGATCGACGTGGTCGTGGACGACCGCATCCCCACCTGCAACAACAAGCTGGTTTTCACCAAATCGTTCAGAAAGAACGAGTTCTGGAGCGCTCTTCTGGAGAAAGCTTATGCCAAGTGAGTGACTGTATTAATGTTCACTGTCAACTCTGTGGCGATTATTTATTCAGTAGAGTTCAGTTCTCCTGTCCATCTGGAGAAAGTGAATTATTTAGTCTTCAGTTTGTGTTTTCTTGCTGAAAAAATAAATACTGGGGACATGAAGTCATTTCAGGTGTTTTAAATGCAAATTTTGATTTTTTCTTTTATCAGTATCAGAAAGAGTACTGAGGAAAAGGGGAGATCCAAGGGTGTAACATACCAACACTGTCGGCATGTGATACCGCCACACAACCACCCTTAGCGCCATGATGGGACGCACCACGCTTTCAGTTACCTACAATGTCAAACCATCCGCAGCAACAGTAAACGCTGAGATTAAGTGATCGGGGAGTGTGACAATGTAGTTTAAAGAGTGAAAAAACACACATAGGATGGGGGAAAGCATGATGGATGGACCCAACAAACACAGGGCTTTCAACCAGTAGTTCATTGTTTGTGTCTTTAAATTTCGCTTTCACTTTACGACCAGCTGTTTATTCGAGTCCTGTGTTCGCAATGTTAGGCCTCATTTTTACTGTACAAACGTAGTCATTTTAAGCCAGACCATTTCATTTTTTTCCCCAAACCTAACTAAGGTTGGGTTCACAGCTAAATGATGATCATTGTTCCAGTTTTACAGCTGGTCTGGTTTGCGTTCATGAAACGGTCCAGAAAACTGTAAACAAAAGTCATTATTGGTCAGACAAACTGCTCCTAATCTCTAGCTGGATATCATAAATCATGGAGCACCGTCAGGTTCTGTTCATGTTGGTATTGATCTGGAGCATCTGCAGCAGTTATTAAATAATTTATTAATGCAGGCATACCTTGGTCTTCTTATACACCTTCTGGAGTAATTGAGTAATTTTCTTGTTTCTCTCCATTTTGCTAGCAAACATGCTAATAGTCACCGAAACAAGAAAAGGAAACGTCCTGTTAACCAGTGAAATGACAGATAAAACGATACGCTTTCTGTGATTGGTTTGAATGGTGTTCACACCAGAAATGAACCTGCTACAGAGTTCAGTTGACAGCAGACCAAGACCTACTCACACCAACCCAAACGAACCACACCACAGGGGTAAAGGCTCCCGGGTTTGGTTAAACTGGACTCTCCCCGTTAGCGTGGGTTTTCTCCGGGTGCTCCGGTTTCCCCCCACAGTCCAAAGACATGCAGGTTAATTGATGACTCTAAATGTCCCGTCGGTGTGAATGTGAGCGTGAATGGTTGTCTGTCTATGTGTTGGCCCTGTGAAGGTCTGGTGACCTGTCCAGGGTGTACTCCACCTTCACACAACTGGGATCAGCTCCAGCCCCCCACCCCTTCCCTCCGTGACCCTGAACAGGATAAGCAGTTACAGATAATGGATAGATGGATGTCAAAAAAGATGACCAACACCTGAAACCACTGACCTCTCAACTCGCATAGTTAAACTTATTTCAAGTGAAACAGGTTTAAATGTCTCATTAAACTGTATATATTTTCTGCTGTGTAGCGACACTAACTAGGCCCGCCACTCCTCCGTCGTCATGTCTCCCAAACTGGCTGCAGACGCTGTGAAAAACCCTCAGAGAGCAGACATGTCGGTGCATTGACCAGGATGACTGACCTTTCTTGTCTCAGGTTGCACGGGTCTTATGAGGCACTTAAAGGGGGCAACACTTTGGAGGCCATGGAGGATTTCACAGGAGGAGTTACCGAGTTCTTCGAGTTGGCCGAGGCGCCCAAAGACCTCTACAACATCATGAGGAAGGCGCTGGAGCGAGGCTCGCTGATGGGCTGCTCTATAGATGTGAGTGGTGATGAAAGCACAGAAAACAGAGACACATTACAAGACACAAAGCAAGAAAATATTAGATAAGACATGCAGCAATTAGGGCTGTCAAAGTTAAGAAGAAGAAGAAGATATTCCTTTATTAGTCCCACAGTGGGGAAATTCAATTTTCCCTCTTTTTTTTTTTACTTATACACAGTACATGCAGACCTGAGACACACATGCACAACCAGGACCCATATACATGCATCAAATGGAGAGATGTCAGAGTGAGGGGGCTGCTCCTGACAAGCGCCCCGAGCAGTTGGGGGTTTGGTGCCTTGCTCAGGGGCACCTCGGCAGTGCCCAAGAGGTAAACTGGCACCTCTCCAGCTACCAGTTCACACTCAGTTCTTGGTCATGTCGGGACTTGAACCGGTGACCCTCCGATTCCCAAGCCAACTCCCTACAGACTGAGCTACTGCCGCCCCGCGATAACAATAATGCATTAAAACATGAATTCTGCTGTCTTTAATGTGTCTTTTGGAGGCTGTAGGCGGCTCAATTTTAAAGCTAACGCTCCAAATGAAATTACAGCGAGGGAAAAACTGGCATGGTCATTTTCAAAGGGGTCCCTTGACCTCTGACCTCCAGATGTGTGAATGTAAATGGGTTCTCTGGGTCCCCACCAGTCTCCCCTTTACAGACATGCCCACTTTATGATAATCCCAGTCAGATTTTTTATGCTAAAGTCAGAACCTGGTTTCTGGATAATATCTGTCTTTGATTTGTGTTGTTAATTGATTTCCAATAATAAATGTATACATACATTTGGATAAATTAAACATTTGCCCACTCCCATGTTGATAAGAGCATTAAACTTGACAAATCTCCTTTTAAGGTACATTAAAAACGGTACGATTAATTTGCAATTAAATGTTTTAATCAGTTGACACAACACAACTGACTAATGTAAAATATGAAATTCAAATGTAAGGAGGAGGTGGATATTAGGGACATATTTCCTTCATGCAAATCAGCCTGTTTCAACAATTTTGTCATAATATGAGAAGTTGAACTGAAGTGTGAAGTTTGATTTATTCTCCCCACTTTTACATCTTTGATTTGATTTTAGGAAAACTAGATTTAAATTCATAATAAATGGCTTAAGGGTACTATACATAACAATATACATGTATTAATTACTTTGTATTGCCAATATGTCAACAGATTGTAATGTAACTTAAAATCTTCTCAGACTTTTGGTTGCCTATAACAGCCTGTGTGCTGATTTCTATGTTGGTTTTGCTTTGTAACCTCAGCTGATGAAGTAATTTGAAAATGGCAAACTATTTGGTATCACGGAGATTGGACATTACAAATATTAATGGTGATTTATGATCGTAATGTCATGTCGCTGTTTTGGCCGATGCTAAGGATGATCAAGCATGAGCTACAGGATGCCAAGTGCAGTTCACTCAACAGCCATCAACAGTATCATTAATAATAAGGATTTCCTGAAAGCGACATGTCGTACCTTTAATTAAAATGTTTAGCAACATGTTTTGCCTCAAAGTCCAGTCTGTGTTTCGCTCTGACTCGTGTTGTGTCTGTCAGATTTTTTCAGCCGCTGAACTGGAGAGTCGAACTGCAGAGGGGCTGGTCAGAGGTCATGCCTACTCCATCATTGGCCTGGCGGAGGTGCAGTTAAATGTGACTACAAATGCAGATTTGGTATATTCTTTGTGAGAGAAGGCCTGTTAAAAGTGATGTTGTTGTTTCTAGTGTGATGAGGTCGCAAAAGACAGCAGAGTTCGCCTGATTCGCTTGCGTAACCCCTGGGGTTTTGTGCTGTGGAAGGGACCGTGGAGTCCAAAGTAAGATCTGATCTGAGACACGGACGTTTAGCCTTTTATATCATTATAAGATATGTAATATTTAGAAATAAGTGCTGTACTAAATCTTTCTTTGTGCTGCATATTAATATGATTTCCATAGCTCAAAGGAGTGGTCGACCATTTCCACCGCCGACAAGGACAACCTAAAAAAACAGACTGTAGAGGCGAGTGAGTTCTGGTGAGTAGAGCCACCGGGACATCTTCCTCATTACATCTTTAGTTTTAGCTCGTTCATGAAACAAAATCTGATTTCATATTTTCACCAGTTTTATAGCCGTTTTTGCTTAAGACTCAATAGTCTGTTCTGATGACACAAACTAATAGTGCTACATACTGAAAAGGGTGATTTGACTTTTGCTTTACATGAAAAATATGTTTCTTGTAATCCTCAAGCCAAAGGCTGCAACTAATGACTATATAACGACCCGGGTGTCCCTCCGTCAGAAACTATTTTTGTAATTTTGGCTGAAAAATCAGATATTTTTTACTTCACTTTTATGTCCGGGGCACAACTCAAAAACTATTCAACTATTTGAACTATAGACTTCCAGGGTGGTGCTAGAAAGTTTTTAAAATTTTCTCTCAAAAAAATTATTATTTCCAACTTCTGTTTCGTTTCCGTAGCAGAACTCCTTATTCAACTATTTGGGGATTTTTTTTTTACAAAGCATAAGAGTACTGATTTGTGGGTTGATTACCATGGCAACGGTCGGACCTTCCTCTTCCATGTTCTCCTCCAGGATGTCTTTTGATGACTTCAAGAGGAACTTCACAAAGCTGGAGATGTGTAACTTGACGCCCGACACCCTGCAGGGGGACGAAAGGCACAGCTGGACGGTGTCGGTCAATGAGGGTCGCTGGGTGAGAGGCAGCTCTGCTGGCGGCTGCAGGAACTTCCCACGTAGGCCTGGCTTACTTTTTAATATCAGCTTTTATTCCTCTAAAAGTCAATATTGATGAAGTTCTTTAAGTCCTATCGTGTTGTTGCAGATTGACCTTTTGTGTTTTACAGAGACGTTCTGGACGAACCCTCAGTATCGGCTGCAGCTGTACGAGGAGGATGACGACACAGAGGATGGGAAGATGGCCTGCACGGTCGTCGTGGCTCTGATGCAGAAAGGTCGAAGGATGCAGCGACATCAAGGGGCCAAATTCCTCACTATCGGATTCTCCATCTACGAGGTAGTTGATCACACAAACCCTTAAATCACTGGAAAAGCTGATGTACACCCAGTTGAACTTCTTCTTTAACTTCTTCTTTGTCTCTGCAGGTGCCGAAGGAGGTATGCCCATCTTGGAGAAGGACATTAGATTGATCAATCGGTATAAAGTGGTCAATCAGTATTGACCTGTATCTCACACTCTGTGTGTTTGACTCAACAAAATGTCTTAAAAAAGTGCACACTGCTTGTTTCATCCCACCAACAGTGGAAAACCAGCCGCTGTCAAGCTATTAAATAGGCATTATCAGTTACTATAAGCGCCATAGATATGGATCAGTTGGGGGCTGCTACACCTATTAGGTTTTATCATCTCTTCACATGGCAGAGCAGTGAAAGAAGGTATGAAAAAACACAACAGCATCCTCTAGTGGCCATAGCAATTACGACGGGGGACAACGGGACACAAAACACAGGGCTTTCACCCAGGAGACCCGAGTTGTGAATTTCCCCACTGTGGTGTGAATTTCCCCACTGTGGGACTAATAAAGGAATATCTTATCTTATCTTATCTTCCCATCCAGTGTAAAATTTCACTTTCACTTTTGAGACCGTTATCTTGAGACAAAACATGATGTTTTTCCTAAACTTAACCAAGTTATTTTTGTTGCCTAAACCTAAAGTAGTTGTACTTTTATTGCCCTAAACCTCAATCTGTTGTAGTTTTCTACAATCTTCTCGTCTAAATCTCAGCGAGAGTCCTAATTTCGAACTATTCCTTTGCTTTCAATACTGTTCCTGTATTAATTACTTTCTTTATTTGAAGACCTCGTTCCCACCGTCTGATTTCTTTCGTTCTGCAGATGTGCGGACAGAATCAACACCTGCAGAAGGACTTCTTCCTCTACACAGCCTCCAAAGCTAAATGTAAGACCTACATTAACCTGCGGGAGGTGACGGAGCGTATCCATCTGCCCCCTGGGGAGTATGTCATCATGCCCACGACCTTTGAACCCCATCAAGAGGGAGAGTTCATTCTCAGGGTCTTCTCTGAGAAGAAGAGCACGTCCGAGTAAGGATCACTGAGCGGCCATATTTGGCGGTGCTGCTGATGCTATTTTGGGGATTGTTGACAGCAAAAATTGCAAATATAGTGAAGACCATTATCAACGATTAGCAGTAATCCTAATGTGTCTGTTTTTACTCGCAGGGAGGCGGCGAACACAATCGGGTCTGACCAGCAGGTTTGCAACTTGATTGAAGGAGTAGTGTGGTCCAAAGTTATTTAGATAATTCTGACTGATACTTCAGTGGTGAAATGACTAAAAGTAGGTTAATTTTACATTTAAAAATATGTTTACCATGGTTTGAATCACTGTCAGTTGATATATTAAAACATCTGTGCTTGAATGAGGTTTAATTATACGACACTGTCCATTCTCTAATATATATTTAAAAGGCCTGCTTTCTGTCGCAACACACTTTCTGTTTTAAAACTGTATAAATATTTTGAATTAAACAGAGATACTGGGATGCGGAACAAAAACTTTAGGACAGAAATAGGGTTATTAATTTATTTTTCACAAGCTCACAGCTTGTCACACAAGTTTTATAGCCTAAACCTAAAGAGGTTGTAGTTTTGTTGCCTAAACCTAAAGAAGTTGTAGTTTGTTGCCTAAACATAAAGAAGTTGTCGTTTGTTGCCTAAACCGAAATAAGTTGTAGTTCTGTTGCCTAAACATAAAGAAGTTTGGGTTTTGTTGCCTAAACCTAAAGAAGTTGTAGTTTTGTTTAGTCTGTCTAGTTTTCTCTCAGAACACTTGAATTATGGATTTTTTAAACCCATGATGCCACAAACATGTTGCCTACTGCAGCTTTGACATTATAGACATGACCACTGACTCTTTGTGTAACAATTTAGCCTCAGATTTACAGACTGAACAAACATGGTCCAGACATATACTCAGTTTTGACCAAGTCTTCTTTAACTTGTAGCCATAAAGCTCCTCAGGAGGTAGATAAATAAACCTTTAAGCACATCCAAAATACAGATAGAAATGAGACATTAATACTAAAAACAAGTATCCTTGACATTAAGCTTCCCATTTCCTCTCAATGAGGCTGAACATGTGGAGATGAATACCAAAATAGTGCAGATGCAGCACTTTCACACTGCAGTATCAGTTTGAATTTGATATTTTTCTAAACCCCAAACATATTTCATCAGCCTTGTTCTTGAAATCTCTCTTTGTCTTTTCCCAATTCATACTGTACTCACTGTTTTTCTTCCCCACAAGTTTAACTAACAAACTGGAAGTCATTTCCTCCTTTTTCATCTCATTTCATCCTTCTGTCCTTCCTTGTCTTATTCGCCATCAGCAAGACAAGAAAAAGAAAGAAAAGGTAAAGCATGCATGTGGCAGTAACAGCACTGTTAAACTCTGCTTCCTCCGCTGCTTCTGTCCATCATGTCAGCTGTTGATTATAACCAGTAGAATAACTATAAATTAACCGTCTCTTTTGTGTCTCTGTTTGTCTGTTATAACCTGTCTCTCCTCTGACTAACCACTGCCGTTACCAGCCTATTGTATTTGTGTCAGACAGAGCACGAGCCAACAAAGAAATCGAGCATGACGGCATTCAGGGGGAAAAGAAGAAGAAGCCAAAGGTAACCTCCCTCCTCGTTTGCTGGGGCCAAAACTTTGACACTGCAGCCATGCAGCAAATAGCTCACGGTGACCTTTGACCTGTAGTAAATTCTGGAGACTGACGGCTCTGAAATGCAATCTTGACCAGGTCAAATAACACCGCTGGGAATAAAACAATTGAGCTTGAAGCCAACTGATCTCAAGTGGCTCAGCTGCACCTGTTTTCCTGTAAGGCCTCTGAGTGTACAGCCCGAGATGTTTCATGGTGCCTTCAAATGGAGTCGTATTTAAGATGTTTACGAGTCGGGCCCATATAAACGCCCCCGTCAAGTCGTATTCACAACCTCATCGGTGGAAAGTTCTCAGTTCTGTTGTATTTTGTTCTGGTAATTTTATAACACGTCTGAGGAAAATGATGATATTCTCAACGACTCTCCTCTGTCATGACTTTGCATTTCCTGCATCATGTTACCCATTAGCTAGCTAATCGTTAGCCTCTGTGGCGTCTAGACTCGGACAGTAATGTTAATATTGCCGTTGCTCAGCAGCGGCGTTCTTCACAACTTAACCACTTGAACGTAACGTGTTTACGACGTCCCATCTGGTGAAGACGACCCCATTTGAAGGCACCATAAGTCTCTCTGATGTGCTGCTCTGCTACAGCCTACTGAGGAAATACTGAATTATTTATAGTGCAGCAGGAACAAACTGAAAAAATGTTAAGAAGTATTTGAATATTTTAAGATTCCTGATCATTAAATAAAGACTAGGGATGCACCGAAACCTGATGTCGGGCCAATACTGACTCAAACAGCTGGATCAGGTATCGATGACAATGGGGCTGAGGTATCTAGTATTTCTTTGTCACATTTTGTTTTAGAAAATTAGAAAAGCGATATTGAAGAAGAAGAAGAAGAAGAAGAAATATTCCTTTATTAGTCCCACTGGGGAAAATTCAAGTCAAGTTAGATGTTTTCTTACACATAAAAATGATCTTAGTCTCTTCCACACAGCCATAGACAAGACATACAGCGTATTAATTAAACACTGGTGTCAGATCGGTACCCGGTATCAGTTTCTCTGTTGGTATCGGGACTGAAAAAGTCACATCGGTTAGGATCATGTATTTGTGGGATGAGCAGCACAGCTGAGTATGTGGGTAGCGCCAAAGTGAAATTTGCCAAAATGCTCTGTCAATGCACAAGACCAGACCACAGGATCACTAAGTGATCCCGGTATAATGCATTATGTGTATGCATTATAGCTGTGGGCGTCACTGGAAGTGTTGAGGTTATATAAATGTAATGGAATGGAGGAAAAAGAAGCTAAGGCTAACCAGAAAAGCTTAAAGGCCATTTAACTTGTCTGAACATATGATAATCCTCCTACAAGACATCAAACTGAGGTTTTACAGCTTATAAAGTTGGCGCAGTTTTCATTTTGAGTTCAATAACTTTCGTGTCTCTGCAGCGGAAACTACTCCAACCTGAGGAGGAGACCGAAGAGGAAAAACAGTTCAGAGCTATTTACCAGCAGATAGCTGGTGAGGTGAGTAACGTTACACAGCGAGGAGAGAGGATAACACAGGACAGCTATGTGGATGTCTCACTCTGATGAACTATATACAACACACTGTTCTTCCCTCCATCAGGACATGCAGATCTGTGCCAATGAACTCAAGGTCATCATGAGGAACGTGCTCGCCAAACGTGAGTTTACTGGAAAGATTAAGATCATTATTATTATTATTATAGTCATGTAATCAGCTGTCTTCTTCCACAGATAATGATATAAAAACAGAGGGTTTCAGCCTGGAGACATGTCGGAGTATGATCGCCTTGATGGACGTATCCTTTCAGCTGCCATCAGCAGGCTGATACTTGAAAAATCTCCCTTTACGGTACATTTTGAACAGAAAAAAAAAACGTGTGATTAATCCCGATTAACTCTGGAAAATCATGCGACTAAATATTTGCCACAAGGGCCAAAGGAAAGAACTAGTACTGCAAAAAAAAAAAAAAAAAAAAAAAAAATCAAATGCACCTTTAAATTTGGTTTCCCTGGCCCTGTTGGTTTTCCTATAAATGACCGTCTCAGACTGACGGGACGGGAAAGCTGAACCTGCAGGAGTTCAAACACTTGTGGAAAAAGATCAAGGAATGGCAGGTAGGACCGTCGTAACCGCTCGAGAGCTTCTGCTCACGTTTGACCAACGTCTGACTGTCCGTCTCTCGTCATGCCTCTGCAGCTGATCTTCAAACGATACGATAACGACAAATCCGGCTCCATCAGCAGTTTTGAGATGAGGAACGCTGTTAATGATGCAGGTGAGCAGCACGAAAGAGAATTAACTCACAGGATGGTTCGCTATGCAAACGAAAAAAAACTCATCAGTTTCATCAATATAAATACAGTGAAGACATCTTGATGGATTTTCCAAGTGACATACTATATAATATAATCTGTTCACGAATCTAATCAACTTCATTAATTGACTGTATTAGAGTTAGAGCTGAAATGTTATTATGGTTAAATGAATGGCCGCAGCAAAGAATGTTGTTTTTAAAAGGCTAAACGCCAACATATATAATTTCATATACTTTTGTATGAATTATCCAGTGTTATTATGATTTAAGTTATACATGACCCTGAACAACCTGCAGTCTCACTAATGACATCTTGAAGGATTTTCCAATTGATATACTATATGATATGATCTTTTTTTTGGTACAACATCATTACTATTAGTTAGAGCCAAAATGTTATTGTGGTTAAATAAATGTAATTTATGGTGCTGTTATTTCTGCTAGACCGCCTCGTTAATACAGGTGTGTGCGTCAAGCGGGAGAGCAAATTATTTATTTTTTTGACCGCAGTGAAAAATATTGTTTTTGAAAGGCTAAACGCCAACAAATATGGATTGAAGCAGAATATCAGAATATTGTGTTAGATTTTGCTAATAAGTAGTAAGTATACATACACATGTATATATATATATATATATATGTATATATATATATATATATATACATACATGTATATAATACATACATGTATATATATACATACATGTATATATATACATACATGTATATATATACATACATGTATATATATACATACATGTATATATATACATACATGTATATATATCTATATCTAGATATAGATATATATACACATATATATACACACACATACATACATATATATGTGTATGTATGTACGTATGTATGTATATATACTACATCTGAGATGATACATGGCCGGCTGTGGACCTGATGTGTGTCTTCTCGTCATGAAGGGTTTCACCTCAACAGACAGCTGTATGATATCATAGCCATGCGCTACGCAGACGAACACCTTGACATGGACTTTGACAGTTACATCTGCTGCTTTGTGAGACTAGAGGGCATGTTCAGTAAGTACACACCACCCACCCCTGAGCTTTCTATGGATTTACCTTTTACCTGATGTCTTTAACAGTCACCGCTAATAAAAGTACAGATCATTTCACACTTTTTGTTTTATGAGTCTTTGCAGCTTGTAGAACTTGTCGCTTAGTTTAAGACTGATGAAGAGATGAGTGAAGACTGATTTGTTGTGTCTTTTGCAGGAGCTTTTAATGCGTTTGACAAAGATGGAGATGGAATAATCAAGCTCAATGTCCTGGAGGTAAGCCTCTTTTCCCAACATGATACTCTGTGCATTTTGATAATCATATGTTGTATATATTTTCTTTGTGATAAGACTATTGAGACTAGAGCTGCAACGATTAATTGACTTCGACATCGCTTCTTAAATGTGAATATTTTCAGTTTTTTTTCTGAACTGAAAAACTGAATATCGTTGAGCTGTGGACTAAACAAGACATCTGAGGACGGGAGACATTTTTCACCATTTTCAGACATATTAAAGAGCAAACAACTAATCAATGAATACAGAAAATAATCAACAAATTAGCTGCAGCCACAAGTAAGACAGGCTTGTGATGAAGGGCATCAAAGTTCACTCTGAAAATTATTAAGAGTATGAATGTTGTACTTTGGTGAAATGCTTGTAATTTAAAGTTAACTTACGATGCTTTTCCAAATTTTAACTTTTTAATCACTCAAACTTCAAACTTGTTTACGTTCTGAGTTACCAGAAAAAGATGAAGCACCAGTTGCCTTTCGGGAAATACTACCTTACCTAATATTTTTAGGGCTGTCAAAGTTAAGGTGATAACGCGTCAATGCAAATTTGTTTTAATGCCACATATTTCTTCAACACGAAGATACTGGTATCATATGAAACTAGAAAACCTAATGAATTCATTAGTCATTCAAACGTCATGCAAGCTCGCCGCAAAGGAGGTTAAATAACGCTCCAAACTTCCTGTCATATCCATTTTCAGAGGGGTCAGTTGACCTCTGACCTCCAGATGTGTGAATGTAAATGGGTTCTCTGGGTCCCCACCAGTCTCCCCTTTACAGACATGAACACTTTATGATAATCCCAGTCAGTCTGGATCAAGTCATAGTCAAGTCAGCACTGTGACTCGTAGTTTTCTGTAGGTACACTGTCAAAGTGAAACCCTTTATGCTCTTGTGTCTTTGTCTCTCTGCAGTGGCTTCAGCTCACCATGTATTCATAAATCACCATCTTCACCTTCGATGTAGCTGCAGACTGCTGACGATCACATTCAAGACTCAACTGTTTTGTTTTTTTTTTTTTTGCACAGGTTTTGTGATTACTACAAAATCTAAGTCTTTGTTTCACAAATCAGAGACGATTTCCTCAGTTTCTATGTGACGTTTAGAATTCTGTTGTCACTCAAACTTTGAGGGTTTAGATTTAAAGTCAGTTGTTATTTTAGCTTATTGTTATGTGGCTGACATGAGCGTAACTTTGGTATTTTCAGCCTGGACTTTACTGTATATTCCCATGTTTTTGTGTGATGGAATGAGTCCAGTACTGAGGGATAGCGAGCGGGAACGAGCTGCGAGGAAGCCTTTAGTTTATTAGTATACCGTTAGCAGACACAGACATCAGCTAGTCTTCCAGTTACATACATAGCCTTATCTGCTGCATCACTTCACCGCCGTCAAGGTTGCACTTTGCTGTCGTTGTCCACGTGGCTCTGCATGTGTTCAGGCAGCTTCTGCAAGAAAAACACAAACAGGACTGAGGCGGCGTTGCCAAATCTCACGAGACAAACAAGCCCTAAAGAAGAAACTCTTCCCCCCCAAAAAAGCCCCAAAATACGAGAGAGATCACTTCATATATACTGTATGTATGAATTTATTTTGGATTGCTGGCATTTCATTGCTCTTTTCATCAATTTTTTAGCTTTTAACTTTACAGTTTTGTTACCTAAACTTAAAACTGAACGTTTAATTTCTGCATTTCATTAAATTTGCTTCAACATTTAAACAGTCAGTGAAATGCTGTTAAAACACGTTCAGACTGCTCACTAAATATCAACATATACTCTCAGTATTAGCCTATTATTATGTTCCATCAGCGCGACCAATCATGGAGTGATAAAGATCATTATTCACTGATTGTACGGGTCTAAGCTTCATACTGAATTTTACTATTTAAACCGAGCATTATGTGTAATGAACATTTTAGTGGAGATGCTCTGACTGACAGCTGTCACAGTCACAGTGTTATAAAAATAAACATCACAAAAAAGGACAAGCAGAGGTTTAATTCTGAGCTGATGGTGACTTGATGCTGTAATAGATTTGAATAAGACGGTAAAAACACTGTTCAAAGAAAAGGCCGACAGCGCATAAAGACAGTAACTTTAGATAGTCCTGAATGGCAAATTATTATTTTTTTTAAATTCTGACATAAACCTCCACTAATTAATCAGTGCTTCGATACAGACTGAATGAATGAGGAAATGAAGCAGCGTGTCTGAGTGGCGGTGAGTGACTGTCAGTCATCAGTCTGTGTCTGGGGGAAGTGGAGTGGTGGAGGGGTCGGGATCGGGGTCCTGCAGCAGGACAAACTAGACCGGTATAGAGGAGAGACAGCAGCAAGCCCATATAAGCAACTACACCTAAGAGGACAAGCCAAAAAAAACCCCACGACTACCAATATCTGTAAGCAACTTTTCAGGAAAACAAGCCCAAAGTTGCTTATAATCAGCAAACTCGGCAACTCTGGACTGAGGAACTGAAAGCTGCACATATTATCATTCAGCAAAACACCTGGGATGAAAATGGACGTTGCTCTCATGGTAATGTCCGACCAGCCCACGTGTTCTCCTGCACGGTGTGACGGCACGCTAGGATAACAAACGCTTAACACATCGCTGAGCTAATGAGCTGATTGGTAATCATCACTCCGCTGAAGGTGAGATGGCGTCGCTTCGTTACCTGCCGGACTGACTGCTGAGTGCCAAAGAAAGCGCTGCAGCCTCTCCAGCGACATTTCACCGCCTGCAGGTTGGGGTTGCTGTGATCTCTGATGAGGTGCTGCTGAAGATGCTCTGCCATGCCGAAGATCAGAGTGCAATTCTGCCACTGGACAGAGGGCAAAGGTCACAAAGACACGTTAGGATGAATCAGAAAACATAACACACATCGTTTTATCATTGAATATCTTCAAGAAGAAGAATGTTGGATATTTTTCTGTGTGAAGGCACTGATCACATTGATCTAAATCATTTAATCTAATTTAAAATCCCTCTTTCTGTATAATGGTGTTGAGTCGTTACCCAGCAGCGGTAGTTCTTCATCAAGTTGAGCTTCACAGCTTGAACGCTGCCATCATAACAGCCTGTCTAGGCCTGAGTGGGACAAACAATGAAAGGTACACAAATCAACAAAATCCATCCGGCTAATAATGATGACGGCCACTCGTTTTCCTTTACTTAGCTGATTTTTTTCTTGCCATAATACAAATTCTAACAGTCTATTCAGTAGGACTATCAGCTGTGTATCCACCTGACTTCTGCACAACACAGCTGATGGTCCCAACCCCATTTATAAGGCAAGAAATCCCACTTATTAAACCTGACAGGGCTCACCTTTGAAGTGAAGACCATTTCAGGTGACAGTTGCTGTTCGATCATGCAGCTGTTCGCCTTTTGTTCCTCCTTTGCTGTTCTGATTTTGTGTGCATTTTTGGGCGTCAGCAAGTCTTCACTTACTGGTAGATTGGAACGTATACGCCTACCCATCAGCATCTGGGCTGGTGACAGTCCATTTTGTAGTGGTGTACTTCGGTAAATCAGTAAGCTTTTCTGAAAGTCGTCTCTATTCCGTGCTTTTTTCATCATATTCTTTACCGTTTTTACAGAGCTTTCTGCCAAGCCATTAGACTTTGGATAGATTGGCCCGACGTAGAGTGTTGAAATCCTCATTCTTTGGCAAAGGCAGCAAACTCACAGTTAGAAAACTGCGGCTCATTGTAGGAAGATTTTAGATCTACAGCAGAGGACACTATTGAGTGACCAACACAGTGTCAATACAGTTTGTGTGATGTGTCAATACACTCCTTGAGGCATCATCAACCCATCCCTAAATGTCCAAAGCATCTTCTCCAATGACATGCAAAAGGATATTAGCTTTCAGTTTTTCATCATCACCTCCTGCACCACTTGCTGCTCAGTATATGTTAAATCTCTGTTTGAAACGCTTCCAATCATCAGCAAGGTTACCAGTCAATTGCATGCAAGTAGGTGGACTTAGCTTATCCATAACTGCACTTTGGGGTACTTCCACAGCCCTTTGGTGCTGCTGGGTGTCCTCCAATTCAGGCAAAAGATCCTCTTGTACTTGGTCGAGCTGTCCCTCTTCCACGGCTTCACTCTCACTGCTGCTTGTAGCCATCGCACGCAGTCGCCAACTCCGTTAGCATGTTGCTATGCTAGCGCTTTCACTCCCGCGAACGGAGACTTTTTCTCTCTCTGTCGTGGCTCCCCGTGGCAACTCTTCCGTCCAGAGCTGCTCACGGCCACTTCTGTCACCATGTGTTGTCTGCCTTTGTTTACAACACGCACACGAGGCGAGGGAGTATGTTCAGAAACATTAATGCTCGGCTGAACACGTAAAACATTGCAAGTTATTAAAACTAATTACTTCCTGACTGCCGTCTCCTCGGGCTACACTGAGCATGCGCCAAGCTCTCGTTGCACTCTGGGTAATAGAGTTCCATCACACGGCCTGGGTTTAAAAATAAATAATAAAAAAAGACATCATGATATTCTACGCTCGAGCCAGTCCTCGAGCGTAGAATGTCATGATGCGTTGCCAGGACAACTTCAAAGGCACACTGGCTTTGTGACGTCATCACCTGTTCTCAGAGACAAACTATTTAAACAGCCAACACAGGAGATATTGTCATATTTCAAAACTCAGCCAACAAGCCATCTGAGGTGTTTTGAGGAAAAGAGCCATGCGTTGGAAAAAGATAAAGAAACTGCTCCACTTGCGTATGCGCATGAGGATGCCAGCTGACTGGGAGAAAAAAGGATTCCTCAATAAAGTCACTTCAGGCAGACTTAGATGACAGAACCACAATTAACACTCTGAGAAGAAACCTGAAAAAAGAGACTGCTCAGGTGGCCAGCCTTCAGTCACTGAACAAGGCAAACCAAGCTGAGATTGAAGTTCTGAAGAAAACAGTCGACCAAAATCGTCATGCAACTCAACAAGAACAAGACAAGCTGTCACTGGAGGTGACCAAACTCAGACAGCAGGTCCAGACGATGCAGACCTATCTGAGCAAAATGGATATGTCCATAAATAGACCGGAAGGTGCTGATTTTGAGTCCCGGTTTTCTTGGAAAAGTGTTCCTTCTCTTGATGAGTTAATGGAGCCGGATGACTTTGATGAGTGGAGTGATGAGTGGAGTGATGAATGGAGTGATGACAGCTACGATGTGATATATGAGAATCTGAGAGAGGAGAACTACGATGATCACATATATGAGGAGCCATATGAGAGCTACGATGATCACATATATGAGGAGCCATATGAGAGCTACGATGATCACATATATGAGGAGCCGGATGATGAGAACCACGAGGTGATATATGAGAATCTGAGAGAGGAGAACTACGATGATCACATATATGAGGAGCCGGATGATGAGAACCTCAAGGTGATATATGAGAATCTGAGAGAGGAGAACTACGATGATCACATACATGATGATCCGTATGAGAGCGACGATGATCACACATATGAGGAGCCGGATGTGGACTCCGATGATGACATAAATGAGCCGTATGCGAACTACGATGATCACATATATGAGGAGGTGAAATTTGATCCATCTCTTCTGGCTCGGGCCAGACGTCTCTGGTACCGCATTGAATGGAGACTGAGACGCCATTTGTGAGATGAGGACCTCGGCCTAAGGAGTAACTTCCTGATGGACTATACTTTCAACCTTGTTCCTCGTCCCAGGTGCTTCAGTTTCCTCCCACAGTCCAAAGACATGCAGCCTCGGTGTGAGTGTGAATCACGACCTCTCGTCTGGTGTGAGCTGTGTAGGCTCACGGTTGGCAAGAGCTATGGGCAGCTGTGGTTCAGGAGGTCGTGTGGATCATCCACTAATTGTGAAGATTTGATCCCCAGCTCCTCCAGTCCACATGTTGAAGTGTCCTTGAGCAAGATGCTGAACACAAAACTGACATTGAGGGCTGTACCATCGGTGTGTGTGAATGAGCTTTTTTGTATGTTTAAAATAACATTAATAAAAAATAAACCAAAAAAATCTGTGTTACCCATTCCTTATGTAAATAGTACATTTCTTTCTTTTTGCATTTTATTGGCATAGCTTTTTTCTGTGGTCAAATCTGGTGTAAGCTTGCTAGCCTGCTAACGTCACCTAATTTTAGGGTGTGGTGTAACCACTAACAGATCTGAAACATGACCCATCATTAATAAACCGTTAAAGTAAGAAGCCTATACATTTTTAAGCCTTATCTCTGTTTACTTGTCAGTTTCGCAGTTTGCACATGTATCCTATTCCAGGTGAACCAACTAAAAAGGTTAAAAGGATTTAATTTGATCTTAGAGAATACATGCCAGTAATTTAAGAAATCCAGGATGGTCCAAAGAAAGACAAACTACTTAAATATCCTGACATGACGGCCTGCCTTCTCCTCAGCTGAAAATTTAGAGGAGCTGCACCTGGTCAAAGCTGTGATCTACACTTATTCCTGAGTAAAGACTAAAAACAGGCTCTGGCCTAAATAGGCCTTCATACTGAACTGACAGTGATTTTAACTCCAGGCAGATTTTATCCTGAAAATCTAACGGATTTTATTTTGGTGAGAGGGAATCTCGGGGCTCTCTGTCGGAGTCGCACTGAGCTAATTTGGTGTTTTGGTGACTCGCCGTGTGCCGATATGATTCCAGTCTCAAGTGTTAGAGATCGAGTTCAATTTTAAGACCACAATCTTTTTGGGATCATTAGGATCACATTAATGTCGCAATGTGGAGATTAAAGAGGCGACAATGGCGTCCCCAAACTGAGCAAGTAAACCAGTCAAATCTAACTAAAGTCGAGAAAGTCCAGTCGAGAAGAAAAGACAACATGAAAAAATAGACAATATTTAATTTAACTTTCATTTTATTTAAAACCCTGCGGTGGTATTTAACTGCGGATGGTTGATGTATGGATTATTATGATGGCAAATGAAATCGAGCAATATTACGCACTGGGAACATGGTGGCCATCGGATCTTAAACATGCCCACAAGGGTGAATTAATTTAAAAAGTGTCTTTATCTGTTCTCGGCAGCATGTCTGAGCTGTTGTTTTCATATGTGAAACTGTGCACGTAACAGACGATCCGTTTTCTCTGAGGAAAACTCTCTACAGGATTCCCAAACTGTCTGTGCGCCATGACGCGGAGAGCCCTGTGCCTCCACGGAAGCGTGAGTATGCCCAGTGGACTGGCCCTGATTGTCACGGCCTCTAATGCACCCACCTGGAGTATTCTTTCTGTTCTCTCAACGTGCGCAAAAGCGTCGGAGGTGAGCCAAAGGAGCCTCAGCCACCAAATTCGATAACGTGTGTTTGGCACGCTCCCGACGCACTGGGCAGGGCCGCGCCGTTCGGCTCAGGAAAACGCTCCACAACGAGAAGGACGCTTCTGAGGACAGACAGGACGGACACCTACTGTATCTGGATCATGAGACAACATTAGGGCATGTTAGCCTGAATGAAGCTCAACTTTGAAGCCTGTATGTTCACGATACAACCCCCCCCACCCCCTGCGGAAAATACGTTCATGCGCGCATGCAGTGTTAATGTGTTAATTCAACTCTTATAGAGTTAAATTTAACTCTCTTTCAGATAATATTTGGTCCCACTCAAAACTAGAGTAAAATTTACTCTATTGCCAGTTTTAACTTTTCAGAGTTAATTCTACTCAATTCAGTGTCAAAATTAACAACGAAATGTGTAACAATATTTAACACTGAGGTTTGCTCACACTGTTCAGAGTAATATGATTACAATTTATAGAGCTAATTTTACTCCAAATTTCGTCATTAAAATAACTCTCTACAGTGCAATCATTTCAATTTTTATTTCTCTATAGTGTTATTTGTACATTACAAAGAAATCAAGTGGTGTCACAGGCTATTCACTACAATTATGGACACTTCCTTTGAAGATCCTCCAATTCAGGAGAGACATCCTATGAGACCCTATGAATACTTCAAACAGTCCACTGGGACAGCAAGGGTCTCTCGCTTTGCCAGGCCTTGTCTACAGTCTGACAAAGAGATGGCCAAAAAGCTACGAGGACGCTGTGATGAAGTTGTAAGCCGAGATGGTCAGGTAGCAACATGACAACAGACCAGTTGTCATGGCCTCCAACTTTGTTGGTGTTGGCAGAATGGACGACTACAGCGGTGGGACAAAAAGAAGGTCCAAATTTTGATGGTGGCGCGTCCAGAGGTGGTGAAGCTATACAATGAAGTAATGGGCGACGTTGACCTGCTTGATCAACTTGTCAGTCTGTACCGTACAGAAATTCGGTCAAAAAAGGGGACCCTGAGAGTGATCACACATGCTTTTGACATGGCTGTGGTCAACAGCTGGTTGGAATACAGGCTAGACACCAAGAGGACCAATATCCAGACCAAAGACATCCAGGATCTCCTCCATTTCAAGATGAATGTGGCCCAGTGTCTGGTGAGAGGCCATAAAACAGTGGCAGCAAAACGTGGAAGACCCAGTATGTCTCCAGAACCACAGCATGTGGCCCGCAGACCAGTTCACACACCAGTTCAGGATGTAAGGCCTCCACCTAAAGTGCAGCATAACATGGTTGACTACATGCAAAATTATGATGAAAAGAAAGAGGCTACCAGATGCAATATGCCGTACTGTACAGGAAAGACATGTCTTTTGTGCTTTGTCCCACACCGAAACAGCTTCAAGGCTGCTCATCGAAAATGAGAATACATAAAAACATCCACAAGCTGATGTCTTCTCAAGTTTAAGTTCCAGTTTCATTCCAAGTATTATCAACTATAATAACTGTGTAATCAGTTCATTAGCCTAATATAAAAAAATATGGTGATGTGTAAGTTCAATGATAGTTTACTGAAGGTAAAAATGATTTTTTTTTCCAGGTAATCTTATCTATAGTTATATATCTATTGTGTTCATGTGCATGTTCACAACTGTACACAGACTCAAAAACATGCAAACATCCAGTTCCAAATGTTGTGGTCATACCTGATTGATTACTATGTGGAAAAACTCAGCCTTATTTTTCTTAAGTTTTTATGACATTTTACGGCCATCTTGTCGTGGCGTCCATTGGAATGGACATGAAAAAATACTAGTAAAAACATGAGTTAGCAAAATTGTGTTTTTTCCACTTTGTTTTTATGTTGGAGACGAGTCAGAATCAGTTAAAAATAATTTTTTTGGCCCAGCAGAAAATTATGCCAGCAAATTCCACTGTTTGCAGTGAGGTGTACATATTTCAAAGAAAAACAAATAAAATATCAGCTTACCAGAAAAATCATTAAGTGCTCATGCTGTTAATTGCATTAGATTACCCTTTTATGCTTTGTTAAAAGTGGCTCTGGTTTTTGTTTTAGTGACTTGAGTCTGTAAAGACCTCCATCCTATAATAGCTCTGTAAATAGCTAAATCATGAGGGATCGCCTCTCTTCCCAGCATGGAGAAGTGAAGTCCTTCCCCTTCCAGTGGACCTCATTGGACCTTATTTCAGAAAAAATATGAACCCCAGTCAACGACCAGAGACAAATAATTATTATTCAGTTTGTTGGTTCGCACAATATCCATCACCAACACTAGCTAGCTAACGTAGCTATGTCCCATACAGAGAGAGAGAGAGAGAGAGAGAGAGAGAGAGAGAGAGAGAGAGAGAGACAGAGACAGAGAGAGAGAGAGAGAGAGAGAGAGAGAGAGAGAGAGACAGAGAGAGAGAGAGAGAGAGAGAGAGAGAGAGAGAGAGACAGAGAGAGACAGAGAAGAGAGAGAGACAGAGAGAGAGAGAGAGAGAGACAGAGACAGAGAGAGAGAGAGAGAGAGAGAGAGAGAGAGAGAGAGAGAGAGAGAGAGAGAGAGAGAGAGAGAGAGACAGAGAGAGAGAGAGAGAGAGAGACTGATTCGTCAACAGTTTTACAACAAACTGCGACTTTCTTGACTTTCAAAATGATAATAGAGAAATTCAAACAGGATCAAAATGAAATATTTGTTTCTCTACATTGACTACTGTTTTCCAAAATAAGGTCCTGTGGTGGTCCATTGGAAGGGGCGGGACTTCGCCTCTCTATTGGAGGCTTGATGGGCTGCAGCTAGACACGAGACACCTGACTGGACGAATGCTTTCCCTCGTGGGCTGCTGGAACCAGAACCAACATGGCGGCTCGTTTGGAAACTTTTTTCTCTTTTATATCACAGAAAAAGTTCACTGAAATGTTTCTGAAAACATTTTATGAAGAAGAAGAAATAAGATGTGCGGTTGCTGAATCTACGGTTAGTTTAAAAGTTCCTCAGGAGTTTCCAGAGGTGGACGCCCCTGATTTGCATTAAGCAGCTTGGACCTCAACTTTGATGCGAATGAGGAGCGGCCGACGTGACAACCCGTCTCTCCAATTGCGACGCTACCAGAATGCATTGCATGGCTGCTTACATAGACGAGAATGGGAAGCGTGGAGAGGACGGCAGCTTTGGACGCGTACCATCAGAGTTAGGAAATGTCTGAATATGAGAACTGAGTAAATGAAGTACACTTTGAATGAAATACTGAATGTATTGTATATTGTTTTTAAAATATAGCAGAGGTGAACACTGTAAACGATTTGTGTTTTTATTGCTGTACACATATAGTAGGTATTAAATACAAATCAAATACACACTGTACAGTATTACAAACAAAAACGGAGGCACAAATTTAAAACAGCATTTCCTCTGTGGACAGTTTGATCTGACAACTTCCACTACGGCTTCTTCCATTCGCCAAAAACACGAGTTTTCAAATGTGTGTGATATAAATTGATATGAACATTTCCTTATAACCAAACCTCTCAGTCATTTTAAAGTTATCAAAGTGTGAATTTAATTTAATATTAAGCTTTCAGTCTGCCAGACCTGCATCAGAGCATGTTGTATGATGATGTTTATTCTGATGAAAGTCTGACAGACTGAAAGCTTAGTATTAAAGACTCTAGTGAAATAATCCATAGATCTAAGTGTGTGGAAACCTTTACTATTATCGTTTGGACTCATTTATGTTTCCAGCACCTTCGCTAAGATGTAGACAGGTGGGGCTGTTGTTCATCCTGCATTACCTACAAAGTTATCAAGTGTGAAAGGGAGGAATTAAGGAGACATTCTCTTCACACTGATATCAGGAAAAATTTGCTTTTTAATCTGACGTAAAAGCAGGCGGGTACAGATGCAAATTTAATTCTTTACACAGAAATAACAGGTTGCAAAGTATTATCTTTACTTCCAAAACTGCACCTTCTATAAATAATACAAGTACAGCAGCATGTTAAGCCTGTTTATCGTCCATGTACGCAGGACCCGTCCATGCTGAAGTGAGGACAATCTCAGAATCCTCAGACAGGATTTGAAGATCCTCCTGACCCTTTTCTAAAACTACCAGGACCAACAACCTCAGACCTTAACTGATCGTAAAGGTCTGAGGTTGCTCCATCAAAGCATGCAGAGTACAACTTGCTCTATAACATGTAACTTCAGCTTAATTTATGCCAAAACTGTCAGGTCACGTGTCTGCGCCCAAAACAGAAATTTTGGCTCCTTTCACAAAACTGTAATTGTGGCAGAAATTTCTCAAGATCTTGTATCAAGGCCTTCAAATACATGTGCATTTTGGGTATGATAACCATCTGAGTAAATGCATCATTTAAACAGACTTTGGGTGAGTAAGACCTGTTGTATACAGCCATCTAACTTATAAGTGAAAATGAGGATACCTTATTAATGATACGTTACTGTCTGAGGCTATAAATAAATGATGTCAGTAATAGTAAATCATGGCTACATAACAGTCTCCAGAAAGCTCCTAAATCTGATAAACTGCCTCAAGTGATGTCAGCTGAGGAAGAGTTAAAAAGAAATGAGCTTACTAGACCAGTGTAGCTCACTCTTCATCGCTGCTCGAGGCTACATTAGCCAGCACTAGCAAACACACCTGAAATCACGCCGTCGAGTTGCATTGTGGTCACTGTAGGCTCCGGGTTTTAACAATGAAAGACAAGAAGAATGCATGGAATAAAGGCTATCTCTCTGGTTCTGCTGCATTGACTCTGATCCTTTTTTTGGTGGAATTCTCCTTTAAAATAACTCTTGTGAGTGTGCAGACGGATGGCGTCACAGACTGGGTGTTGAAGTTTGATGTATTTTGTTCAGGTTCAGGCACTTTCTGCTTTGCTCTTCCTCAACAGATTCGGCCGATATTAAAACCTGTTAACCTCCTAATCAGTCCTGAAGGCAGCTCACGCTATAAACGCTTCGAAACGATGCTCTGAGGTGTTTACGCAGCAGTCGTCGAAATGTTCTGAATAATCTGCTTCACATATACTAATGATATAACTGAACAGGTTTACAGTATAATTAATATATATATATATATTTTACAGTGTATAAACTAAAGCAGTGAGCAAAAAAAAAAATCCAAAAAATAGAGTAATGAATCATTTTTCTCATTAAATTCAGATTAATTACTGATAACTGCAGATAATCGATGAAGCTTTTAAACAGCAGGACTGATTGCTCAATACTGTCACACAACAGTTTTAGGAATCAATAACAAGGGGCGCATCTTACAGACAGTATGCACAAGACTAAAGAGATGTGATGAGCACCTCCGAAGATAACAGGAAAAAATTGACATCCCACTGGAAATGAAAGGAAAATAAAACTGAACATTCGGAAGAGGATTTTGAAAGAGCCTTATCTGCTGCATCACTTCACCGCCGTCAAGGCTGCACTTTGCTGTCGTTGTCCACGTGGCTCTGCATGTGTTCAGGCAAATTCTGCAAGAAAAACACAAACAGGACTGAGGCGGCGTTGCCAAATCTCACGAGACAAACAAGCCCTAAAGAAGAACCCCCCCCCCCCCAAAAAAGCCCCAAAATACGAGAGATCACTTCATATATACTGTATGTATGAATTTATTTTGGATTGCTAACATTTCATTGCTCTTTTCATCAATTCGTTACCTGCCGGACTGACTGCTGAGTGCCAAAGAAAGCGCTGCAGCCTCTCCAGCGACATTTCACCGCCTGCAGGTTGGGGTTGCTGTGATCTCTGATGAGGTGCTGCTGAAGATGCTCCGCCATGCCGAAGATCAGAGTGCAATTCTGCCACTGGAGCGAGGGCAAAGGTCACAAGGACATGTTAGGATGAATCAGAAAACATAACACACATCGTTTTATCATTGAATATCTTCAAGAAGAAGAATGTTGGATATTTTTCTGTGTGAAGGCACTGATCACATTGATCTAAATCATTTAATCTAATTTAAAATCCCTCTTTCTGTATAATGGTGTTGAGTCGTTACCCAGCAGCGGTAGTTCTTCATCAAGTTGAGCTTCACAGCTTGAACGCTGCCATCATAACAGCCTGTATAGACCTGAGTGGGACAAACAATGAAAGGTACACAAATCAACAAAATCCATCCGGCTAATAATGATGACGGCCACTCGTTTTCCTTTACTTAGCTGATTTTTTTCTTGCCATAATACAAATTCTAACAGTCTATTCAGTAGGACTATCAGCTGTGTATCCACCTGACTTCTGCACAACACAACTGATGGTCCCAACCCCATTTATAAGGCAAGAAATGCCACTTATTAAACCTGACAGGGCTCACCTGTGAAGTGAAGACCATTTCAGGTGACAGTTGCTGTTCGATCATGCAGCTGTTCGCCTTTTGTTCCTCCTTTGCTGTTCTGATTTTGTGTGCATTTTTGGGCGTCAGCAAGTCTTCACTTACTGGTAGATTGGAACGTATACGCCTACCCATCAGCATCTGGGCTGGTGACAGTCCATTTTGTAGTGGTGTACTTCGGTAAATCAGTAAGCTTTTCTGAAAGTCGTCTCTATTCCGTGCTTTTTTCATCATATTCTTTACCGTTTTTACAGAGCTTTCTGCCAAGCCATTAGACTTTGGATAGATTGGCCCGACGTAGAGTGTTGAAATCCTCATTCTTTGGCAAAGGCAGCAAACTCACAGTTAGAAAACTGCGGCTCATTGTAGGAAGATTTTAGATCTACAGCAGAGGACACTATTGAGTGACCAACACAGTGTCAATACAGTTTGTGTGATGTGTCAATACACTCCTTGAGGCATCATCAACCCATCCCTAAATGTCCAAAGCATCTTCTCCAATGACATGCAAAAGGATATTAGCTTTCAGTTTTTCATCATCACCTCCTGCACCACTTGCTGCTCAGTATATGTTAAATCTCTGTTTGAAACGCTTCCAATCATCAGCAAGGTTACCAGTCAATTGCATGCAAGTAGGTGGACTTAGCTTATCCATAACTGCACTTTGGGGTACTTCCACAGCCCTTTGGTGCTGCTGGGTGTCCTCCAATTCAGGCAAAAGATCCTCTTGTACTTGGTCGAGCTGTCCCTCTTCCACGGCTTCACTCTCACTGCTGCTTGTAGCCATCGCACGCAGTCGCCAACTCCGTTAGCATGTTGCTATGCTAGCGCTTTCACTCCCGCGAACGGAGACTTTTTCTCTCTCTGTCGTGGCTCCCCGTGGCAACTCTTCCGTCCAGAGCTGCTCACGGCCACTTCTGTCACCATGTGTTGTCTGCCTTTGTTTACAACACGCACACGAGGCGAGGGAGTATGTTCAGAAACATTAATGCTCGGCTGAACACGTAAAACATTGCAAGTTACTAAAACTAATTACTTCCTGACTGCCGTCTCCTCGGGCTACACTGAGCATGCGCCAAGCTCTCGTTGCACTCTGGGTAATAGAGTTCCATCACACGGCCTGGGTTTAAAAATAAATAATAAAAAAAGACATCATGATATTCTACGCTCGAGCCAGTCCTCGAGCGTAGAATGTCATGATGCGTTGCCAGGACAACTTCAAAGGCACACTGGCTTTGTGACGTCATCACCTGTTCTCAGAGACAAACTATTTAAACAGCCAACACAGGAGATATTGTCATATTTCAAAACTCAGCCAACAAGCCATCTGAGGTGTTTTGAGAAAGACAGCCATGCGTTGGAAAAAGATAAAGAAACTGCTCCACTTGCGTATGCGCATGAGGATGACAGCGGACTGGGAGAAAAAGGATACGGATTCCTCAATAAAGTCACTTCAGGCAGACTTAGATGACAGAACCACAATTAACACTCTGAGAAGAAACCTGAAAAAAGAGACTGCTCAGGTGGCCAGCCTTCAGTCACTGAACAAGGCAAACCAAGCTGAGATTGAAGTTCTGAAGAAAACAGTCGACCAAAATCGTCATGCAACTCAACAAGAACAAGACAAGCTGTCACTGGAGGTGACCAAACTCAGACAGCAGGTCCAGACGATGCAGACCTATCTGAGCAAAATGGATATGTCCATAAATAGACCGGAAGGTGCTGATTTTGAGTCCCGGTTTTCTTGGAAAAGTGTTCCTTCTCTCGATGAGTTAATGGAGCCGGATGACTTTGATGAGTGGAGTGATGAGTGGAGTGATGAATGGAGTGATGAATGGAGTGATGAATGGAGTGATGAGTGGAGTGATGAGTGGAGTGATGAGTGGAGTGATGACAGCTACGATGTGATATATGAGAATCTGAGAGAGGAGAACTACGATGATCACATATATGAGGAGCCATATGAGAGCTACGATGATCACATATATGAGGAGCCATATGAGAGCTACGATGATCACATATATGAGGAGCCATATGAGAGCTACGATGATCACATATATGAGGAGCCGGATGATGAGAACCACAAGGTGATATATGAGAATCTGAGAGAGGAGAGCTACGATGATCACATATATGAGGAGCCGGATGATGAGAACCTCAAGGTGATATATGAGAATCTGAGAGAGGAGAACTACGATGATCACATACATGATGATCCGTATGAGAGCGACGATGATCACACATATGAGGAGCCGGATGTGGACTCCGATGATGATATAAATGAGCCGTATGCGAACTACGATGATCACATATATGAGGAGGTGAAATTTGATCCATCTCTTCTGGCTCGGGCCAGACGTCTCTGGTACCGCATTGAATGGAGACTGAGACGCCATTTGTGAGATGAGGACCTCGGCCTAAGGAGTAACTTCCTGATGGACTATACTTTCAACCTTGTTCCTCGTCCCAGGTGCTTCAGTTTCCTCCCACAGTCCAAAGACATGCAGCCTCGGTGTGAGTGTGAATCACGACCTCTCGTCTGGTGTGAGCTGTGTAGGCTCACGGTTGGCAAGAGCTATGGGCAGCTGTGGTTCAGGAGGTCGTGTGGATCATCCACTAATTGTGAAGATTTGATCCCCAGCTCCTCCAGTCCACATGTTGAAGTGTCCTTGAGCAAGATGCTGAACACAAAACTGACATTGAGGGCTGTACCATCGGTGTGTGTGAATGAGCTTTTTTGTATGTTTAAAATAACATTAATAAAAAATAAACCAAAAAAATCTGTTACCCATTCCTTATGTAAATAGTACATTTCTTTCTTTTTGCATTTTATTGGCATAGCTTTTTTCTGTGGTCAAATCTGGTGTAAGCTTGCCAGCCTGCTAACGTCACCTAATTTTAGGGTGTGGTGTAACCACTAACAGATCTGAAACATGACCCATCATTAATAAACCGTTAAAGTAAGAAGCCTATACATTTTAAGCCTTATCTCTGTTTACTTGTCAGTTTCGCAGTTTGCACATGTATCCTATTCCAGGTGAACCAACTAAAAAGGTTAAAAGGATTTAATTTGATCTTAGAGAATACATGCCAGTAATTTAAGAAATCCAGGATGGTCCAAAGAAAGACAAACTACTTAAATATCCTGACATGACGGCCTGCCTTCTCCTCAGCTGAAAGTTTAGAGGAGCTGCACCTGGTCAAAGCTGTGATCTACACTTATTCCTGAGTAAAGACTAAAAACAGGCTCTGGCCTAAATAGGCCTTCATACTGAACTGACAGTGATTTTAACTCCAGGCAGATTTTATCCTGAAAATCTAACGGATTTTATTTTGGTGAGAGGGAATCTCGGGGCTCTCTGTCGGAGTCGCACTGAGCTAATTTGGTGTTTTGGTGACTCGCCGTGTGCCGATATGATTCCAGTCTCAAGTGTTAGAGATCGAGTTCAATTTTAAGACCACAATCTTTTTGGGATCATTAGGATCACATTAATGTCGCAATGTGGAGATTAAAGAGGCGACAATGGCGTCCCCAAACTGAGCAACTAAACCAGTCAAATCTAACTAAAGTCGACTTTGATGTCATCGGGATTTAAAGAAAAGACAACATGAAAAAATAGACAATATTTAATTTAACTTTCATTTTATTTAAAACCCTGCGGTGGTATTTAACTGCGGATGGTTGATGTATGGATTATTATGATGGCAAATGAAATCGAGCAATATTACGCACTGGGAACATGGTGGCCATCGGATCTTAAACATGCCCACAAGGGTGAATTAATTTAAAAAGTGTCTTTATCTGTTCTCGGCAGCATGTCTGAGCTGTTGTTTTCATATGTGAAACTGTGCACGTAACAGACGATCCGTTTTCTCTGAGGAAAACTCTCTACAGGATTCCCAAACTGTCTGTGCGCCATGACGCGGAGAGCCCTGTGCCTCCACGGAAGCGTGAGTATGCCCAGTGGACTGGCCCTGATTGTCACGGCCTCTAATGCACCCACCTGGAGTATTCTTTCTGTTCTCTCAACGTGCGCAAAAGCGTCGGAGGTGAGCCAAAGGAGCCTCAGCCACCAAATTCGATAACGTGTGTTTGGCACGCTCCCGACGCACTGGGCAGGGCTGCGCCGTTCGGCTCAGGAAAACGCTCCACACAGAGAAGGACGCTTCTGAGGACAGACAGGACGGACACCTACTGTATCTGGATCATGAGACAACATTAGGGCATGTTAGCCTGAATGAAGCTCAACTTTGAAGCCTGTATGTTCACGATACAACCCCCCCCACCCCCTGCGGAAAATACGTTCATGCGCGCATGCAGTGTTAATGTGTTAATTCAACTCTTATAGAGTTAAATTTAACTCTCTTTCAGATAATATTTGGTCCCACTCAAAACTAGAGTAAAATTTACTCTATTGCCAGTTTTAACTTTTCAGAGTTAATTCTACTCAATTCAGTGTCAAAATTAACAACGAAATGTGTAACAATATTTAACACTGAGGTTTGCTCACACTGTTCAGAGTAATATGATTACAATTTATAGAGCTAATTTTACTCCAAATTTCGTCATTAAAATAACTCTCTACAGTGCAATCATTTCAATTTTTATTTCTCTATAGTGTTATTTGTACATTACAAAGAAATCGAGTGGTGTCACAGGCTATTCACTACAATTATGGACACTTCCTTTGAAGATCCTCCAATTCAAGAGAGACATCCCATGAGACCCTATGAATACTTCAAACAGTCCACTGGGACAGCAAGGGTCTCTCGCTTTGCCAGGCCTTGTCTACAGTCTGACAAAGAGATGGCCAAAAAGCCACGAGGACGCTGTGATGAAGTTGTAAGCCGAGATGGTCAGGTAGCAACATGACAACAGACCAGTTGTCATGGCCTCCTACTTTGTTGGTGTTGGCAGAATGGACGACTACAGCGGTGGGACAAAAAGAAGGTCCAAATTTTGATGGTGGCGCGTCCAGAGGTGGTGAAGCTATACAATGAAGTAATGGGCGACGTTGACCTGCTTGATCAACTTGTCAGTCTGTGCCGTACAGAAATTCGGTCAAAAAAGGGGACCCTGAGAGTGATCACACATGCTTTTGACATGGCTGTGGTCAACAGCTGGTTGGAATACAGGCTAGACACCAAGAGGACCAATATCCAGACCAAAGACATCCAGGATCTCCTCCATTTCAAGATGAATGTGGCCCAGTGTCTGGTGAGAGGCCATAAAACAGTGGCAGCAAAACGTGGAAGACCCAGTATGTCTCCAGAACCACAGCATGTGGCCCGCAGACCAGTTCACACACCAGTTCAGGATGTAAGGCCTCCACCTAAAGTGCAGCATAACATGGTTGACTACATGCAAAATTATGATGAAAAGAAAGAGGCTACCAGATGCAATATGCCGTACTGTACAGGAAAGACATGTCTTTTGTGCTTTGTCCCACACCGAAACAGCTTCAAGGCTGCTCATCGAAAATGAGAATACATAAAAACATCCACAAGCTGATGTCTTCTCAAGTTTAAGTTCCAGTTTCATTCCAAGTATTATCAACTATAATAACTGTGTAATCAGTTCATTAGCCTAATATAAAAAAATATGGTTATGTGTAAGTTCAATGATAATTTACTGAAGGTAAAAATGATTTTTTTTCCAGGTAATCTTATCTATAGTTATATATCTATTGTGTTCATGTGCATGTTCACAACTGTACACAGACTCAAAAACATGCAAACATCCAGTTCCAAATGTTGTGGTCATACCTGATTGATTACTATGTGGAAAAACTCAGCCTTATTTTTCTTAAGTTTTTATGACATTTTACGGCCATCTTGTCGTGGCGTCCATTGGAATGGACATGAAAAAATACTAGTAAAAACATGAGTTAGCAAAATTGTGTTTTTTCCACTTTGTTTTTATGTTGGAGAGTCAGAATCAGTTAAAAAAAATTTTTTGGCCCAGCAGAAAATTATGCCAGCAAATTCCACTGTTTGCAGTGAGGTGTACATATTTCAAAGAAAAACAAATAAAATATCAGCTTACCAGAAAAATCATTAAGTGCTCATGCTGTTAATTGCATTAGATTACCCTTTTATGCTTTGTTAAAAGTGGCTCTGGTTTTTGTTTTAGTGACTTGAGTCTGTAAAGACCTCCATCCTATAATAGCTCTGTAAATAGCTAAATCATGAGGGATCGCCTCGCTTCCCAGCATGGAGAAGTGAAGTCCTTCCCCTTCCAGTGGACCTCATTGGACCTTATTTCAGAAAAAATATGAACCCCAGTCAACGACCAGAGACAAATAATTATTATTCAGTTTGTTGGTTCGCACAATATCCGTCACCAACACTAGCTAGCTAACGTAGCTATGTCCCATACAGAGAGAGAGAGAGAGAGAGAGAGAGAGAGAGAGAGAGAGAGAGAGAGAGAGAGAGAGAGAGAGAGAGAGAGAGAGAGAGAGAGAGAGAGAGAGAGAGAGAGACAGAGACACAGAGACAGAGAGAGAGAGAGAGAGAGAGAGAGAGAGAGAGAGAGAGAGAGAGAGAGAGAGAGAGAGAGAGAGAGAGAGAGAGAGAGAGAGAGAGAGAGAGAGAGAGAGAGAGAGAGAGAGAGAGAGAGAGAGAGACAGAGACAGAGACAGAGAGAGAGAGAGAGAGAGAGAGACAGAGACAGAGAGAGAGAGAGAGAGAGAGAGAGAGACAGAGAGAGAGAGAGAGACAGAGACAGAGAGAGAGAGACTGATTCGTCAACAGTTTTACAACAAACTGCGACTTTCTTGACTTTCAAAATGATAATAGAGAAATTCAAACAGGATCAAAATGAAATATTTGTTTCTCTACATTGACTACTGTTTTCCAAAATAAGGTCCTGTGGTGGTCCATTGGAAGGGGCGGGACTTCGCCTCTCTATTGGAGGCTTGATGGGCTGCAGCTAGACACGAGACACCTGACTGGACGAATGCTTTCCCTCGTGGGCTGCTGGAACCAGAACCAACATGGCGGCTCGTTTGGAAACTTTTTTTCTCTTTTATATCACAGAAAAAGTTCACTGAAATGTTTCTGAAAACATTTTATGAAGAAGAAGAAATAAGATGTGCGGTTGCTGAATCTACGGTTAGTTTAAAAGTTCCTCAGGAGTTTCCAGAGGTGGACGCCCCTGATTTGCATTAAGCAGCTTGGACCTCAACTTTGATGCGAATGAGGAGCGGCCGACGTGACAACCCGTCTCTCCAATTGCGACGCTACCAGAATGCATTGCATGGCTGCTTACATAGACGAGAATGGGAAGCGTGGAGAGGACGGCAGCTTTGGACGCGTACCATCAGAGTTAGGAAATGTCTGAATATGAGAACTGAGTAAATGAAGTACACTTTGAATGAAATACTGAATGTATTGTATATTGTTTTTAAAATATAGCAGAGGTGAACACTGTAAACGATTTGTGTTTTTATTGCTGTACACATATAGTAGGTATTAAATACAAATCAAATACACACTGTACAGTATTACAAACAAAAACGGAGGCACAAATTTAAAACAGCATTTCCTCTGTGGACAGTTTGATCTGACAACTTCCACTACGGCTTCTTCCATTCGCCAAAAACACGAGTTTTCAAATGTGTGTGATATAAATTGATATGAACATTTCCTTATAACCAAACCTCTCAGTCATTTTAAAGTTATCAAAGTGTGAATTTAATTTAATATTAAGCTTTCAGTCTGCCAGACCTGCATCAGAGCATGTTGTATGATGATGTTTATTCTGATGAAAGTCTGACAGACTGAAAGCTTAGTATTAAAGACTCTAGTGAAATAATCCATAGATCTAAGTGTGTGGAAACCTTTACTATTATCGTTTGGACTCATTTATGTTTCCAGCACCTTCGCTAAGATGTAGACAGGTGGGGCTGTTGTTCATCCTGCATTACCTACAAAGTTATCAAGTGTGAAAGGGAGGAATTAAGGAGACATTCTCTTCACACTGATATCAGGAAAAATTTGCTTTTTAATCTGACGTAAAAGCAGGCGGGTACAGATGCAAATTTAATTCTTTACACAGAAATAACAGGTTGCAAAGTATTATCTTTACTTCCAAAACTGCACCTTCTATAAATAATACAAGTACAGCAGCATGTTAAGCCTGTTTATCGTCCATGTACGCAGGACCCGTCCATGCTGAAGTGAGGACAATCTCAGAATCCTCAGACAGGATTTGAAGATCCTCCTGACCCTTTTCTAAAACTACCAGGACCAACAACCTCAGACCTTAACTGATCGTAAAGGTCTGAGGTTGCTCCATCAAAGCATGCAGAGTACAACTTGCTCTATAACATGTAACTTCAGCTTAATTTATGCCAAAACTGTCAGGTCACGTGTCTGCGCCCAAAACAGAAATTTTGGCTCCTTTCACAAAACTGTAATTGTGGCAGAAATTTCTCAAGATCTTGTATCAAGGCCTTCAAATACATGTGCATTTTGGGTATGATAACCATCTGAGTAAATGCATCATTTAAACAGACTTTGGGTGAGTAAGACCTGTTGTATACAGCCATCTAACTTATAAGTGAAAATGAGGATACCTTATTAATGATACGTTACTGTCTGAGGCTATAAATAAATGATGTCAGTAATAGTAAATCATGGCTACATAACAGTCTCCAGAAAGCTCCTAAATCTGATAAACTGCCTCAAGTGATGTCAGCTGAGGAAGAGTTAAAAAGAAATGAGCTTACCAGACCAGTGTAGCTCACTCTTCATCGCTGCTCGAGGCTACATTAGCCAGCACTAGCAAACACACCTGAAATCACGCCGTCGAGTTGCATTGTGGTCACTGTAGGCTCCGGGTTTTAACAATGAAAGACAAGAAGAATGCATGGAATAAAGGCTATCTCTCTGGTTCTGCTGCATTGACTCTGATCCTTTTTTTGGTGGAATTCTCCTTTAAAATAACTCTTGTGAGTGTGCAGACGGATGGCGTCACAGACTGGGTGTTAAAGTTTGATGTATTTTGTTCAGGTTCAGGCACTTTCTGCTTTGCTCTTCCTCAACAGATTCGGCAAATATTAAAACCTGTTAACCTCCTAATCAGTCCTGAAGGCAGCTCACGCTATAAACGCTTCGAAAAGCTACTCTGAGGTGTTTACGCAGCAGTCGTCGAAATGTTCTGAATAATCTGCTTCACATATACTAATGATATAACTGAACAGGTTTACAGTATAATTAATATATATATATATATATATATATATATATATATATATATATATATATATATATATATATATTATTTACAGTGTATAAACTAAAGCAGTGAGCAAAAAAAAAAATCCAAAAAATAGAGTAATGAATCATTTTTCTCATTAAATTCAGATTAATTACTGATAACTGCAGATAATCGATGAAGCTTTTAAACAGCAGGACTGATTGCTCAATACTGTCACACAACAGTTTTAGGAATCAATAACAAGGGGCGCATCTTACAGACAGTATGCACAAGACTAAAGAGATGTGATGAGCACCTCCGAAGATAACAGGAAAAAATTGACCTCCCACTGGAAATGAAAGGAAAATAAAACTGAACATTCGGAAGAGGATTTTGAAAGAGCCTTATCTGCTGCATCACTTCACCGCCGTCAAGGCTGCACTTTGCTGTCGTTGTCCACGTGGCTCTGCATGTGTTCAGGCAAATTCTGCAAGAAAAACACAAACAGGACTGAGGCGGCGTTGCCAAATCTCACGAGACAAACAAGCCCTAAAGAAGAAACCCCCCCCCCCAAAAAAGCCCCCAAAATACGAGAGATCACTTCATATATACTGTATGTATGAATTTATTTTGGATTGCTAACATTTCATTGCTCTTTTCATCAATTCGTTACCTGCCGGACTGACTGCTGAGTGCCAAAGAAAGCGCTGCAGCCTCTCCAGCGACATTTCACCGCCTGCAGGTTGGGGTTGCTGTGATCTCTGATGAGGTGCTGCTGAAGATGCTCCGCCATGCCGAAGATCAGAGTGCAATTCTGCCACTGGAGCGAGGGCAAAGGTCACAAAGACACGTTAGGATGAATCAGAAAACATAACACACATCGTTTTATCATTGGATATCTTCAAGAGGAAGAATGTTGGATATTTTTCTGTGTGAAGGCACTGATCACATTGATCTAAATCATTTAATCTAATTTAAAATCCCTCTTTCTGTATGATGGTGTTGAGTCGTTACCCAGCAGCGGTAGTTCTTCATCAAGTTGAGCTTCACAGCTTGAACGCTGCCATCATAACAGCCTGTCTAGACCTGAGTGGGACAAACAATGAAAGGTACACAAATCAACAAAATCCATCCGGCTAATAATGATGACGGCCACTCGTTTTCCTTTACTTAGCTGATTTTTTTCTTGCCATAATACAAATTCTAACAGTCTATTCAGTAGGACTATCAGCTGTGTATCCACCTGACTTCTGCACAACACAACTGATGGTCCCAACCCCATTTATAAGGCAAGAAATGCCACTTATTAAACCTGACAGGGCTCACCTGTGAAGTGAAGACCATTTCAGGTGACAGTTGCTGTTCGATCATGCAGCTGTTCGCCTTTTGTTCCTCCTTTGCTGTTCTGATTTTGTGTGCATTTTTTGGGCGTCAGCAAGTCTTCACTTACTGGTAGATTGGAACGTATACGCCTACCCATCAGCATCTGGGCTGGTGACAGTCCATTTTGTAGTGGTGTACTTCGGTAAATCAGTAAGCTTTTCTGAAAGTCGTCTCTATTCCGTGCTTTTTTCATCATATTCTTTACCGTTTTTACAGAGCTTTCTGCCAAGCCATTAGACTTTGGATAGATTGGCCCGACGTAGAGTGTTGAAATCCTCATTCTTTGGCAAAGGCAGCAAACTCACAGTTAGAAAACTGCGGCTCATTGTAGGAAGATTTTAGATCTACAGCAGAGGACACTATTGAGTGACCAACACAGTGTCAATACAGTTTGTGTGATGTGTCAATACACTCCTTGAGGCATCATCAACCCATCCCTAATGTCCAAAGCATCTTCTCCAATGACATGCAAAAGGATATTAGCTTTCAGTTTTTCATCATCACCTCCTGCACCACTTGCTGCTCAGTATATGTTAAATCTCTGTTTGAAACGCTTCCAATCATCAGCAAGGTTACCAGTCAATTGCATGCAAGTAGGTGGACTTAGCTTATCCATAACTGCACTTTGGGGTACTTCCACAGCCCTTTGGTGCTGCTGGGTGTCCTCCAATTCAGGCAAAAGATCCTCTTGTACTTGGTCGAGCTGTCCCTCTTCCACGGCTTCACTCTCACTGCTGCTTGTAGCCATCGCACGCAGTCGCCAACTCCGTTAGCATGTTGCTATGCTAGCGCTTTCACTCCCGCGAACGGAGACTTTTTCTCTCTCTGTCGTGGCTCCCCGTGGCAACTCTTCCGTCCAGAGCTGCTCACGGCCACTTCTGTCACCATGTGTTGTCTGCCTTTGTTTACAACACGCACACGAGGCGAGGGAGTATGTTCAGAAACATTAATGCTCGGCTGAACACGTAAAACATTGCAAGTTACTAAAACTAATTACTTCCTGACTGCCGTCTCCTCGGGCTACACTGAGCATGCGCCAAGCTCTCGTTGCACTCTGGGTAATAGAGTTCCATCACACGGCCGGGGTTTAAAAATAAATAATAAAAAAAGACATCATGATATTCTACGCTCGAGCCAGTCCTCGAGCGTAGAATGTCATGATGCGTTGCCAGGACAACTTCAAAGGCACACTGGCTTTGTGACGTCATCACCTGTTCTCAGAGACAAACTATTTAAACAGCCAACACAGGAGATATTGTCATATTTCAAAACTCAGCCAACAAGCCATCTGAGGTGTTTTGAGGAAAAGAGCCATGCGTTGGAAAAAGATAAAGAAACTGCTCCACTTGCGTATGCGCATGAGGATGACAGCGGACTGGGAGAAAAAGGATACGGATTCCTCAATAAAGTCACTTCAGGCAGACTTAGATGACAGAACCACAATTAACACTCTGAGAAGAAACCTGAAAAAAGAGACTGCTCAGGTGGCCAGCCTTCAGTCACTGAACAAGGCAAACCAAGCTGAGATTGAAGTTCTGAAGAAAACAGTCGACCAAAATCGTCATGCAACTCAACAAGAACAAGACAAGCTGTCACTGGAGGTGACCAAACTCAGACAGCAGGTCCAGACGATGCAGACCTATCTGAGCAAAATGGATATGTCCATAAATAGACCGGAAGGTGCTGATTTTGAGTCCCGGTTTTCTTGGAAAAGTGTTCCTTCTCTTGATGAGTTAATGGAGCCGGATGACTTTGATGAGTGGAGTGATGAGTGGAGTGATGAGTGGAGTGATGACAGCTACGATGTGATATATGAGAATCTGAGAGAGGAGAACTACGATGATCACATATATGAGGAGCCATATGAGAGCTACGATGATCACATATATGAGGAGCCATATGAGAGCTACGATGATCACATATATGAGGAGCCGGATGATGAGAACCACAAGGTGATATATGAGAATCTGAGAGAGGAGAACTACGATGATCACATATATGAGGAGCCGGATGATGAGAACCTCAAGGTGATATATGAGAATCTGAGAGAGGAGAACTACGATGATCACATACATGATGATCCGTATGAGAGCGACGATGATCACACATATGAGGAGCCGGATGTGGACTCCGATGATGACATAAATGAGCCGTATGCGAACTACGATGATCACATATATGAGGAGGTGAAATTTGATCCATCTCTTCTGGCTCGGGCCAGACGTCTCTGGTACCGCATTGAATGGAGACTGAGACGCCATTTGTGAGATGAGGACCTCGGCCTAAGGAGTAACTTCCTGATGGACTATACTTTCAACCTTTTTCCTCGTCCCAGGTGCTTCAGTTTCCTCCCACAGTCCAAAGACATGCAGCCTCGGTGTGAGTGTGAATCACGACCTCTCGTCTGGTGTGAGCTGTCTAGGCTCACGGTTGGCAAGAGCTATGGGCAGCTGTGGTTCAGGAGGTCGTGTGGATCATCCACTAATTGTGAAGATTTGATCCCCAGCTCCTCCAGTCCACATGTTGAAGTGTCCTTGAGCAAGATGCTGAACACAAAACTGACATTGAGGGCTGTACCATCGGTGTGTGTGAATGAGCTTTTTTGTATGTTTAAAATAACATTAATAAAAAAATAAACCAAAAAAATCTGTGTTACCCATTCCTTATGTAAATAGTACATTTCTTTCTTTTTGCATTTTATTGGCATAGCTTTTTTCTGTGGTCAAATCTGGTGTAAGCTTGCTAGCCTAACGTCACCTAATTTTAGGGTGTGGTGTAACCACTAACAGATCTGAAACATGACCCATCATTAATAAACCGTTAAAGTAAGAAGCCTATACATTTTAAGCCTTATCTCTGTTTACTTGTCAGTTTCGCAGTTTGCACATGTATCCTATTCCAGGTGAACCAACTAAAAAGGTTAAAAGGATTTAATTTGATCTTAGAGAATACATGCCAGTAATTTAAGAAATCCAGGATGGTCCAAAGAAAGACAAACTACTTAAATATCCTGACATGACGGCCTGCCTTCTCCTCAGCTGAAAGTTTAGAGGAGCTGCACCTGGTCAAAGCTGTGATCTACACTTATTCCTGAGTAAAGACTAAAAACAGGCTCTGGCCTAAATAGGCCTTCATACTGAACTGACACTGATTTTAACTCCAGGCAGATTTTATCCTGAAAATCTAACGGATTTTATTTTGGTGAGAGGGAATCTCGGGGCTCTCTGTCGGAGTCGCACTGAGCTAATTTGGTGTTTTGGTGACTCGCCGTGTGCCGATATGATTCCAGTCTCAAGTGTTAGAGATCGAGTTCAAAATTAAGACCACAATCTTTTTGGGATCATTAGGATCACATTAATGTCGCAATGTGGAGATTAAAGAGGCGACAATGGCGTCCCCAAACTGAGCAAGTAAACCAGTCAAATCTAACTAAAGTCGACTTTGATGTCATCGGGATTTAAAGAAAAGACAACATGAAAAAATAGACAATATTTAATTTAACTTTCATTTTATTTAAAACCCTGCGGTGGTATTTAACTGCGGATGGTTGATGTATGGATTATTATGATGGCAAATGAAATCGAGCAATATTACGCACTGGGAACATGGTGGCCATCGGATCTTAAACATGCCCACAAGGGTGAATTAATTTAAAAAGTGTCTTTATCTGTTCTCGGCAGCATGTCTGAGCTGTTGTTTTCATATGTGAAACTGTGCACGTAACAGACGATCCGTTTTCTCTGAGGAAAACTCTCTACAGGATTCCCAAACTGTCTGTGCGCCATGACGCGGAGAGCCCTGTGCCTCCACGGAAGCGTGAGTATGCCCAGTGGACTGGCCCTGATTGTCACGGCCTCTAATGCACCCACCTGGAGTATTCTTTCTGTTCTCTCAACGTGCGCAAAAGCGTCGGAGGTGAGCCAAAGGAGCCTCAGCCACCAAATTCGATAACGTGTGTTTGGCACGCTCCCGACGCACTGGGCAGGGCCGCGCCGTTCGGCTCAGGAAAACGCTCCACACAGAGAAGGACGCTTCTGAGGACAGACAGGACGGACACCTACTGTATCTGGATCATGAGACAACATTAGGGCATGTTAGCCTGAATGAAGCTCAACTTTGAAGCCTGTATGTTCACGATACAACCCCCCCCCCCCCCCCTGCGGAAAATACGTTCATGCGCGCATGCAGTGTTAATGTGTTAATTCAACTCTTATAGAGTTAAATTTAACTCTCTTTCAGATAATATTTGGTCCCACTCAAAACTAGAGTAAAATTTACTCTATTGCCAGTTTTAACTTTTCAGAGTTAATTCTACTCAATTCAGTGTCAAAATTAACAACGAAATGTGTAACAATATTTAACACTGAGGTTTGCTCACACTGTTCAGAGTAATATGATTACAATTTATAGAGCTAATTTTACTCCAAATTTCGTCATTAAAATAACTCTCTACAGTGCAATCATTTCAATTTTTATTTCTCTATAGTGTTATTTGTACATTACAAAAAAATCAAGTGGTGTCACAGGCTATTCACTACAATTATGGACACTTCCTTTGAAGATCCTCCAATTCAGGAGAGACATCCCATGAGACCCTATGAATACTTCAAACAGTCCACTGGGACAGCAAGGGTCTCTCGCTTTGCCAGGCCTTGTCTACAGTCTGACAAAGAGATGGCCAAAAAGCTACGAGGACGCTGTGATGAAGTTGTAAGCCGAGATGGTCAGGTAGCAACATGACAACAGACCAGTTGTCATGGCCTCCAACTTTGTTGGTGTTGGCAGAATGGACGACTACAGCGGTGGGACAAAAAGAAGGTCCACATTTTGATGGTGGCGCGTCCAGAGGTGGTGAAGCTATACAATGAAGTAATGGGCGACGTTGACCTGCTTGATCAACTTGTCAGTCTGTGCCGTACAGAAATTCGGTCAAAAAAGGGGACCCTGAGAGTGATCACACATGCTTTTGACATGGCTGTGGTCAACAGCTGGTTGGAATACAGGCTAGACACCAAGAGGACCAATATCCAGACCAAAGACATCCAGGATCTCCTCCATTTCAAGATGAATGTGGCCCAGTGTCTGGTGAGAGGCCATAAAACAGTGGCAGCAAAACGTGGAAGACCCAGTATGTCTCCAGAACCACAGCATGTGGCCCGCAGACCAGTTCACACACCAGTTCAGGATGTAAGGCCTCCACCTAAAGTGCAGCATAACATGGTTGACTACATGCAAAATTATGATGAAAAGAAAGAGGCTACCAGATGCAATATGCCGTACTGTACAGGAAAGACATGTCTTTTGTGCTTTGTCCCACACCGAAACAGCTTCAAGGCTGCTCATCGAAAATGAGAATACATAAAAACATCCACAAGCTGATGTCTTCTCAAGTTTAAGTTCCAGTTTCATTCCAAGTATTATCAACTATAATAACTGTGTAATCAGTTCATTAGCCTAATATAAAAAAATATGGTGATGTGTAAGTTCAATGATAGTTTACTGAAGGTAAAACTGATTTTTTTTCCAGGTAATCTTATCTATAGTTATATATCTATTGTGTTCATGTGCATGTTCACAACTGTACACAGACTCAAAAACATGCAAACATCCAGTTCCAAATGTTGTGGTCATACCTGATTGATTACTATGTGGAAAAACTCAGCCTTATTTTTCTTAAGTTTTTATGACATTTTACGGCCATCTTGTCGTGGCGTCCATTGGAATGGACATGAAAAAATACTAGTAAAAACATGAGTTAGCAAAATTGTGTTTTTTCCACTTTGTTTTTATGTTGGAGACGAGTCAGAATCAGTTAAAAAAATTTTTTTGGCCCAGCAGAAAATTATGCCAGCAAATTCCACTGTTTGCAGTGAGGTGTACATATTTCAAAGAAAAACAAATAAAATATCAGCTTACCAGAAAAATCATTAAGTGCTCATGCTGTTAATTGCATTAGATTACCCTTTTATGCTTTGTTAAAAGTGGCTCTGGTTTTTGTTTTAGTGACTTGAGTCTGTAAAGACCTCCATCCTATAATAGCTCTGTAAATAGCTAAATCATGAGGGATCGCCTCGCTTCCCAGCATGGAGAAGTGAAGTCCTTCCCCTTCCAGTGGACCTCATTGGACCTTATTTCAGAAAAAATATGAACCCCAGTCAACGACCAGAGACAAATAATTATTATTCAGTTTGTCGGTTCGCACAATATCCGTCACCAACACTAGCTAGCTAACGTAGCTATGTCCCATACAGAGAGAGAGAGAGAGAGAGAGAGAGAGAGAGAGAGAGAGAGAGAGAGAGAGAGAGAGAGAGAGAGAGAGAGACAGAGAGAGAGACAGAGAGAGACAGAGACAGAGAGAGAGAGAGAGACAGAGACAGAGACAGAGAGAGAGAGAGAGAGAGAGAGAGAGAGAGAGAGAGAGAGAGAGAGAGAGAGAGAGAGAGAGAGAGAGACTGATTCGTCAACAGTTTTACAACAAACTGCGACTTTCTTGACTTTCAAAATGATAATAGAGAAATTCAAACAGGATCAAAATGAAATATTTGTTTCTCTACATTGACTACTGTTTTCCAAAATAAGGTCCTGTGGTGGTCCATTGGAAGGGGCGGGACTTCGCCTCTCTATTGGAGGCTTGATGGGCTGCAGCTAGACACGAGACACCTGACTGGACGAATGCTTTCCCTCGTGGGCTGCTGGAACCAGAACCAACATGGCGGCTCGTTTGGAAACTTTTTTCTCTTTTATATCACAGAAAAAGTTCACTGAAATGTTTCTGAAAACATTTTATGAAGAAGAAGAAATAAGACGTGCGGTTGCTGAATCTGTCAACTACAACGGTTAGTTTAAAAGTTCCTCAGGAGTTTCCAGAGGTGGACGCCCCTGATTTGCATTAAGCAGCTTGGACCTCAACTTTGATGCGAATGAGGAGCGGCCGACGTGACAACCCGTCTCTCCAATTGCGACGCTACCAGAATGCATTGCATGGCTGCTTACATAGATGAGAATGGGAAGCGCGGAGAGGACGGCAGCTTTGGACGCGTACCATCAGAGTTAGGAAATGTCTGAATATGAGAACTGAGTAAATTAAGTACACTTTGAATGAAATACTGAATGTATTGTATATTGTTTTTAAAATATAGCAGAGGTGAACACTGTAAACGATTTGTGTTTTTATTGCTGTACACATATAGTAGGTATTAAATACAAATCAAATACACACTGTACAGTATTACAAACAAAAACGGAGGCACAACTTTAAAACAGCATTTACTCTGTGGACAGTTTGATCTGACAACTTCCACTACGGCTTCTTCCATTCGCCAAAAACACGAGTTTTCAAATGTGTGTGATATAAATTGATATGAACATTTTCTTAGAACCAGACCTCTCAGTCATTTTAAAGTTATCAAAGTGTGAATTTAATTTAATATTAAGCTTTCAGTCTGCCAGACCTGCATCAGAGCATGTTGTATGATGAAGTTTATTCTGATGAAGGTCTGACAGACTGAAAGCTTAGTATTAAAGACTCTAGTGAAATAATCCATAGATCTAAGTGTGTGGAAACCTTTTCTATTATCGTTTGGACTCATTTATGTTTCCAGCACCTTCGCTAAGATGTAGACAGGTGGGGCTGTTGTTCATCCTGCATTACCTACAAAGTTATCAAGTGTGAAAGGGAGGAATTAAGGAGACATTCTCTTCACACTGATATCAGGAAAAATTTGCTTTTTAATCTGACGTAAAAGCAGGCGGGTACAGATGCAAATTTAATTCTTTACACAGAAAGAACAGGTTGCAAAGTATTATCTTTACTTCCAAAACTGCACCTTCTATAAATAATACAAGTACAGCAGCATGTTAAGCCTCTTTATCGTCCATGTACGCAGGACCCGTCCATGCTGAAGTGAGGACAATCTCAGAATCCTCAGACAGGATTTGAAGATCCTCCTGACCCTTTTCTAAAACTACCAGGACCAACAACCTCAGACCTTAACTGATCGTAAAGGTCTGAGGTTGCTCCATCAAAGCATGCAGAGTACAACTTGCTCTATAACATGTAACTTCAGCTTAATTTATGCCAAAACTGTCAGGTCACGTGTCTGCGCCCAAAACAGAAATTTTGGCTCCTTTCACAAAACTGTAATTGTGGCAGAAATTTCTCAAGATCTTGTATCAAGGCCTTCAAATACATGTGCATTTTGGGTATGATAACCATCTGAGTAAATGCATCATTTAAACAGACTTTGGGTGAGTAAGACCTGTTGTATACAGCCATCTAACTTATAAGTGAAAATGAGGATACCTTATTAATGATACGTTACTGTCTGAGGCTATAAATAAATGATGTCAGTAATAGTAAATCATGGCTACATAACAGTCTCCAGAAAGCTCCTAAATCTGATAAACTGCCTCAAGTGATGTCAGCTGAGGAAGAGTTAAAAAGAAATGAGCTTACCAGACCAGTGTAGCTCACTCTTCATCGCTGCTCGAGGCTACATTAGCCAGCACTAGCAAACACACCTGAAATCACACCGTCGAGTTGCATTGTGGTCACTGTAGGCTCCGGGTTTTAACAATGAAAGACAAGAAGAATGCATGGAATAAAGGCTATCTCTCTGGTTCTGCTGCATTGACTCTGATCCTTTTTTTGGTGGAATTCTCCTTTAAAATAACTCTTGTGAGTGTGCAGACGGATGGCGTCACAGACTGGGTGTTAAAGTTTGATGTATTTTGTTCAGGTTCAGGCACTTTCTGCTTTGCTCTTCCTCAACAGATTCGGCAAATATTAAAACCTGTTAACCTCCTAATCAGTCCTGAAGGCAGCTCACGCTATAAACGCTTCGAAAAGCTACTCTGAGGTGTTTACGCAGCAGTCGTCGAAATGTTCTGAATAATCTGCTTCACATATACTAATGATATAACTGAACAGGTTTACAGTATAATTAATATATATATATATATATATATATATATATATATATATATATATATATATATATTATTTACAGTGTATAAACTAAAGCAGTGAGCAAAAAAAAAATCCAAAAAATAGAGTAATGAATCATTTTTCTCATTAAATTCAGATTAATTACTGATAACTGCAGATAATCGATGAAGCTTTTAAACAGCAGGACTGATTGCTCAATACTGTCACACAACAGTTTTAGGAATCAATAACAAGGGGCGCATCTTACAGACAGTATGCACAAGACTAAAGAGATGTGATGAGCACCTCCGAAGATAACAGGAAAAAATTGACATCCCACTGGAAATGAAAGGAAAATAAAACTGAACATTCGGAAGAGGATTTTGAAAGAGCCTTATCTGCTGCATCACTTCACCGCCGTCAAGGCTGCACTTTGCTGTCGTTGTCCACGTGGCTCTGCATGTGTTCAGGCAAATTCTGCAAGAAAAACACAAACAGGACTGAGGCGGCGTTGCCAAATCTCACGAGACAAACAAGCCCTAAAGAAGAACCCCCCCCCCCCAAAAAAGCCCCAAAATACGAGAGATCACTTCATATATACTGTATGTATGAATTTATTTTGGATTGCTAACATTTCATTGCTCTTTTCATCAATTCGTTACCTGCCGGACTGACTGCTGAGTGCCAAAGAAAGCGCTGCAGCCTCTCCAGCGACATTTCACCGCCTGCAGGTTGGGGTTGCTGTGATCTCTGATGAGGTGCTGCTGAAGATGCTCCGCCATGCCGAAGATCAGAGTGCAATTCTGCCACTGGAGCGAGGGCAAAGGTCACAAGGACATGTTAGGATGAATCAGAAAACATAACACACATCGTTTTATCATTGAATATCTTCAAGAAGAAGAATGTTGGATATTTTTCTGTGTGAAGGCACTGATCACATTGATCTAAATCATTTAATCTAATTTAAAATCCCTCTTTCTGTATAATGGTGTTGAGTCGTTACCCAGCAGCGGTAGTTCTTCATCAAGTTGAGCTTCACAGCTTGAACGCTGCCATCATAACAGCCTGTATAGACCTGAGTGGGACAAACAATGAAAGGTACACAAATCAACAAAATCCATCCGGCTAATAATGATGACGGCCACTCGTTTTCCTTTACTTAGCTGATTTTTTTCTTGCCATAATACAAATTCTAACAGTCTATTCAGTAGGACTATCAGCTGTGTATCCACCTGACTTCTGCACAACACAACTGATGGTCCCAACCCCATTTATAAGGCAAGAAATGCCACTTATTAAACCTGACAGGGCTCACCTGTGAAGTGAAGACCATTTCAGGTGACAGTTGCTGTTCGATCATGCAGCTGTTCGCCTTTTGTTCCTCCTTTGCTGTTCTGATTTTGTGTGCATTTTTGGGCGTCAGCAAGTCTTCACTTACTGGTAGATTGGAACGTATACGCCTACCCATCAGCATCTGGGCTGGTGACAGTCCATTTTGTAGTGGTGTACTTCGGTAAATCAGTAAGCTTTTCTGAAAGTCGTCTCTATTCCGTGCTTTTTTCATCATATTCTTTACCGTTTTTACAGAGCCTTCTGCCAAGCCATTAGACTTTGGATAGATTGGCCCGACGTAGAGTGTTGAAATCCTCATTCTTTGGCAAAGGCAGCAAACTCACAGTTAGAAAACTGCGGCTCATTGTAGGAAGATTTTAGATGTACAGCAGAGGACACTATTGAGTGACCAACACAGTGTCAATACAGTTTGTGTGATGTGTCAATACACTCCTTGAGGCATCATCAACCCATCCCTAATGTCCAAAGCATCTTCTCCAATGACATGCAAAAGGATATTAGCTTTCAGTTTTTCATCATCACCTCCTGCACCACTTGCTGCTCAGTATATGTTAAATCTCTGTTTGAAACGCTTCCAATCATCAGCAAGGTTACCAGTCAATTGCATGCAAGTAGGTGGACCTAGCTTATCCATAACTGCACTTTGGGGTACTTACACAGCCCTTTGGTGCTGCTGGGTGTCCTCCAATTCAGGCAAAAGATCCTCTTGTACTTGGTCGAGCTGTCCCTCTTCCACTGCTTCACTCTCACTGCTGCTTGTAGCCATCGCACGCAGTCGCCAACTCCGTTAGCATGTTGCTATGCTAGCGCTTTCACTCCCGCGAACGGAGACTTTTTCTCTCTCTGTCGTGGCTCCCCGTGGCAACTCTTCCGTCCAGAGCTGCTCACGGCCACTTCTGCACACACGCACACGAGGCGAGGGAGTATGTTCAGAAACATTAATGCTCGGCTGAACACGTAAAACATTGCAAGTTACTAAAACTAATTACTTCCGGACTGCCGTCTCCTCGGGCTACACTGAGCATGCGCCAAGCTCTCGTTGCACTCTGGGTAATAGAGTTCCATCACACGGCCTGGGTTTAAAAATAAATAATAAAAAAAAAGACATCATGATATTCTACGCTCGAGCCAGTCCTCGAGCGTAGAATGTCATGATGCGTTGCCAGGACAACTTCAAAGGCACACTGGCTTTGTGACGTCATCACCTGTTCTCAGAGACAAACTATTTAAACAGCCAACACAGGAGATATTGTCATATTTCAAAACTCAGCCAACAAGCCATCTGAGGTGTTTTGAGGAAAAGAGCCATGCGTTGGAAAAAGATAAAGAAACTGCTCCACTTGCGTATGCGCATGAGGATGCCAGCTGACTGGGAGAAAAAGGATACGGATTCCTCAATAAAGTCACTTCAGGCAGACTTAGATGACAGAACCACAATTAACACTCTGAGAAGAAACCTGAAAAAAGAGACTGCTCAGGTGGCCAGCCTTCAGTCACTGAACAAGGCAAACCAAGCTGAGATTGAAGTTCTGAAGAAAACAGTCGACCAAAATCGTCATGCAACTCAACAAGAACAAGACAAGCTGTCACTGGAGGTGACCAAACTCAGACAGCAGGTCCAGACGATGCAGACCTATCTGAGCAAAATGGATATGTCCATAAATAGACCGGAAGGTGCTGATTTTGAGTCCCGGTTTTCTTGGAAAAGTGTTCCTTCTCTTGATGAGTTAATGGAGCCGGATGACTTTGATGAGTGGAGTGATGAATGGAGTGATGAGTGGAGTGATGACAGCTACGATGTGATATATGAGAATCTGAGAGAGGAGAACTACGATGATCACATATATGAGGAGCCATATGAGAGCTACGATGATCACATATATGAGGAGCCATATGAGAGCTACGATGATCACATATATGAGGAGCCGGATGATGAGAACCACGAGGTGATATATGAGAATCTGAGAGAGGAGAACTACGATGATCACATATATGAGGAGCCGGATGATGAGAACCTCAAGGTGATATATGAGAATCTGAGAGAGGAGAACTACGATGATCACATACATGATGATCCGTATGAGAGCGACGATGATCACACATATGAGGAGCCGGATGTGGACTCCGATGATGACATAAATGAGCCGTATGCGAACTACGATGATCACATATATGAGGAGGTGAAATTTGATCCATCTCTTCTGGCTCGGGCCAGACGTCTCTGGTACCGCATTGAATGGAGACTGAGACGCCATTTGTGAGATGAGGACCTCGGCCTAAGGAGTAACTTCCTGATGGACTATACTTTCAACCTTGTTCCTCGTCCCAGGTGCTTCAGTTTCCTCCCACAGTCCAAAGACATGCAGCCTCGGTGTGAGTGTGAATCACGACCTCTCGTCTGGTGTGAGCTGTGTAGGCTCACGGTTGGCAAGAGCTATGGGCAGCTGTGGTTCAGGAGGTCGTGTGGATCATCCACTAATTGTGAAGATTTGATCCCCAGCTCCTCCAGTCCACATGTTGAAGTGTCCTTGAGCAAGATGCTGAACACAAAACTGACATTGAGGGCTGTACCATCGGTGTGTGTGAATGAGCTTTTTTGTATGTTTAAAATAACATTAATAAAAAAATAAACCAAAAAAATCTGTGTTACCCATTCCTTATGTAAATAGTACATTTCTTTCTTTTTGCATTTTATTGGCATAGCTTTTTTCTGTGGTCAAATCTGGTGTAAGCTTGCTAGCCTAACGTCACCTAATTTTAGGGTGTGGTGTAACCACTAACAGATCCGAAACATGACCCATCATTAATAAACCGTTAAAGTAAGAAGCCTATACATTTTAAGCCTTATCTCTGTTTACTTGTCAGTTTCGCAGTTTGCACATGTATCCTATTCCAGGTGAACCAACTAAAAAGGTTAAAAGGATTTAATTTGATTTTAGAGAATACATGCCAGTAATTTAAGAAATCCAGGATGGTCCAAAGAAAGACAAACTACTTAAATATCCTGACATGACGGCCTGCCTTCTCCTCAGCTGAAAGTTTAGAGGAGCTGCACCTGGTCAAAGCTGTGATCTACACTTATTCCTGAGTAAAGACTAAAAACAGGCTCTGGCCTAAATAGGCCTTCATACTGAACTGACACTGATTTTAACTCCAGGCAGATTTTATCCTGAAAATCTAACGGATTTTATTTTGGTGAGAGGGAATCTCGGGGCTCTCTGTCGGAGTCGCACTGAGCTAATTTGGTGTTTTGGTGACTCGCCGTGTGCCGATATGATTCCAGTCTCAAGTGTTAGAGATCGAGTTCAATTTTAAGACCACAATCTTTTTGGGATCATTAGGATCACATTAATGTCGCAATGTGGAGATTAAAGAGGCGACAATGGCGTCCCCAAACTGAGCAAGTAAACCAGTCAAATCTAACTAAAGTCGACTTTGATGTCATCGGGATTTAAAGAAAAGACAACATGAAAAAATAGACAATATTTAATTTAACTTTCATTTTATTTAAAACCCTGCGGTGGTATTTAACTGCGGATGGTTGATGTATGGATTATTATGATGGCAAATGAAATCGAGCAATATTACGCACTGGGAACATGGTGGCCATCGGATCTTAAACATGCCCACAAGGGTGAATTAATTTAAAAAGTGTCTTTATCTGTTCTCGGCAGCATGTCTGAGCTGTTGTTTTCATATGTGAAACTGTGCACGTAACAGACGATCCGTTTTCTCTGAGGAAAACTCTCTACAGGATTCCCAAACTGTCTGTGCGCCATGACGCGGAGAGCCCTGTGCCTCCACGGAAGCGTGAGTATGCCCAGTGGACTGGCCCTGATTGTCACGGCCTCTAATGCACCCACCTGGAGTATTCTTTCTGTTCTCTCAACGTGCGCAAAAGCGTCGGAGGTGAGCCAAAGGAGCCTCAGCCACCAAATTCGATAACGTGTGTTTGGCACGCTCCCGACGCACTGGGCAGGGCCGCGCCGTTCGGCTCAGGAAAACGCTCCACACAGAGAAGGACGCTTCTGAGGACAGACAGGACGGACACCTACTGTATCTGGATCATGAGACAACATTAGGGCATGTTAGCCTGAATGAAGCTCAACTTTGAAGCCTGTATGTTCACGATACAACCCCCCCCCCCACCCCCTGCGGAAAATACGTTCATGCGCGCATGCAGTGTTAATGTGTTAATTCAACTCTTATAGAGTTAAATTTAACTCTCTTTCAGATAATATTTGGTCCCACTCAAAACTAGAGTAAAATTTACTCTATTGCCAGTTTTAACTTTTCAGAGTTAATTCTACTCAATTCAGTGTCAAAATTAACAACGAAATGTGTAACAATATTTAACACTGAGGTTTGCTCACACTGTTCAGAGTAATATGATTACAATTTATAGAGCTAATTTTACTCCAAATTTCGTCATTAAAATAACTCTCTACAGTGCAATCATTTCAATTTTTATTTCTCTATAGTGTTATTTGTACATTACAAAGAAATCAAGTGGTGTCACAGGCTATTCACTACAATTATGGACACTTCCTTTGAAGATCCTCCAATTCAGGAGAGACATCCCATGAGACCCTATGAATACTTCAAACAGTCCACTGGGACAGCAAGGGTCTCTCGCTTTGCCAGGCCTTGTCTACAGTCTGACAAAGAGATGGCCAAAAAGCCACGAGGACGCTGTGATGAAGTTGTAAGCCGAGATGGTCAGGTAGCAACATGACAACAGACCAGTTGTCATGGCCTCCAACTTTGTTGGTGTTGGCAGAATGGACGACTACAGCGGTGGGACAAAAAGAAGGTCCACATTTTGATGGTGGCGCGTCCAGAGGTGGTGAAGCTATACAATGAAGTAATGGGCGACGTTGACCTGCTTGATCAACTTGTCAGTCTGTGCCGTACAGAAATTCGGTCAAAAAAGGGGACCCTGAGAGTGATCACACATGCTTTTGACATGGCTGTGGTAAACAGCTGGTTGGAATACAGGCTAGACACCAAGAGGACCAATATCCAGACCAAAGACATCCAGGATCTCCTCCATTTCAAGATGAATGTGGCCCAGTGTCTGGTGAGAGGCCATAAAACAGTGGCAGCAAAACGTGGAAGACCCAGTATGTCTCCAGAACCACAGCATGTGGCCCGCAGACCAGTTCACACACCAGTTCAGGATGTAAGGCCTCCACCTAAAGTGCAGCATAACATGGTTGACTACATGCAAAATTATGATGAAAAGAAAGAGGCTACCAGATGCAATATGCCGTACTGTACAGGAAAGACATGTCTTTTGTGCTTTGTCCCACACCGAAACAGCTTCAAGGCTGCTCATCGAAAATGAGAATACATAAAAACATCCACAAGCTGATGTCTTCTCAAGTTTAAGTTCCAGTTTCATTCCAAGTATTATCAACTATAATAACTGTGTAATCAGTTCATTAGCCTAATATAAAAAAATATGGTTATGTGTAAGTTCAATGATAGTTTACTGAAGGTAAAAATGATTTTTTTTTCCAGTTAATCTTATCTATAGTTATATATCTATTGTGTTCATGTGCATGTTCTCAACTGTACACAGACTCAAAAACATGCAAACATCCAGTTCCAAATGTTGTGGTCATACCTGATTGATTACTATGTGGAAAAACTCAGCCTTATTTTTCTTAAGTTTTTATGACATTTTACGGCCATCTTGTCGTGGCGTCCATTGGAATGGACATGAAAAAATACTAGTAAAAACATGAGTTAGCAAAATTGTGTTTTTTCCACTTTGTTTTTATGTTGGAGACGAGTCAGAATCAGTTAAAAAAAATTTTTTTGGCCCAGCAGAAAATTATGCCAGCAAATTCCACTGTTTGCAGTGAGGTGTACATATTTCAAAGAAAAACAAATAAAATATCAGCTTACCAGAAAAATCATTAAGTGCTCATGCTGTTAATTGCATTAGATTACCCTTTTATGCTTTGTTAAAAGTGGCTCTGGTTTTTGTTTTAGTGACTTGAGTCTGTAAAGACCTCCATCCTATAATAGCTCTGTAAATAGCTAAATCATGAGGGATCGCCTCGCTTCCCAGCATGGAGAAGTGAAGTCCTTCCCCTTCCAGTGGACCTCATTGGACCTTATTTCAGAAAAAATATGAACCCCAGTCAACGACCAGAGACAAATAATTATTATTCAGTTTGTTGGTTCGCACAATATCCGTCACCAACACTAGCTAGCTAACGTAGCTATGTCCCATACAGAGAGAGAGAGAGAGAGAGAGAGAGAGAGAGAGAGAGAGAGAGAGAGAGAGAGAGAGAGAGAGAGAGAGAGAGAGAGAGAGAGAGAGAGAGAGAGAGAGAGAGAGAGAGAGAGAGAGAGAGAGAGAGAGAGAGAGAGAGAGAGAGAGAGAGAGAGAGAGAGAGAGAGAGAGAGAGAGAGAGAGAGAGAGAGACAGAGACAGAGAGAGAGACAGAGAGAGAGAGAGAGAGAGAGAGAGAGAGAGAGAGAGAGAGAGAGACAGAGACAGAGAGAGAGAGACAGAGACAGAGAGAGAGACAGAGAAAGAGAGAGAGACAGAGAGAGACAGAGAGAGAGAGAGAGAGAGAGAGAGAGAGAGAGAGAGAGAGAGAGAGAGAGAGAGAGAGAGAGAGAGACTGATTCGTCAACAGTTTTACAACAAACTGCGACTTTCTTGACTTTCAAAATGATAATAGAGAAATTCAAACAGGATCAAAATGAAATATTTGTTTCTCTACATTGACTACTGTTTTCCAAAATAAGGTCCTGTGGTGGTCCATTGGAAGGGGCGGGACTTCGCCTCTCTATTGGAGGCTTGATGGGCTGCAGCTAGACACGAGACACCTGACTGGACGAATGCTTTCCCTCGTGGGCTGCTGGAACCAGAACCAACATGGCGGCTCGTTTGGAAACTTTTTTCTCTTTTATATCACAGAAAAAGTTCACTGAAATGTTTCTGAAAACATTTTATGAAGAAGAAGAAATAAGATGTGCGGTTGCTGAATCTCAACTACAACGGTTAGTTTAAAAGTTCCTCAGGAGTTTCCAGAGGTGGACGCCCCTGATTTGCATTAAGCAGCTTGGACCTCAACTTTGATGCGAATGAGGAGCGGCCGACGTGACAACCCGTCTCTCCAATTGCGACGCTACCAGAATGCATTGCATGGCTGCTTACATAGACGAGAATGGGAAGCGTGGAGAGGACGGCAGCTTTGGACGCGTACCATCAGAGTTAGGAAATGTCTGAATATGAGAACTGAGTAAATGAAGTACACTTTGAATGAAATACTGAATGTATTGTATATCGTTTTTAAAATATAGCAGAGGTGAACACTGTAAACGATTTGTGTTTTTATTGCTGTACACATATAGTAGGTATTAAATACAAATCAAATACACACTGTACAGTATTACAAACAAAAACGGAGGCACAACTTTAAAACAGCATTTACTCTGTGGACAGTTTGATCTGATAACTTCCACTACGGCTTCTTCCATTCGCCAAAAACGCGAGTTTTCAAATGTGTGTGATATAAATTGATATGAACATTTCCTTATAACCAAACCTCTCAGTCATTTTAAAGTTATCAAAGTGTGAATTTAATTTAATATTAAGCTTTCAGTCTGCCAGACCTGCATCAGAGCATGTTGTATGATGATGTTTATTCTGATGAAGGTCTGACAGACTGAAAGCTTAGTATTAAAGACTCTAGTGAAATAATCCATAGATCTAAGTGTGTGGAAACCTTTACTATTATCGTTTGGACTCATTTATGTTTCCAGCACCTTCGCTAAGATGTAGACAGGTGGGGCTGTTGTTCATCCTGCATTACCTACAAAGTTATCAAGTGTGAAAGGGAGGAATTAAGGAGACATTCTCTTCACACTGATATCAGGAAAAATTTGCTTTTTAATCTGATGTAAAAGCAGGCGGGTACAGATGCAAATTTAATTCTTTACACAGAAATAACAGGTTGCAAAGTATTATCTTTACTTCCAAAACTGCACCTTCTATAAATAATACAAGTACAGCAGCATGTTAAGCCTGTTTATCGTCCATGTACGCAGGACCCGTCCATGCTGAAGTGAGGACAATCTCAGAATCCTCAGACAGGATTTGAAGATCCTCCTGACCCTTTTCTAAAACTACCAGGACCAACAACCTCAGACCTTAACTGATCGTAAAGGTCTGAGGTTGCTCCATCAAAGCATGCAGAGTACAACTTGCTCTATAACATGTAACTTCAGCTTAATTTATGCCAAAAATGTCAGGTCACGTGTCTCAGCCCACAACAGAAATTTTGGCTCCTTTCACAAAACTGTAATTGTGGCAGAAATTTCTCAAGATCTTGTATCAAGGCCTTCAAATACATGTGCATTTTGGGTATGATAACCATCTGAGTAAATGCATCATTTAAACAGACTTTGGGTGAGTAAGACCTGTTGTATACAGCCATCTAACTTATAAGTGAAAATGAGGATACCTTATTAATGATACGTTACTGTCTGAGGCTATAAATAAATGATGTCAGTAATAGTAAATCATGGCTACATAACAGTCTCCAGAAAGCTCCTAAATCTGATAAACTGCCTCAAGTGATGTCAGCTGAGGAAGAGTTAAAAAGAAATGAGCTTACTAGACCAGTGTAGCTCACTCTTCATCGCTGCTCGAGGCTACATTAGCCAGCACTAGCAAACACACCTGAAATCACGCCGTCGAGTTGCGTTGTGGTCACTGTAGGCTCCGGGTTTTAACAATGAAAGACAAGAAGAATGCATGGAATAAAGGCTATCTCTCTGGTTCTGCTGCATTGACTCTGATCCTTTTTTTGGTGGAACTCTCCTTTAAAATAACTCTTGTGAGTGTGCAGACGGATGGCGTCACAGACTGGGTGTTGAAGTTTGATGTATTTTGTTCAGGTTCAGGCACTTTCTGCTTTGCTCTTCCTCAACAGATTCGGCCGATATTAAAACCTGTTAACCTCCTAATCAGTCCTGAAGGCAGCTCACGCTATAAACGCTTCGAAACGATGCTCTGAGGTGTTTACGCAGCAGTCGTCGAAATGTTCTGAATAATCTGCTTCACATATACTAATGATATAACTGAACAGGTTTACAGTATAATTAATATATATATTTACAGTGTATAAACTAAAGCAGTGAGCAAAAAAAAAAAAATCCAAAAAATAGAGTAATGAATCATTTTTCTCATTAAATTCAGATTAATTACTGATAACTGCAGATAATCGATGAAGCTAATAGGTATTTAAACAGCAGGACTGATTGCTCAATACTGTCACACAACAGTTTTAGGAATCAATAACAAGGGGCGCATCTTACAGACAGTATGCACAAGACTAAAGAGATGTGATGAGCACCTCCGAAGCTAGAAGATAACAGGAAAAAAAAAAAAATTGACCTCCCACTGGAAATGAAAGGAAAATAAAGCTGAACATTCGGAAGAGGATTTTGAAAGAGCCTTATCTGCTGCATCACTTCACCGCCGTCAAGGCTGCACTTTGCTGTCGTTGTCCACGTGGCTCTGCATGTGTTCAGGCAAATTCTGCAAGAAAAACACAAACAGGACTGAGGCGGCGTTGCCAAATCTCACAAGACAAACAAGCCCTAAAGAAGAAACCCCCCCCCAAAAAAAGCCCCAAAATACGAGAGATCACTTCATATATACTGTATGTATGAATTTATTTTGGATTGCTAACATTTCATTGCTCTTTTCATCAATTTGTTACCTGCCGGACTGACTGCTGAGTGCCAAAGAAAGCGCTGCAGCCTCTCCAGCGACATTTCACCGCCTGCAGGTTGGGGTTGCTGTGATCTTTGATGAGGTGCTGCTGAAGATGCTCCGCCATGCCGAAGATCAGAGTGCAATTCTGCCACTGGAGCGAGGGCAAAGGTCACAAGGACACATGTTAGGATGAATCAGAAAACATAACACACACATCGTTTTATCATTGGATATCTTCAAGAGGAAGAATGTTGGATATTTTTCTGTGTGAAGGCACTGATCACATTGATCTAAATCATTTAATCTAATTTAAAATCCCTCTTTCTGTATAATGGTGTTGAGTCGTTACCCAGCAGCGGTAGTTCTTCATCAAGTTGAGCTTCACAGCTTGAACGCTGCCATCATAACAGCCTGTATAGACCTGAGTGGGACAAACAATGAAAGGTACACAAATCAACAAAATCCATCCGGCTTTTTCCAAAAATCGACCTCTGTCATGCAAGTTTGAATCTTATGGTCGGGCCGGTTTTAGTCCACATACCACACTCTTATGTACGGCCATGCACATCACCATGTCACTGTGACCGCCGTACACCTGCAGGCGGTCATGAGACTGAAAAGACACAAATAGATGTAGATGAGTCACCTGATGCACAAGAAGATGGACACAAGTTTTAGTTAAAATACACACATTACACAAGATATCTTCAAGAAGTCAAGCATAAAGGTTCTTTCAGATCGTGAGCCGGTCTCAGAATATTATTCATTTTCAGCAGCTGCCTCTCAATAACTCTCTGTTGCTCCCACAAGCACTGCTGGGATCCCTCCTCCAACAATAGGTGAACGAACCGATTGAAAGAGATTCACGTGCTAATATTGGCTTCTTTTGATTTGAGGTTTGAAGTTAAGAACAGCCAATGCTTTCTCTTTCGTATTTTATCACAGTTATACACAAACCACAATTTCAGAAATCAGTGTCAAACGTCCGGCCAGCGTCCACTTGTGGAACCACACATCTCTGTCAGACTGCTTCATAAATACTGTACCTGTAGCTCATAAATTCGGACCAGTTTATCCAGACAGGCTGTCAACATCACTTTTCCCAAGATGACTATTGATGTGACGGCGTGATCGTGACCCTTGTAGATACGAACCAGCTCACCCGTCTGCAAATAAAGATGGACGTGAATGTATGATGCTGAAACAAACCCAGACAGACACAGACGGTATAAATTAACATTTAAACATTTCAAGAGTATGATTCCAAATAATCTCAAACATTTTACTGTCATGTCGGTCACCTCGGCAACTAAATTCAGATTAAGGGGCCGTGTGCACCAAAGTGTTTTTGTGCTTGAGAGCAATTTGGAAATGCAGTGTTTCTTTACCTGAGACGCTTTAGTAGCGTCTGGTTGCTACGATACGGAATATCTGCAGAAATAATCATGTCGGCACAAAGTAGAGCGCTTACTCTGGATGAAGGGAAGACTGAAGCACATAGGGAGAGGGGACGGACCTGCTGGTCTATGTGGGTTTATGAGCTTTCTGTGGGTGAGAAAACATCTCGGCGAGTAGTTCAGATACAGATTGGGATCATATTTATTATTTTAAAAAAAGTAGAAAGCACCAGCGAACATGCCTCCAAATCTTGAACAGTATGGGGTCACAGATAAAGGGTCTATCTTAGTTTATTCTGGCCAAAAAAACGAACATGTAAGAGCTGAAACGTGTTCGTTTCCCTCCATCAGTGAGCGCCGGTGATTTGTTTCTTCTGATCAAATTTGTGTGTGCCCTGCTGTCTAGCACTGACGCTGCTCCCTCTCTTAATTCACTCTACATCTCACTCAACCATCACTCCCTCCCTCCGTCACTCATCGACTGCTGCTTTGCAGAAGAGATGCGCAGCACCTCCTCACACTGCCGGCACTGTTAGTATGTTCAATGTGCTGCGCTTTCATTACAAAACATAAAAAAAAAAAAAAAAAAAAAATACAGCGGCCTCAGGAACAAAACGCTTTGGTGGACACGGCGCCTGATGGATTTGTGATGTTAAAATGCATCAAAATGAACTGCCGGTTCCTGTCCATTGATACAAATAAATAATTTAAACTCCTGTGACCTTTAACACTTACGTGGATGTTGTGGGCGTGAACAGACGTGTCACTGGAGCCGCTGAAGACCAGGTCATTCACCACCTGAAGACAACAAAGGAATATAATTCAGCTCACCTGATATACGAGTATTAACGTCTTTGATGATCTACATTTCAGCAAACAAGTAACAGAAGAACTGGCCTTTTTAACCCAAACTTCAGTCAAAATATAGCAGCATTTAAAAGGAACAAATTATTTCCATCCTTAAGAAAATGTCATGTTTAGATGTTTGAGAAGCATCTGCAAGTGTCACGACCTAAATATGCAATCATTACGTGTCCTCATCTGGAAAAAAATACATTTAAATATAAGCAGGTTTATGTCGTCACCTTCATACAGAGTACAGTTTTGGTGTGACCCTCCAGCGTTCGCAGCAGCAGGCCGTTCTTGGCGTCCCGTACGCTGATGCTGCTGTCGTAGGAGCCGACCAGCAGCACTCGGCGGGCGCCCTCCTGCGCCGTACCCAGACAGCTCACGCCTCGCGGGCCGTGGCACTCGAACACATCCAGGTTCTTCAAGGTCTGACGAGAAAGATCAGGATGAGGTTGAGGACAAATATGAGAGAGTGGGGGAGAGTTAATGGTCAAAAATTCAGCAACATGCGTTGTATTAATTGATTAGTTGTTTGTTCTATAAAATGTCACAAATGTTGCTCAGTGTTTGTCCAAGCCCAAGAAGACGTCCTCACATGTCTTGTTTTGTCAACAACTCAAAGACATTCAGTTTGCTGTCACAGAGTAGAAGTAATAGTAATAATAGGAGAAGTAGTAGCAGAAAATATTCACATTTAAGAAGCTGGAATCAGAAAATTTTTACCTTTTTTTCCCTTAAAATATTACTCAAACCGATAAATCGATTATCAAAATAGTTGACCTACAGTATGCTCTGAACATGTAGTCCACAACGCTGCTAAATCAGTGGCTACATGTACAGATGGAGATGTTTTTGGGACCAGTTATTCAGATCAACACACATAAAAAAATGATCTGACAAAAACAAACCATAGCCTGTGAAAAGATGTATAACAAGTGGACATTGTCGCTGTGACGTCACTCATTGGTTTGTGGTCTGCTGTTGAAGCCTTGAGTTTGGCATTCTGGCCATTGCCTCCTTAGCTTTTTGCAACCAGAAGTGACACCAGACGGTGGAGCAAAGCACAACCAAAAGCAATATCGACATTTTTAGATGCCCAAAAAGGTTATGATTAACTTTTATGAAGTGAAAACACACTGTGAAAGAGTCAATGTTGTAAGATAAAAACACAGACAAAGTCATGATAGTGACCTGTCAATCACCAGGTAGCCCCGCCCTATAGCATCCGCTGCTTTATGGTCTATTTGACTCTAAATGGGACCATAATTTACTAAATGAACATCATGCTGTATTGAAGAAGACTTGAAACTAGTGATTGGGGCCATAAACTCATGTTTACAATGTTTACTGTGGTAATAGATCAATTGAGAAGTAGGATCATTTTCTCAGAGACTTCTATACAATCAGACTTCTGTTGGATATTAGAACGAATGCACTTCAGCATTAGCTTCACTTATCAGAGCCTGGAGTTACCCACTGAAATAAAACCAGTTTTACTTTAGCATACTGTATGTCCGGGTATATTAAATAGCGAACAATCCTGGTACTGAAATCAATAATCTCACTCACCTTTAAGTCGTGGCTCGCCACTGATCCGTTGGCGAGTCCAGCATACAGGATGTTCCAGGCAATGTGCAAACACAGCACTCTGTCTGACAGAGAGATCTGAGACTGGCACTGTGTGGTCTGGAGGTGAGAGCAGAAAATATAAAATAAAATAAATAAAAACCAAATAAAAAGAAAATATAACATCAAATCATGCACAACAGAAGATAGAAGGTGGTGGGTGTGTAATTTAAAGCAGCAGTTCCCAACTTTTTCCTTAGGGGACACTTTTCTATCACTGACAACCCCTGACTAAGTGGCATTTCATGGATATTTCGTATTACATTCAATGCATAACAATAACAGTACAAAACAACTGATGAACTGTATAATTAACCCAAACCGACCCCAGATAAGAGGCTGAAGATGAGTGAGTGACTTTAAAATAACAATTTCATTTAATTTTCAACACAGAAATGAAGTGCTGAGATATAGGCCAACTGTATTTTTTTCTACAAATTTACATCTAATTTCCCCATAAGATCAAGACGGTGACCAGACTGGTAACCATTGATTTAAAGCATGGAAAAAAAATCAGCAATTCAACAAGCAGATTATAACTACTGGCTATCACACTGAAACCATGAAACCAACTGAAGCCATTCTCTGTCTAATGTGGGCCTGAGAAGGAGTCCAGACGGTGATTTAGTACCTTTATGTTGTAACAGCGGATGGTCTGGTCACTGGATCCGGTGTAGAGGTGCGTCGGCATGTTGGGGAGGGATGACAGCAGCAGACAGTTGACTTTGCTGGTGTGACCCTCAAACACTGCTTGGCATTCCCTCGTCTGGATACACAGAGAAGAGATATCAAAATCTGGTTTATTGTAATAACAGCAGGGAACAATAATGACCAATATACATCTTATTATTTCACAGATTCCAGTTTAATGGCTCAGCTGTCATTGCTGCTTGGTATGTATGTAAAATGAATTCAAGATAAATGTTAATAGCAGTCAGTAAAAAGTATTATATAATTTCAGGTGAAAGAATTATTAATTCATTGAGTTAAAAAATGAACTGTGATACAGAGGGATTATATTGGTTTGATTGTATTTGCTTATGGTCGAAGGAAGGATACCGGTACTGTTGTCAGCAGACAGCATGTTTGAGAAAAGCGGTTATGAATGTTGGACAGCGAGCAACGTACCGTCAGACTGTAGGCCCGTGCTGTGTTGTCCCCTGAACACGTGTACAACCGGCCCCCGTGAACCTGGAGGCCGTGGACGGGGCCGGTGTGATTCAAGAAAGCTCCGATGGACGGCTCCTCGTCCTCGACCACGTCAACACACTCTGACGACACAAACGAGGCAGAAGTGAGGACGCTCACGTAACCCTGCTCACCCAACACTGTCGTATCAACTTTGAAGCTCCTGAGTTAAACGGTTTTCAAGCTCTGCTCCGGAAGTGGAATAGAAGATGAAAATATTCACTTTTTTTTGAGAGAAAATGTAAAAACTTTCTAGCACCACCCTGGAGAGTTAAAACCAGACCTCACTGTGAAGCCGCAACGTTCTGCCCAAACACAACTTTGCATCTAAACGTGTCCTGTGACACTTAATGCAGGCAGCAGAGACGACTCACCTGGAGCAACACTGCCGTCTTTCTCTGGCACAGTTGAAGGCTGAACTTCTCTGAGTGGTCGAGAGAAAAATCAGTCACATTTCGGTCATACGCGAGTAAATTAACGTTTGTAACGTTCATGATTCAACACCAAACATAATCTCACCTCTCAGCATCATTTTGCTGTGTGCCTGAACAACTGAAGTCCACGCTGACAGGCTTCTGAGGAGGCTCTTGGTGGACTGGAACATCTGGTGCTTCGTCACTGTCCGATTCATCGATGTCAATGACCACCGGGTCGGAGGGCTCCATCATTTTGACGCTGGCATCGCTCTCGTTCCCTCCGTCATCGTCATCTGGCGCTCTGGCAGTGACTAGCTTCTCTGCTGCTGCCGGCTCTTTTTCTTTAACTTCTATGAGATTTCCTCCCTCCTCTTTCTCAGAATCACCGTCAACTGTCTGCACTTCTTCTCTCTCTAACGTCACCGTCTGCTGCCGGGCAGATGATTCAGCAACTTTATTTGTATTTGGTGATGTAGAGTACACCGTTTTGAGTTGTTTGACAGAGGTGACAGCAGTTGGAGGAGCAGCTAAATGTGGTGACGGTAGCAGCAGTGAAGGGAGCAAATCAGAGGGAAACAAGGGCACAGGCTGGTTCACATGTACCTGAAGTGTATCAGAGTTGCAGGAAACTGTTTTGACAAGCTGGCCAGGGGATGACTGGAATATTTCTTGCTTTACTGGCACGGTTGGCAGGGCGAGGGGGCTAGTAGAGGATGCTGGGTTAACAGGAGATGGTCGCTGGCTGGAGGGAGGAAGGGGAGACAGTCTCGGCTGCTCGGCAGCAGCTGATGAGGTGGTGGCTTTCTCTGCGCCTACGTATCCTCCTGACAGAAAGACAAAGTTAAATTACTTCTTGTCACGTATGAAGCTGTTTAAAGCAAAGAGTAAATCCACTGTACCTTGCATCCCTTGCAGGATTTCAATGCGTTGGGCTCTCAGACTGTTGACCTCAGCAGTAAACTATAACAGTAGGAAGAACAATTTAGGCTGTCTGCATGTATACAGATTTTAAAAATATTTTCCCCTCCATCTGAAACAAAGATCTGACCATGCTACCTTTGTTTTACTTTCTGTGCACACTCAAACGCAAATATACCTCCAAACGCACATTGCGGAGCTGTCATATTTTGCCTCGGAAATGAAACTGACGTTGAAAAAAAAAAAATCATTAAATACTAACTATAATACTAAATACTAAATCTAAAGGTCCTAAGTCTAGTAGTTTCTAAGTTCTGGTCCGGAGAGGACGGCGGACAAAAGGATGGGGGGACATTCAGAGCGCTATATACCCCCGACTACGATGTCACGGAGGTGTAATGAGGAGAGGATGTCATCATTTCCCAAATGCTCCGTTTTTCACGTCCACACAGATACAAACCAGAGTTTTTAAAACTCTACAATGCAGGTTTTTAAAACTCTGTTTGTGTGTGGACGAGAGGCCAAAACGTAGAGGAAAATATCAGCTCTTAAAAATATCTGTATATGTGCAGACTGGGCCTCTGTAAGCCCATTAAAAGACATCGGAGGATAACGAGTCTTCATTAGTGGACGTACCTGCTGTCTCAGCAGCAGCAGTCTTTGGACTTCTGTGTAGGCAGCTTGCAGGGCGTTGCGGGCCTGAACCAGGGACTTGTCCAAATCCTGCAGCGAGTGGCTCAGCTCATCCTCCCTCAGAGACACAGTCAGCAGCTGGTCCATCGGGCCCTGGTCTGTTCAAGAGAGGAAAACACACTGAGATTTATCAGGTGACTATTTTTAACTGATCAACATCATCCATCTACATACATTTCTGGTTTGAGGTCAGTGCACAGGCGTTATTTCCAGTAGTTTGTACCTACACGTGATGAGCGTATTCTTACAGTTCCGATACCTGAAAATGACGGTTCGAATCGTCGGATGTCACGAGAGCCGATCCTTCGCTACCAAATCGATGCCAAATTTGTAAAAACGTGACGGTATTCTTTTTCTAAGTACCGAAGGTACTGTGATGGGAATAGAGAACCGTAGCCGTTCACTCCGAGACTATTGATTCCTCGTAGTAGGCTCCTTGGAGTTGAGCCAGGCCTGTGCAGAACCGATCACTGGTGATCGCCGTGCAATGCATGCTGGTTAGATTTGTGTCCGACTCGATGCCGACTTGCTCTGATGTCATGCACATGTGGGCAACAATAACCTCACAAGATTGAGACCCAGGGCATGATGGGAAAAGCCTGGCTGTCGCCTGATCAAAGAGCTGATTGGCTCTTAGTTTTGACAGCAAACACCACGTGTTGTAGAAAGTCTGAACTTTATAAAATTCAACGCTAGATTGTAGATTAGCCTCATGTGCAATGAAGGTTTCATCTTGTGTGGTTGTTGATAATAATAATAATAATTATTATTTATAAGCACTTATCAAAACAAGGGCTCATCACAAAGTGCTTTATGAAGCAGATTTGAAAATAATAAAGGATAGAAAAAAAACGCCAAATACACACACGGTTACACGAACGTTAACGGAGATGCCATTGAGTTACACTATGAGGCGTTCATGGACGAAGGTAAATTACAACATTTTCATGATGTGTTTTTCACATCAGTGTTTTTAATAAAGGAGTGTGTGTTGAGTTACACAGGATTTATTGTTTAATTGTTTTTTTGTTTTTCTAACATAGTATTGAATTGGGTATGGAGAATCATGGAAATTCACTGGTATTGGTATCGACTGCTACATTTCCGGTATCATGACATCCCTAGATAGAACAAAATACTCAAATTATCCCAGTTTACCTTTGTTTGACTTTGTTTTCTTCTTTTTTCCACTTGGCTCCTGATCAGAAACGTCACCATACTGTAAGAACACAACGTAATTAAATTCAAACAATGACTAGAATTACTGCCTTGCAGTCGTAAGCCTCCTCCACCAACCGGTGAAGTAGCAGTTTACATCCATGTCTGTCTGTAAGGTTTTGAGTATGGTAAAAAAGGATGAAAACCCAGGCAGGATGGAGGCTGAAAGATGAGCCGATGAGTCACAGAGCTCTGTTCTTTTTTTTTTTTTTAACTAGTGATTCTTGTCAAGTGACAAAAACAACTTTTCAATTTCATCCACGGCAAAAATGCAGCTAGACGATCAAACAGGTCTTCACAGACTTCCGTGATTCATGGTGCCTTCAAATGGAACTCGTAAACTTGTGTTTATGACACGGGAACTTGCAAATACGACATGCGTTGCGTTCAAGTGATTAAAATGTGAACACCGCTGCCGAGCAACAACAACATTAACGTTTCTGTTCAAGTCTAGAAGCTAACAGTTAACAGTTTAGGCTAACAGTTTAGCAAGCTAGCTAGTGGGTAACATAACGAAGGAAATGAAAAGACATAATGACAGAGGAGAAAGATGAGGCTGCTGATAATATCAACATTTTCAGATTATAAAATTACCATGAAAAACAATATGACTAAAATGACAATATACTGTACAATATTGACTTATTATGCAGCGATAAATGAACGTCCATGGCTCCACCATTTCTCACAACACCAACAAACACGTCTGAAGTCGTGAACTCTGAGCTTTCAGAAACTTTCCACTTACGAGGTCTCGAAGACGACATGAGGGGGGTGTTCATATGGACCCGACTTGTAAACACAGTAAACATGACCCCATTTGAAGGCACCATTAATCAAAAAAAACAAACAAACATTCAAATGGCTTGTCCTCTCTCACACCCACCTGGCATATATACCTGTGGTCCACACCAACAATCAAAGGCACATATCCACTCCCACAATCAACTTCCCTAACAGGCTAACTGAAATCAGCTGGAGACCTCAAAACTCCCTGAAAACACTCCCCAGGAAGTAGTCCTCAATAACAGAGATCTTAGAGGAGTTCCCCAAAATAAAAGCACAACACATAAACCTAAACTTTCTGTAACAGTCCGTCTTAGCGAGGTGGACGGTTTACGGACAAAACAACACATTTTCATACCGCCGCGCTGCCGCCAGCCGTGGCCGGAGGCATAAAAATGTGTCAGCTGGCTGTTTCAGCTATGCCCCCCACTTACCAACACTGTACTACTCACCATGTTGTGTTTCCTCTTGCTGGCACTGCTGTTGGCTCTCAAGTCTCCGTTGTCATCCTCCAAACATGGCTCCACCTTCACAGAGATGCTGTCGACCGGCTGACTGCTGCAGTCTTCCTGAGCTGCACCAGGCGGCTGCTGCATCTGAGAACCCTCCTGTGTTTCTGTGTGAGAGTCATTATGTGTTGTTTTCTGGGGCGGAGGAGGAGGAGGAGGAGGAGGAAGACCAGTGGTCCAATGTGCACCTGAAGGACTGTCTGGTAACGACTCCCAGTGGAAGCCCTCCGACAGAGTCAGGTCTCTGTCCACTGTCCAAGCTTGTGCTGAGCTTTCTTGGTTGGACGGACGGTTCGCCAACTCAATTCCAAACCTGTTACCACACAGAATTAAAACAGATAAAGGAAAACAGAAACCTTTACCTCTAGGTCTGAGCTGTGTGTTAAAACACTACCTTTAAACTTCATAAAATGCTGTGGTGGTCTTTTATTCAGAGAGTCCTTAACACTACTAAAACACTCCAAGTGTATCTTGTCTAATATCTGTGGTCCGGGCATCTCGTGAGGATGGCGCCTCCCTAGTGAGGTGTTCCAGGCACAATCAGCTTGGAGGAGGTCCTGAGGAAGACCCAGGACTAGGTGGAGAGATTATATCTCCACACTGGCCTGGGAACACCTCGGGATCCCCCAGTCAGAGCTGGTTAATGTGAGCCAGGAAAGGGAAGGTTGGGGTCCCCTGCTGGAGGTGTTGACCCCACCACCCGACCCCAGATAAGAGGTTGATGATGAGTGTTTGGCAATGATTTCAATATTTTAGTTACAAAATCAATGCAGGGGAAATAGTATTTATAGTTTTTTATGTTGAATGTACTTGATTTTGGATTCCTTTTTTATCTTATTTTCATTGTTATCGATCTTATTTGTTATCTTGATCATATTCATTATTAAACTAAAACTACTCCATTTGGCATCAAAATTATACAATTTAGTTATTTTTTATTGATTTTCTACTGTTCAAAATGGTATAATGTGATGATGCACATAGCCTCCTGCTGTGGATATCAGGAGTGTTCAATAGCCAGATTCCCTTTCAAGAGGTAGAAAACCCATTTGGCACACTTTGGGTATGCAAAAGGCCAAATGAAGAGTCCTCCTGATCCTATCCTGACGAAAACCTCTGTAGAATCTATGACCTTAGTGTTATTTCTGTCTGCTTTGCTCAGTTGTAGTCAAGGAGTTGCTGAATGAATTCAGTTCATCTCTGTGCCTGTCATTATCACTATAATGGTGGTCACTGTCTAAACTAGAAAATGTTTTAGGCAAGGATAAAAATGTTAATGTTTCCTTTGGTTCACAGTTCAGACAGAGAAACAGTCACAATGTTACTGACACTGGGGGTGTATTCTCTGAGGTCTTACCTATCCATAGAGACCAAGATCATCCATATAGACCTGGTAAATGTGGAGCTATTCTTGATTTATTTTGGGTAGGTCTCTCTAGGCAAACCAAACCTTCCAGCACCCTATAGGGGCTCAAGGGGTTAAAAGATAATCAGAGGTTTACCTGGGCGTGCCTCTGGCCCTCTCCTGTTTCTTCTTTTTGGTCTCTTCATACATGTCTCTCCAGCTGGACCGACTCTTGGCTCCTGATAAGCTGAGCAGTTTATTCAGGGTCGGTTTGAGAACAGCCTCTTTCCCCCCCTGAACCTTGGCTGATTTGTGGGCGATTCGAACCTTGCGGGTGATGTTGACGTTGGGCTCAGAGGGTGCGGTCGAACACTGACTGAGAGAGGTCTGCCTGTCATGGAAAGATTCTCTCTCCTTGCTGTTTGAAGGTTCATCGCTTGAAAACGCTGAGCTCTTCTCACAATGCTGAGTCATTCCTTGTGTCATTTTGAATGTTCTCTGCCTCAGTTTAGGTGGAGCGATGCTGGAGGGGCCGACACCAGAACGCGATGCAGGAACAGAGCTGATGACCTGCGAGGACTGCACAGATGTAGCTGCAGCGGCCTCCTTGGCGAAGCTCCTAGAGGAGCCGCCTGCCGGGTTGACGTTCTCAGCTCGAGCTTGTCGTTCTGTGCTATGATCGGCTGCCTGGACACTCGCCTCGCTGTTCTGCTTCCGGGCTTCGCGGTCAGCTCTACACGGTTCCCTCACTCCCAGCGCTCTTCTGATTTGCCGCAGCATCGTGCTGACGTCTACGTCCCGTATGGGCGCTACGCTGGCGGCAGATCCGTTTGCTGGAGCGGGTCGAGCTGAAACTTTTTGTCCTTGCCCTGAAGATCCCGTACTCTCGCTCTGGCCTTGATCGAAGATGATGGCTCCGTTATGAGGAAGGTGATCACTGGTGAATTCTCCATCATACTGCTTGTTGTAATAGTCATACTGGTGTGCGGTAGGCCATGCGGCTCGTTTTGGCTTGTTAGCGGCACCTCCTTGGGTGTTGTATGGTTTTCTAACAGTTTGGGAGCCCTCAATTTTGACAGCATTGTCATGAATCAGCTGCTGAGTGGATTGCGTGAACTGGTCTTGAACAGAAGGGCAACGACCTGCAGACTCTCCTGACAAATAAGCCAATCCGCCGCTTTGATTCTGCAGAGTTGATTCTCTCTTGTGAAGAGGCCTTTGCAGACTGGACACTTTATTCTCTTTGTTTTGAACAACAACACTGTTTCTTCCTTGTTGATAGGTCTGCTGTTGCGGTGTCCTCCCCATGTTCTTTGGTTTCACTACTGTTGACACAACTGGGATGTTTCTGCTGCCTCCCTGTCGTATCTCTGCCTGCTTCTGACCAGCTGCCTGCTTCAGCTTCTTTCTTCTCTTTTTCAATGCTTTCTTCCTGTAATGAAAAAAAAGTTATTCAAACATATTACATCAAGGAGAGAGTAAAATACAAAGAGATAAACAGGTGAAATTATTACTCCTCTTTTCTCAGTGTCTTGTTTCTCTCCCAGATCCGGCCCATGATGTCTTTACTCAGAATCTTACACAGAGCGAGGGGCTTTATCTTTTTATTCATCAGGATCTTCAGCTTGGCTTTGTGTTGAGCGGTGGAGATGTGCTGGGCATACTCATTTAAACCCATGGAAAAGGCCATACACGCCTGACATTCATGAAATGAATCCCTGTGAATAAAAGAACATAAACAGCATTTTTTGTCAGTTTGTGTCAGAATCTCTGCTTTAAACTGGGTCAGTGTATGTTACAATGATGTTTTCTCAGTAAGGCAGGAAAATACTTGGGGGCTGGATATCATTTGAATTTGTTTGATACTGGCGCCAACACAACACCTGAGTGTCATTATGATACCATAATGATATTTTTGATACCTTACTTTAACCCAGAGTGACCACCTTTCCTGTCCAGGTTCAGTTTAAGAGCTAAATAATGCTCCAAAGTGAGGAAAAACTGGCAATGGAATCACATAGCTAAGCAACAGTTTCGTTACATCTTTACTTCCTGTCAGCTGATGTCATTCATAGGCTGTATTAGGAACCACATACTATACTAGAAGTATGTACTGATCTGGCCAAGATGTAGTATGCAAACAACAATGAACACAGCAAAATCTGCAGAATGCCAAAAATACCCAGATGTCGTACCGATTCTGACAAAATCTCCAGTCATGTATCAGACTGGTCTACCAGGGTTTATGTTGCTCTAAACTTTATGATGATAATAAATTAATAACACAGAGGCTCAGTAGTCTGGACCATATATAATTAATTCATGGGTATTTCTGATTCACGATTAGAGCAACTTGTCACACAGTGCTGAGCAACATCTCATATTAATCTTCAGGTTCCCAGCTTTCGGATGATGTTCACCACTTCTATGTGACATCTACTGTTGGTCTGCTATCTGCCCCTAAACACCCCCTGTACCCCTAAACAGAGAAAAAACAGGTCTATTGTGGGTCTCAGAGAGTGGTTTTTCGAAACTATTGTTTTATGAGCCGGGCTTCTTGAATGTTAAAATGCAAGCAATTGTACAAGGACTTAAATAAAACAGGCACACAGAATGTGACCATGACAAACCAAAACATCTCATCAAGAGCATTATGTGTGTTAACTGGTGTAGTTTAGCATCCTGACAAATACTCACTTGCCCAGCACTGTCTCCAGCTCTCTGTGGTGCAGCATACCATGCACATGCTCTTGTGCTTCCTGTAGTTAAGAGACATGTTGTCAAGATTTAATTGATTGAAAAAAACGTACTAGTAGCTACTCATTTAAATATCTCGGTAAAGTTGGAGCCACTTACATGCTTCAAATAAAACCTACGACACAAATCACAGTAGACTCTTTTGGCCTTCTGGGAGGATTTTTTTTTCTGTTGTTGTTGTTGTTCTTCTTCTTCCCCACCTTGTCATGCGGGGTTTGAATCTTTGCCATTTCTAAAGGTCAAACAAGAGCAGATAACAGCACCTATGTGAAACAATTAACTTTGCATTAGCATTAAATATTAGACAAATAAAGCCCAACAGCAGCGTCTCTTTTGCATCACAGAATAAAGCCTACAGCCTATAGGATATAGACTATTAGTGGTCATTACGTTATATCGGCATTAAGGTGAATCCTGGACCGTTTACAACCAACATAACACTATAATCATCGATTCTCAACTTATAGCAGCAGCACATAACGTGGTTAAGTTAAAACTAGCCACCGTCCACGTCTGTTATAACACACAGAAGCCGTTGGGAGAAGTGAGCGCTATTGTAGTTACTTTCTTAACGGATTACACTGTAGAAATGGTGAGTTTAAATTGTAATATGTCATAATTACCAGACACACTGCACATGGAAACACAACTCAACCGCAGCTCAACCGCCATGTTTGCTCGCGTAAAGTTTACGCTGGCCAATCATCGGCTGAAGATGACACCGGAAGTTTGGCGGCGGGCGGTGGATAGTGTTGCCAGGTTGGGATGGTTTCCGGCCATTGGGCTAGTTTTTGTTTAATTGTTCTGAGAAAATATAAATGAGATAATAGATTAAATTTGGGATAAGTTTGGCTATATTTTTTATAAAATTGTAAAATAAAATATTTGGGCTGCTTTATATTTAATTAAGCGGGTTTTAAATTATAATTAAGATGGAAACTGTCACCACGATGTGGCAACACATGCGGCGGGCAGTCTTCGTAGATCTACAAAACATAGGTTAAGCTCGATGTGAGGCATTAGCAACGACATCCGCCATGATGGTGTTTTTACAGCTCTAATGAGCCGCAGGGACCACCTTTCAGTGCGGAAGAGGAGTATTTGACAAGAAAAATACGAAAAGAAAAGCAGTTTGATAGCTGTTTACTGTGTTTTATCAACAACGGACTGAAATATTTTCAAGTTAAAATGTGCAACGGTTGTGTTCAAAAGGAATACCCGGACCGGGTAAGTTAACTTGAGGCAACTGTTAACTATTTCTGAAGCACAAACGTCAACTTGGAGACGTTATAGTGCATTTATAGACACTCACGTTATAGTTAGCTATTTTTAGTAGCGTTAATTAACGTAAAGTTAGGCTTAGCGACCTGTTATAACGCTTGAATGTGCTGGTATGCTGCTCAGGGGAACACCTGTCTGGAGAACGGCTCCTACCTGATGAACTACCTGGGCTGTGCCAGCTGCCATCAGAGGGACTTTGTGCTGATCAGCAATAAAGCCACAGAGGACGAGGATGGAGAGGAGATCGTCACATATGACCGTCAGTTACTCTTCTTGTGCTCCTGACAAACTAGTTTTTATTAGAGTGGAGACAAACATCCAGATATTACACTGAAGGGTCAACAAAGTACGTTCTGATCGATTATTATGCACATTTGGGGCTGTTTTAAAGGTTTGGTTTGGGCCCCTTAGTTCAATCTAAGGTAAATCTTAATGGTTGTTTTTGAAACAGCATGATATAATAGTAGTACGTACTAATCTGGCCAAAATGTAGTATGCGAACAAAAGCAAATTCTGCTGATGATGATCTGGCCAAGATGTAGTATGTAGTATGCAAACAACAACGAACACAGTAAAATCTGCAGAATGCCAAAAATACCCAGATGTGGTACTGATTCTGAGGAAATCTCCAGTCATGCATGGGACTGGTCAACCTCGCCTGGTGTATCCCATAATGCAAAGCGCTGGAATGATCCTGTTCGTGCTGTTAACATCGTTTTCCAAAATTGGAAACCAGTGAAACTCGGCCGGTACCTGACAAACTAACCTAAACAGTCAGACTACAGAGCCTACTGCCAGCTTTAGTTTCAGCTTGTGTAGCCGAGGGGTTACGTTGCTCCTAAACGTTATAAGAATAATATATTAATAACACGGAGGCTCCGTAGTTCGGACGCTTGTCAGTAACAGCACATCACCGCTTCACTGCTACTGTTCCTCCCTTCACAATAAACTCCCCAAACACAACCACTGATCACTGCTGACTAGAAGGAACTAAAGTCATTCACAACTCTAAATAACTAAATAACCTACAAGTTTGCCATTCGCTGCTAGCCGCCGAGCTAACGCGCTACAGTGAGCTTTTAACTGTGGTAATGTAAACATGAGAGACATGCACAATAAAATCTGGTCCACCCTCGCTGAAACTGAGCTAATCACAACGAACGACCTCAGCTTCAGTTATACTGTGCATGTGTTATACCCCATATCCCCGTCCGCCGTGTACCAGCCTCTTTCCATAGGCCTCGAGATCTAGTGTGACAATAAACATGCCAAAAAAATGCACGCTCGGCCTCATAACTTATTTCAGATGAACCGAACGACACATACACGACCCGAACCGTGACTAGCGAACGTTCACATCTCTAGTACATACTGCAGACACGTTCTTCTGTAGTATGTAGTATGTGGTTTAGAAAACAAGCCCATATACAAGCCCCCAAGAACAGCGCTGGTCATTGATCCCAATGGTTGTAGTGGCCAAATGGTGGTACTACAACTTCCATGAGGTCATCGGGCCCAAAAAGACTTTTCCCCATAGATTTACATTGTTAAAGAGACATCTGTAACTCAGAGGATCATTTTTTTTTGGATAAACCAACTCCCCAGTGCAACCTCTCATAGCCCTTATTTAAATCATTAGGTCCTAAAAGTTGTAAAACGCACTAATAGCTGAATCCAGAGTTGTTTCCTTCCTCTGTTTATATCTATGGAGACCCAGACTGTGACGACAGCACAAGCTGGACATCGTGACCCAGCAGACGCCACTGCACATATCAGACATGCGCAGTAGGGCCCAGTAAGACCCGGAAGACCCGGAAGACCCTGAAGATCAGAGTTCTTCTCCAGACCCGGAAGTCTACTCTAACTTCATGTGCCGCTGAGCAACTTACATAGGAATGAATGGGGTCCCGCCTCCAACGCTGGATCCAGTTCTCTTTATACATCCATGTCCATATTCACTGCAAATAAACTGGGATACATTTAGAATGCCTACATTTAAAACTGTGTAATGGTCTATATACTGTAGATTTGTGACATCACAATATTACAGAAATTTGACGGCTTGTTTTTAAAGACAGTTTCTGAATACGGGCTGTGGGTATTTTCCATAAACTGTGTGTTTCAGTACTTTCACAGTATTCATCTCATAGGACTTAAACCTGCTTTATAAGATATGAACATCTCACTTTTTACAGCATGGGACCTTTAATGCTGCAGCGTGCGGTGATAGTTTAGACAACATAATGTGCTTCCGACTGCATGGCAACAGTTTGAAGAAGATGCTTTTCCTGTTTGAACACGCCAAGCTCAGCTGATGTTTGCTCAGTTTGGTCTGGAAGAATTTGGCTGGCCTCCTGCACAGAGCCCAGTGGTAGAAGAAGTATTCTTTTATTTCAGTAAAAGTACTAATACTACAGTGTGGAAGTACTCTATTACAAGTCCTGCATTCAAACCTTTACTTAAATAAAAGTAGAAAAGTATCAGCATCAAATCCCCATTATGCAGAATAATCTATATTATGTTATTGATGCATTATTGAGTTCATCACTCTGCTGTTGCAGCTGGTAAATTTGGAGCTACTTTTAAAGACTTTTTATACTGCTGGGTAGTTAAATCTATAATAATTCCATCATTTCTTAGTTGATTATATTTTAATAATCTGAATCTATAAAGTAACTAAAGTTATTAAATCAGTGTAGTGCAGTAAAAGTACATTTTTTTCTATAGTATAAGTAGCAGAACATGGAAATACTCAAATGAAGTACCTTAAATTGTACTTAAGTTCAGTTCTTGAGTAAATGTACTAAGTTACTTTCCACCACTGACAGAGCCGTGATCTCAACCCTATTTACCACCGATAGGATGAACTGGAATATCAACTGTGAGCAGGGCTGCACAATTAATCAAATATTAATCATAATCACAATTCTGGCTTCCTACAAGTATTAAGCATCCACAGCATGTATAAAAATCCACTAATGTCCATTTCTCCCTCCAGATGTTTGCAAAAATTGTGACCACGTCATCGCCAGGCACGAATACACTTTCTCCGTTGTGGATGAATACCAGGTGAGGTATCTCTTCATCGCTTTATTGACCGCAACTAAGTAGACTTGATGAGGAAAATCAGGGATGCACCGATCCGACTTTTTTAGTCCCGATAGTGAAATCTGTGCTTTAGGTATCGGCCGATACCGAGTACCGATCTGATACCAATGTTTAATTAATAAGCTGAATGACTCACTGTGTGAGACTGGGATCATTTATGTGTAAGGAAACATCAGGCCTGATTTAAATACTGTCAAACAAACTGCAACAAATAATCTCAGGCTGCAACTAATGATTATTTTCATTGTCAATTAATCTGTTGATCATTTTCTCAATTAATCAATTAGTTGTTTGAGCTATAAAATGTCAAACTGGTAAAAAATCTCAGTAATCAGTTTCCCAAAGCCCAAGATGACGTCCTCGAAAGACATTCAGTATACTTTAGTACTTTCCTTTACTTTACTTACTTGACTGTACTTTACTTTACAGTGTAATTTAGAGAGAATTTACTTTTTTTTTTTAATTATTCAAAGGCATAATTCAGTTCTCAAAACAGCTGGCAGTTAATTAAATTAAATTGTTATTTAAAATTAAATTATTTAATGAATCGATTAATCTTTGCAGCTCTAAATAAATATATAGATATAAATTTACTGAATTGTTGTAAATTATTAAATTGAGTGGTGCACCAGCAAGTTGTGAAAAATATCTTCAAAATTAACAGCAATTACAATTCAAGTAATAGTAATTTCAGTATATAATGATATCCGATGCAGCTATTTGAGTCATTAACGGCCTGATGTCAGTATCGGTGCATCCTAAAGGAAAGTGCTTCTTAATTCTCTGAGCTGTTAACTAACATACTAACTCACTCAGGGTTAGTGGTGGTTGGTTAGTCACAGTATGGCCGTTCAGCGGAGTGTGTTGTGTGTTGTCCAGGAGTACACGATGCTGTGCATGCTGTGTGGGAAGGCGGAGGACTCCATCAGTGTGTTACCAGACGACCCCAGACAGTCTGCACCTCTCTTCTAGACCTTCCAACCCTTTTTAATGACCCATTCAAAGTTTTACGCACATCTTCGGTCAAGTATATTTTAAGTCCTTGTCTGTTCATAAACTACTGTATGCTGATATCAGCTGAGCAGAACAGATCACTTTTGTATTATCCTCCATGACACCAACAAATAATCTGTATGTGAACTGATGATATGAACTGTAAATAAACATTTTTTACTAAGGCTTTTATTACTGTCTGGACACATCATATCTGACTTTGTAAAGTAAAAAGAACCATGCAGCTGCAGAAATGATCCAAAAATAGAAACAAAGCTGGTCATGATATTTTAAAACTTTTAAAGCATATATTTCTGTTTATGGTTCAACGTCATTTATTTTGCCAAATATCTTGACTCAAAATAGTGTAGCTCATCGTCCTCAGACTGTTGGATTATGTTTAGATGTGAGCCCAGATACGCCACTGCAGAATCAGAATCCAGTTTTCTGGTTTCTTTACTCCTCTGTGACAGTACACTGAATGTCTTTGAGCTGTGGACAAAACAAGACATTTGAGGACATCGTCTTGGGCTTTGGGAAACTCTGATCGATATTTTCCACCAATTTATAGACCAAACAACTTATCGAATAATGGAGAAAATTATCAATAGGTTAATCGACAATGAAAACAAACGTTAGTTGCAGACCTAAACCCGTCCACTGCCACCACCTGTGGATTATCCAGAGTAACTGGGGCACTGTGTAGGATCTGGAGGTGTCTAGTGGTGAGATAGCAGATTACAACTATCTGATGCCTGTGTGCTTGGGAAGTGAGTGGTGAAGCAAGAGAGAGAGAGTGGTGGCGACGGAAGTGTTATCGGCTTTGAGCCAAACAGGAAAAGTTAACAGAGTTTGGTTTGTCCGTTCAAGGCTACTGTAGAAACAGTAAGAGTGAAGAGGACCCGGTCCCTGTGAAGATGTAAACGGCTCATTCTAAGGCATCGGTGGGCAATTATTTTCCCTGGGGGCCACATGAGAAACCCTGATTGTTGCCGGGGGCAAAACAAATACTGTCAGACATAACCTCTATTTTATCACTATAGGAGACATACTGGGCTCTTATTTATCAGCTGAAAATCCCACCAAACAGCAGATTATTAAGAAAATGATATGCAGAGTCTTTGAACTGTACAGGACTGACTGTTTTGGGTAGTAATGTTTCCATTAACAAAACATTTAACTTAACTTTAACACTTCCATTTCCTTCTTTGGTTCATGCAGCTTTGTAAAAAGTCCTCTCTGCTTTAGTATCTTAGCCAGCAGCCCCTCGGCTCTCCTCTCCTTCTCATCTCCAGGCAGGTTTCTGGATTTTTCTGCATGTTTTGTCTCAAAGTGACGGTTCAAGTTGTTTTCTTTGAATACAGCCATGTTTGATGTAAACTAAGCTCACAGCCGGTTCCAGCCCACGGGCCGTATAATGCCCAAGTCTGTTCTAAATAATTTAAGTTGTCTGTTAATAATTCTTATTTTCAGGTGAGTTATTAATATTATATTCCATTTCTGCCAATAGATCCCCCTAAAACTTACACACTGGTCCTTAAAGAGCCACAAAACACCTTAACCCTCCAACCAAAACTATCTGCATCCCACTAGGAGTGCATGAGAAAATGTAGGTGGACTGACCCTTTAATGACAATTAATTTTTTAGATCTGGCATTTCTTGAATTTACTTATTTTAATATAGATTTGAGAATGTGATGAAAAATAAAATGCACCAACAGTCAGACATGATGAACAGGTTCCATTTTATCTTCCCTTTCCATCTACGTGATGTAAGAAATAAAACTGCACATCGCTGCTGGTCTACATCACGATGCGCTTCGATCAGAAGCAGTTCAATAAAAACACAGATGTCTTAGAGGATTGTACAAATGAATAAAAATTAAAAAAAATGCAGCGATCCTCATGCACTTTTACAATACTGAAGTATGAGTGCGCTGACTGTACATGTACATTCTAATATGCGGATGCCTTTTTGCATGACAGATAAATTCTAGCAAAGTAAAAGCACACGACCACACTGTGATATGCCAAATTCATCGTCACGTAGAATAATTAATGTAGCTGTTTTTACAGGAGTGAGGTCAACGTTGGGCAGCGTGCCCTGGTTCTGTACATGAACGCCGATACTGCGTGTGGTGTTATTTGCCCTTAATGTGAATACATGGTTTCTATTAGTGTCTACTATTTTCCTCATGGTACATATCTACAGTTAGCGTCATTTTTACATCCTTCAACCTTTTTGGTCTCGTATTAGGCCTATATGGAAAGTTAAGAGCGAAATGAGAGGTAAGAGTTGGCAATCTTCAGGTTTTCTCAACCTTTTTGTTTCAACTGCAGGTTTCAAGCCACATTGTCAAGTATTTTTGAGACACATCCAACAAATGAATAAATAAATAAATACAATTTATACATTTTACATTTCATACAGTACATTCCCTTGAGTAAATACCGTATTTACACATGCTATCAGCGAATGGATGTGAAACCTCTCGCTGCCGTCTGGATCAGTCACTTCACGCGTCAGTTACAGTCATCGATTCACTTTGCCGGAGCCTTTGCCCTCATGGATCAGACCCCGTCCCCTGGGACTGTGGCCCCACTGAGGCTGCCCTCCGGACCGGTCGTGTGGGTGAGCGTGGCGCGGAGGAGGGGAGCCGGAGAAGCTGGATGGGGAGCGGCTGCGCCCCTGCAGCGCCCCACCCTCCCGGAGCTCCTGGCGGGAGGGGGAGGAGCTTAGCGAGCGCTGCAGGGATGAGGAGGAGCTCCGAGGGCGAGGAGGAGGGCTGAAGAGCATCCCGCTCCGGTCCTGCATCAGCTGGGTCAGACTGGCCAGGAAGTCTGCGTCACTGGTGCTGCTGGCGCGCACTCTCAGCCGCTGTCGCCTGGAGGAAAGAACACAAGATTATGATGATTCCTCAAAATCTTCCTGTGAAGAGAAATTAAAATGATAATCAAAAATGTCAAAATGAATACTGCTGAGGCGGCACGTCTATAATAAGTCATGGACTGATAAGTATTTTTTTTCGCGGAGGTTGGAGGTAAAGCTGTGATCTTAGTTTGCAACAAACATGTGGCTGTATTCAAAGAATACAACTAGAACGGTCACTTTGAGACAAAACATGCAGAGAAATCCAGAAAGCTGTCTGGAGATGAGAAGGAGAGGACAGCCGAGGGGCTGCTGGCTAAGATACTAAAGCAGAGAGGACTTTTACAAAGCTGCAGGAACCACAGGAGGAGATGGAAGGGTTAATGTTAAGTTAAATGTTAAGTTTTGCTAGTGGAAACATTACTACCCAAACAGTCATTCCAGTACGGTTCAAAGACATATAATAACATATAATGTAATTGTATTAATAATCTGCCGTTTGCAGTGATTTTCAGTATAATAAATGCTGAACAATAAATGCCCAGTATATTTTCTACAGTGATAAAATAGAGGTTACGTCTGACAGTATTTGTTTGGCCCCCGGCAACAATCTGGGTTTCTCATGTGGCCCCCAGGAACAATAATTTCAGTCATGACTTGATGCTATATGAAAACAAACTGAACTGAAATGAACTGAATAAAGCGTATCATGGTACCTGTCCATATTCAGGCGGATGGGTGGCTTCCCAGGAGGTGGCCGAGGCAGAAACCTGCTGGTGAGTTGCTCGGGTATAAAGGTGGCGCTCACAGGACGTGGGATCTTACTTTTACTACCTGACGAGGAGGACAGAGACAGAGGGTCTTCCCCCACACAGTCGGACCTGGATCCTCGCTCTGAGAGGGCCCGGTCTCTCAGCACAGCGCAAGGCAGGTTGTCACAGGACAGAGATGGAGAGGGGGAGTGGGTGGGGGAGCCGGGGACCGGGCTGCTCCAGCGATGACGCCTCTCCACGTTGAGGTCCCTGCTCGGAGAGTCCAGGGGGTTGCTCGGGTCTCGCACCGGGATCCGACTCAGCCTCGGGGACGAGGGGGAGTCTCTTCTCCTGAGCAGAGCCGGGGGTGGAGAGGAGGACACGGTGACGGTGCTCTCCAGAGCGCCTCCTGCTGTGTCGGCTTGAGGCTGCTGATTGGGCTCTGAGGAGCGATCGGGCAGACCAGAATCGCTCTCGGGGTCTCTGTCGTTGGTCAGATGAGCAGCGGGGCTTTTGTCTGAGCTTGGCACTGGAGCTAACGCCAACCTCCCTCCATCTTTTAGGATTTCCTCTGGGAGTGCTTCAGATTCACCAGACGGCGCCTCTAGTGGTATCGCATCACTCTTCTCCTGTACAGGGGACGGCACTGCACAGCTAGAGGACTGACAAGAGTGTAATGATGGTTAGACGGTATGACCCTAAAAGTAACACAATATTTAAAAAAAAAAAAAAGAATAATTACATCCTCTTGACGTTTTCAAACTTGAAAACATAAAGGCTGCGTCCAAAATGTCCACGCTAACTAACATTTAACAGCTAAAACAGTATGTGAGATTTTTTAAATTTGTCCAAGCCAATAGTATGCAAATTGCATATGAATTCCTGTGAAATACAACAATGTGCAACACTGGACACTACAGCGGCATCAATATCCCACAATGCTGTGAAATAGTGCCCACAATGATCATAACAGACAATGGCAGATAGCTCTGTAACGTCAACACTGCTTCAGTTTAAGTGTTAAGGTCCTGACACACCAAGCCGATGGTCAGCCGTCGGTGAGCGTATGTCTGTCTAGTTTTTGCAGTTTTTTGCAAGCAATTCAGCATGTTGAATCGGCAGTGGAGCCCGTCGGTGAGAGATATCACTCAGATTGACTGTTCATTGGCTTATGCGTTGTCTCTGGTTAGGGGTTTTAATATTGACATTATTTTGTCTCAATGTTTTATTCCTTTATTGTTGTTTTCATTTTGTCTGTATTGTATTTTATCTGTGCAAGCACTTTGTAACTATGTTTAGAAAGATGCTGTACAAATAAAAATTATTAAATTATTATTATATTGTTGTACTTACAGCCTATTTCCATGTCAGCGACATCTTTTCACATGAATGTATTTTATACATTTCTTATTTATGATCCACATTATGTGAGTTATATTTCATATACTGCATGTGTTAGAATCTTAATCATACACTGTATTATATTAGGGCTGGGCCATATGGCCAAATCACAATATAGGTAATTTATATCTCAATGACAATATATAATCACGATTAAGCATATTTTCTGGTTATTCAATAAAAACTTTTGTACACTCCTGTGTGAATTAGTGCAGCAGTTTAAAGTGAAATTACAGAAAAAAAAAGAAATAAATACTAGCCTAGGCTATACTGCAATAGAAACAGTATAGAAGAAGATATATGATATTTATATATGATTTTTAAATAGTTTTGAGGATACATATCAACATTGCCCAGCCCAATATTGTATATTTTAAATATTTTCAATTGAGTGTCTTAGTACAAGAATGTCATTGTATAGATTCCTGTGGTTCCTATACAGATGAAGATAAACTTGAACTCAATCTGCTGATGAAAAAATGGTCAAAAGCTCCAGAACGAGCAAGTAAGTAGAGCTTGACTTTTGTTTTGTCAAGTTGTATACGAGTAATTTCATTAGTTTCATTTCACAGTTCTGCTTTCAGTTCATGGTCACTCCTACCTGGTCCACCGGGGGTCTTCCCATAATGACGGAGGGCATTTGTCCCAGCATTCCCGGCAGCCTCCTGTGGCCCAGTAACCATGTGCCGGGCATGGACATCTGTGTCAGAACAGGGCTGCTGGGCACCACTGAGGACTGGCCCTCCTGCGGCTCAGAGGACTGGTTCTCGGTCTCGGCGGGCGCGTGCGTCCCAGGTTTGCCCTCATGTGGGGCCTCACCTGGGGGCTTGGTGGCTCCAGACCCACTGCCTTGCTCGAGCTCCAGCATCACCCACTCCTGAGAGTCTCCCTCCTGGGGCACGGGACTGAGGTTCACGGCCACAAAGCCGCTGCTCGCTGCGCCCTCCTCTTGGTCGGGGGTCACTGCGCCGGAGTGGTCCTCGTTGCAGGACGGCTGGTGCTTCTCAGGAACGGGCTTCTCCCCAACTTGAGACAGGACAGGGCGCTGTTTGCCCAAGCTGAAAAGAAATAATGGAAGTGTTATGGTGAGCTCCTGCCTGTTTCACAAAAAATGTTTGCAAGCTGTATATATTGTGATTTGACTGTATTAACCACTAACTCAGAGATATGGCACTTCAAAGATAATAATAATAATAATAAAATAGCAGACTCTATACAGAACAGTGCTGCATGCGCCGCAGGTTTAAAGTGTTTGCTCCTACTTTGGCTGTTCAGGGTGATATGAGTTGGATTCCTGGTTCATAAATGTGAAAGACTGTCCAGTTGCTTGTTTAATGTGTCCCAATACAGGATCAATATGTAGGATTTTCTTTGGGATAAATCACATAATGCTCCACAGGCTACAGAACTTTATGCTACTTTTGAGGAAGCTGAAATGTGTGTTCATAGTAATAATGTATTATGTATAGTAATAATATATCAAGCAGCATAAACACAATTAGAAGAAAGTTACTTGCTAGATTTGAAGAAAAATGGTTGAAAGATATCTTGTTAAAACCAAAATTACAAACATATATTCAAATCAAGCACAATTATGTCCCTGAATCTGATGTTCTAGCAAACTTATCGAGGAGTCAGGTCTTTAGTTGCACAGTTAAAAGTGGGAATCCACAAATGAACCACATTTCTTTTGTATTGTCCAAATTATGATGAGTGAAGACCTTCTATTATAAATGTCTGTTCAAAATCCAGACATGTTTTGATGCTTGGATGAAGATTAAACTGAACGTTTAATTTTAATGCTTATAAGTCGACTGCTTTTGTTCAGAAACATCAGGATGATTTATTTGTTTAGTATTATTTGTAATTTATGTTGCTACTCTGGTTCCTGTTTTGTAAGGCTGTTTGAGCTCAGCATAGTATTTATGTATAACACAATAATAATCAAATTAAAAAACAAACACTGACTAGGCCTCGAGGAAGCGTTCGATGGTGGGCTTGGGTTCAGGTACGAGCCTCTTTTCAAACGCCAGGCTCTGGCTGTGTCTCATCCTCCGGAGCAGCGGAGCCGCCCGCTCCAGGAACATGGTCTCTGATCGCACTCGTCTGGGAGAACTCTGCATGGAGCCGGTGTTGGGGCTCTGGTTCCCCTGGTTCTGACTGTGTTCGTCCTCACTCACCACCTGAGAAGAACCAACGGCAAGGTGGCTCAGCAACCACAGAAACAACAAGCTGGAGCAAGACATCCACTTCTTTAAATAGGGAGGCAGTCAGAGATTGGGGGGTCCGTCTGCGTGGCACGCTTTTGACTGTATACTGACATCATACCAGCAACATTACTACAGTTTCATTATCTGCATCTGTAGAATTGTCACAGATATAGAAAAGTAAATATATATTTCAGGGCTGTCAATGTTAATGCAATAATAAGGTGTTAACTAATTTCTTTTAGGCATTAAAGCTATCAATCTTTCGGAGGTTGTAGCGGCTCAATTTTAAAGCTAGAGTGAAAATACTGGCAACATATGAAACTAGAAAACCTAAAACATGAAGGAGGTTAAATAATGCTCCAAACTTTCTATACATTTTGCAGAGGAAAAAACTGTCATGGCCATTTTCAAGTATTTCCATTATCATCATATAACTGCAAGTGTAAAGCCAAGATACGCCAGCTGTTCATCACAGCTGTTCAACAAGCATAAACATGATGAAACGGTTCAACATGGAGTAAAGCGACATTTCAATCTGCTCTGTCTGCCGTCTCTCATCCACCACAAACAGAGCGTTAGCTCGGCGGCTAACAGTGAACTGTCAACAAGTGTAAGTTATTTAGTTGAGCAGTGAATGACTTAAGTTCCCTCTAGTTAGCAGTGATCTGGGGAGTTTATTGTGAAAGGTTTGAAGGGAAGCAGTGATGTGCTGAAGGGTGCAGACTATCCAGTGCTGCCTGGGGCTTAGTTATTATCACATCTCTGGGTAAAGTCAAAGTCAGTGTAGTCTTGGGGAGAGTTTTGTGCCATGACATCCACTGCAGTGCAGATAAACTATGCATCTCAATGTGCGGTTACATAAGAATAATATTTTTGCAGTAGGTATATTTCCCTGACCTTCCTGATCATCGGCTGGACATGTTTATGGTTGCGGTTGCGGTCCATCTCTTCCCACACATCTCCACCAGGGGTGGTCGGCGTGGGGATTGCGGGGCAGTTGTCGGCGTCGCTGAGGCGCTCCCCTTGCAGGACATCCTCGGTGTTCTCCCTCTGCAGCTCGCCTGGCAGCACCGAAGCGTTAGCCATGCTGTGGAGGAGAGGGAATGTCACCCTGCAGCTCGTTTCAACAGCACAATTTAAAGCAGCGGTTTTCTCAGGGATCTCTGACTGTGCAGAATACGAGTCTAAAAAAAGCTGCAGCTGCACATTTGAACACATATCCAGCAGAGAGTGAAGGGGGTTTGAACAGTGACAGTGCAACAACGAGAACTGAATCAATAGAATAAATGGCTAATAGTGATGGAGCGTTCTTTAGCTGTAAATACCCCAAGTAGGCCGGCGTGAGGCGAGTGAGCTGCTGAGCGGTGGTTGCTGCGGCAGTGATGGTCAGCATATCCTCCGAGTCACATTTCTCCCAGTCATATGGGTCATTCTCCAGCACATTGTGGCTCTTCATGGCGTTCTCAAACACTGACATCAGGAGCTGTCACAGAGAAGCCACAGGCGTCAGCATTCAACAGCGGGAGGGAAATAAACACAGGATGTGTGCAAAATATAACAGCCAAGAGACGGCGAACCTGATAGTCCGGCTTGGTGAAGTAGTCCAAGGTCAGGATGTGATCCAGGAAAGTACTGAACTCTGAGGGAAGGTGCTTCAGCATGAGTCGATGGTCATACGTCTCTTTTAGGTTTCCTACTTGTTCCTGAGAGCAGAGCGTGGAAAAAAGAAGAGTTTAAATGGACACGCATGCTGTGAATTAAAAATCTGTGCTAATATATCAGGGCTGGGACGATACACCCATCTCCTGTATCAATATTACCACAATACTTTGGTGCTGATTCATATGTATTACGATTCTACAAGTATTGTGATTCGTTATTGTGATTTTTGTTAACTTTTTGAACACTAGACAATGGAAAAAAGTTGAGTCATCTAATTCTAGGGTCTTTTACTTTGGAAAATATCTAAATTAATACAGTAAAATGTTTGATTATCAGCATGTATGTAGTCAGCGATGTCCTGAAGTCAAATATATCAGGATCATTGTCGGGAATTATTTATTACATTTTTTCCATCAACCCAAATCTCAAATAATTAAGACATTTCCCTCACAAATTTGTGGCATTTAATGTTTAATTTATAAGGAACATGTAATGTTTTAATATAATCCAATCAATCTTATTTCCATAGATGTATTTTGTATATACAGTTCCCTTTGTTAACACCTTATTTTAAAAACGTTTGAATGTATTTAACATAAATGTCAGTATATGGGCGCTCTTCAGTTTTAGCGTCGGCCCATTTGAAAGTGATGACTGGTTTGACCGCATGTTACCACAGTATGATGTTTCCTGTCTGTGACGGAGTTAGCGTGCAGCTTTAGCTATGATGTCTAGCTCTGCTTTTCCTGCAATGTGTGAAACCTAAAGTGTTTCCATCCTTTACTGGATGTGTAGTGTTTATCACGCTGGATTTAACATGGAGGGTGCAGGTCGGATCCACGCCCACCCTTCACCATTTTCTACTTTTGTTGTCAGCTCGCTGTGGTTTGTTTTGGTTAACAGATACATAAAGGATATGACCTCACGTTACTCAGACTACAACAATAAAAGCATTAACTTCCTTCTTCCTCCATATAGACTCAAATGAAGCAAATATATTGATTCTGGCATTAAAAAATCTATTTCAAAATGATAAAAATATATATATATATCACGATTCATAGGTGAATCGTTTTTTCCCCACCTCTAATATAAATATAGGGTAACATACTTTGTCTTTGATTTTCCTCCAGGGCAGCTGACCAACCATGAATTCAACAAGCATATAGAAGAGGGACCACAGGTCATCATGACGGCCCATTTCCTGCAAATGAGGAAACACAAATGTGAGTAATTTCAAGGGTAAAAAAGACCATAAATGGCAGAATGAGTTTTTGGTCCTTACTCACCTTGTTCTTATGAGCATTGATTGAAGCGTATCGTACAGTTCCTCTGAAGCCTGCCACAGGACGAGGCTGAAAGAGAATAGAGATAAAATATAATGATTATAGTAACACAAATAACACAATGTTGGTCTTTGGAACAAGTTTCTGGCTTCTAAATAACATTCATAGGTATCTATAAACTAGGGCTGTCAAAGTTAATGTGATAATAACACAAATTTGTTTTAATGTCACTAATTGCTTTAACGTATTAATACAATCAATCTTTTGTGGTTAGTTGTTACAGACTCAGGTTTAAAGAGTGAAGATACTGGTATCATATGAAACTAGAAAACCTAAAGAATCTAACGGTACCAACATGTAATACTAGCTTGTTACAAAGGAGGCTCAATAACGCTCCAAAATTATGCTAAATTTTGTCAGGAAAAACTGTCATGTCCAATTTCAAAGATGGGTCATTCTCCAGCACAGAGTCCCTTGACCTCTGACCTCCAGATATGTGAATGTAAATGGGTTCTCTGGGTACCCACCCAGAGACATGCCCACTTTATGATAGTCCCAGTCAGTCTGGATCAAGTCATAGTCAAGTCAGCACTCTGACACACTGACAGCTGTTGTTGCCTGTTGAGCTGCAGTTTGCCATGTTATGATCGGAGCAGATTTTTATGCTAAAGTCAGAACCTGGGAGGGTTTCTGAACAATATTTTTCATTGTTTTGTGTTGTTAATTGATTTCCAATAATAAATATATACATACATTTGCATAAAGCAGCATACTTGCCCACTCACATGTTGATAAGAGTATTATATACAATTAACTATGGACTATCATGTGATTAACTGTGATTAAATATGTTGATATTAAAAGACATTTCAAAGTCTGAGGCATTTACAGCTTTTGGGATGGTCACACTGATGTAACACAGCAGTTATGTGAAAGTTCCAAAATCACATGAATTTGGCGTGAGATGTGTACATCTGTGTGCCTTTAACTTAATGTTTATAGATAACCAGATAACCAGATCACTCTAGCGCTGCAAGAGTAAGTTAAAAATGAAACTTGTAAAAAATTGTTTAAAAAATTAAAAATTGGATAATCCTGTTTAAATCAGTGTAAAATAAAATAAAACATAATAGCCAGAGCATTCATTATTTTTGCAGCAGACAGCTGAGACTTCTGTCTTTCGAGTCATCACGTTATTGTTGTTATTATGGTTCATTGACTTATATAACCTTTTAACTAAGCCTGTACAGATTTTAGGTATATGAAGAATTTGAAGATACTCCAAGACAAAACATCACAATAAGCAAAAATACCAAAGTGGGCCCTGGTGACTTCTCTGAGAATAAGTAACTCAAAGATCCCCGATGAATAAGAAAAGCCTAAACAATGCTTAAGGAAGTGACAGAGTACTTACTGGACGGACTTCCTGGCTGGAGTTGGTGAACTGACGGGCCAAACCGAAATCAAGCATGTAGCAGCATCTGCAGGTACTGGCTAGTCTTCCCATCGCAAAGTTAGACTACAACACAGAAATACACAAGGAAAGTAAACTGACCGCCATACGACCGTCACAGATTTACAAAAGTATCAAGAGGTTCAGGTGAACTTACAGGTTTAATGTCTCGGTGCAGGAAGCCTACAGAGTGGATGCTTTCAATAGCCTCTAAAATCTGCTTGCCAAGCCTCAAAGTTGTGGAGATGGAGAAGGTGCCCCGGGTCATGGCTCTGCGCAAATCGGCCAGATTCCTCCCCTGAAGACAGGAAGTCAGTGTTCAGCATGTCACATTATGACGCAGTGATTTGGTGTCAGCAGCAAACCAAATACTTGACTTTAAAAAAAAAAATCCTACTTGGAGTTCCATCACCACGTAGTTGAAACGATCATTTCTGCCGCAGCCCACAAAGCGACACACATGGTCTTTACCTGTCAAAGAAATATAAATATGTACATGAACAAGCTGATCACTGACGGCCTGGCTTGTCATAATAGACAATCTCCATCAATCCCCATATTTCTCAGCATTTCTACTGATAATGACACAAATTTCAGATAAGAATATGTTGCATATGTCGCGGATTGTGAGGGATGCTCTGATACCAGATCAGATATTAGGTCGATACCAACTCAAAAAACTGGATCAATGACAATTCAAATCAATTCTATATTTATATAGTACATACATTACATACTGGAATTTACTGTAGATTCAAGTTTAAGTAAGCAATGTTAAAGTCAGGCCTGATATTGCCTTACACATAACAGAACGATCCCAGTCACTTCCACTGAGGCATACAGCTTATTAATTAAACACTGACATCAGATCATCACTCAGTATCGGCAGATACCCAAAGCCAAGGTATCACTATCGGTAACAGGACTGAAAGAGTTGGATTGGTGCTTCCCTGTTGGTTTTGTGATATATTAAAAAACACTCATTATTTGGGACACTAATTCATAGATACTATCTACACCTTCGGGCTGCACGGTGGTGCAGTGGTTAGCACTGTCGCTCCAGAGCAAGTTCAAATCCGGCTTGGGGCTCTTCTGTGTGGAGTTTGCATGTTCTCTCTGTGTTAGTGTGGGTTTTCTCTGGGTTCTCCAGCTTCCTCCCACAGTCCAAAGACATGCAGGTTAACTGATGACTTTTGCTTTTAATTTGCTTGTAGGTGTGAGTGTGAATGGTTGTCTGTCTCTATGTGTCAGCCCTGTGTTAGTCTGGCGACCTGTCCAGGGTGAACCCTGCCTTCGCCCAATGTCAGCTGGGATCAGCTCCAGCCCCCCCACGACCCCTAACGGGATAAGCAGTTGCAGATAGATAGATAGATAAATAGATAGATAAATAGATAGATAGATAGATAGACACCTCCTTCACTCACTAAATAGTTTAAGAGGCTCTACAGTGTGGTTCTGATACACCAGGGATTCCTACTACTACTTTTGTGGCAAATGAAGATGAAATAAATCACTGCTGCTTAGATCATAAAAATACATTATTCTCTATTAGGGCTGTCCCCAATACGCATTTTTGGGCTTTGATGCTTCGGTGAGAAATATTCAAAGGTATTCAAATCTTCACAACAAAAAACAAAGCATCTGAATACTGATTTTTACCAAGGCAATAGTCGAAGCTTTGAAGCATTCAGCTAAACCCTACTTTCTATCAAATAAAACATTAACTTTCATGTAAAAATCAGAGAGGTTTTACACAGTAAAACACTGTAAGTTTGCCATTGTAAGCCATCACCTACTAGCTAAATTGAAAAAATGCACTATGATGTGGAGGATTGGTTAAACAAATTCTTTGGTGAAATAGTGTTGGATGGCACCACTCACCCTGAAGCTTTTTCAGCACAGCCACCTCCATCTTCAACACCTGTTTGGGTTGTTGAGCAGACTCCACCTTTAAGGCAACAGTGGTCTGACTCAGCTGATCCAAAACCTCGTAGATCTCCCCAAACCCGCCTCCACCGATTTTCCTCGCCTGAAAAGAATCAAATATTTAGTGTCAATAACTGCGGGTGTAGATGAAATCACATTGCTGTTTTTCTTGAACGTGACTTTGTGATTTCACTCACCACTTTCCATCTGTCTCTGACCACATCTGCCACTGACAGGATGTCAGTATGCTCCACAGCCCCACTCATCCTGAGTACTCTCAGCTACAGTCTGCACCTGGCAACAGTGACGCAAGCCTCTCACTGAAAACAGGGAACACATTTTACCCTCTTTTACCCGACGAGCTGAGCTGTGTGTTAAAAAGCTGCCTTTAAAAATGTCATAAAATGCTGTGGTGGTCCTTTTTCTGAATTGCTTCTAACAGACGAGGCCTTAACACCACAAAAACAACACTCCTAGTGTATTTTGTCTGAAAAGAAATTTTTTGGCAATGATTTCAATATTTTTGTTATGAGTAATGTAGGATGAACAACTGCTCCACCTGTCTAAATCTTAGCTACAGTGCTAGAAACATAAATGAGTCCAAAAGATAACAGAAAATATTTCTGTACACTTAGATCCACGCAGTATTTCTGTCCGACATTCATCAGAGCTTAGTATTAAAGAATCTAGCCTCTGTGCACATAGCCTCCTGTAGTGGATATCAGTGGTATTTTATATCCAGATTCCCGTTCAAGAAGTAGAAAACTCATTTGGCACACTTTGGCTATCCAAGTGACCAAATGGAGAGTCCTCCTGGTCCTATCCTGACTAAAACTTTTGTAAAATCTATGTGCTTTGTGTTATTTATATCAGCTTTACCTCAGTTGTAGTCAAGGAGTTGCTGAATGAATTCAGTTAATCAATGGCATCATTGCTATAATGGTGTTGTCCACTGTGTAAACTAGAAAATGTTTTAGGCAAGGATAAAAATGTTAATGTTTCCTTTGGTTTATCATATTTACTCAGACACAGTAACAGTCGCAGTGTTACTGACTGACTGATTTGGATGAATTGTTTTTAGTGTTACCTATCCATAGAGACCAAGATAATACATATAGACCCGGTAGATGTGGAGCTGTTGATTTATTTTGGTTATGTCTATGAAGGAGAATCACACCGTCTTACTTTCTGTGTGAAAATCACTGCATGCTAGTTAGTGGGCGTGCAAAACGTAGAAAGAGGAAGCATTACTTACCATATGTTACTGCTGACAGAAGCGTGTGGATAATGCCCTTTAAACGTCTACAAATGTTAGAGGCTCATTATTGAAATATGCTAACCAGTGCTGGAAAAGATAGTAGCTAGCTAGCTAGCAGTGTTTGGCTCTGTGCCAAAACACAAGCAGGGGAAAGCGCTGCGGCATTCACTGGAATTAAGCGGACATGAAGCGGTCGTTTGAGAGGATTAGCCGCGAGGAAGCTAATCTAGCTGGGTGACGGTGTTCACTGCGGAGGTTGCGGTGGTCCTGTAAACAAGCTAACTAGCTAACTGTTTACTAAAGATAAGCAACACAGATGATCTCTCCTACCACGCTTCGCTGCTCCATTGCGATCCCAGTTAAAATCCAAACAGTCCCCATGCTCCCAGTCTGTTGGTGGTGGTTAGCCAGGTCATTCCGAGCGCTTGTTTACTCTAGTAATGAGATAACAATAGTGGTGGTGGACCATAACTGTCGTTAGCTAGAGTTAGCCAGCTAGCCTAGCCAATGGATGGGGAGTGATACCCCCGTGCTCTGCCTCGCAGCGGCGGTGTCACGTCACAGCGCTAGTCTCGCTCTGATTGGTCCGCAGACTCCTGCATCCCAGAGACACTCGTGTGGAGCACAAACACCATCCTGCAGGTAACACCAGCTCAGGCTGGCTGCATGTGGTCCAAGGAGCGCTGCATCACCAGCACTGCTGGGTCATCAGCAGTCACACTGATCGCCTATTAGCACTAAAACAAACCATCAGAGGAGCAGGGGCGTCACTGGGAATTCTGGTGCACCTGATAAAATATTGATAACCCTTCACCCCCCACAGCTCCTTTCACCACAGCTCCACAGTGATGGAAGAAGTGCTCAGACCTTTTAAAGGGAACCTATTATGTTTTTCCCTTTAGTGTGTTATATAGTTGTTTGTGCATCTTGACAGATGCTGAAAACGTGAGACCCCACATATAACAACATGTTTTGTTAATTTAACAGTTCTGTTCCGATAGTGTGTGGAGAGCAAAGATTTGCCCAAAACAGCACAACAGAGTTCTGATTCAAAAACAGAAAACCCACAAAATCTCTCGTGATTAGTGTAAACAAACATGTAAGACGATGGGCAGGAAGAATTAACAATATTAGTTTTTACCAGTGGCTGGATGAATGAAGTGGCTGCACTGTGCAGTGGTTAACAGTCGCCTCACAGCAAGAGGGTCGCAGGTTCGAATCCGGCTTGGGGCTCTTCTGTGTTCTCCCAGTGTTTAAATTGCCCATAGTTGTGAATGTGAGCATGAATGGTTGTCCCTCTCTATGTGTCTGTGATGGACTGGCAACCTGTCCAGGGTGAACCTATCTATCATAAATAAAATAATTATATAATTATATATTATATATATATATATATATATATATATATATATATATATATATATATATATATATATATATATATATATATATATATATATATATATATACAAATATGTATATAAAATATTCAAATAAATCTATAAATAAATCTCTCTCTCTCTCTATATATATATATATATAAATAAATGCAATTGTATATTTTATATACTATATGTAATATACATAATATATAAAATATACAAATACAAATAGATAAACGTAAAGACATATATAAATATATGTTAAAAAACTAAATAAAAAAATGAAAAGCAACACTATATTTATTTATTTATTTATTACGTTAAAAAAAGTTTTTGTATATTTTATGAAAACATATAATGGATGAGTTCAATAAATTAATCAAGAAAAAAATATTAACATTGATCAGTAATTTCTAAAATCAAATCACCACAATCCGTTTCCGCGTGATGGGCTGAGTCTCCGCCGTCCGGGCGGCCCTGACGACAAAACAAACGTACACGGATGCAGCGCTGGGAGTGGCCAGACGATCGGATTGGACAACAGGATGTGAGTTGAGCTGTTTTGGGGTGAGGCGGTGCGTTCTGGGGTGCACAACTTTCTGCGTGTTTGCGCAGTTTCGCAGCCTCGCACACAATCTGGATAAAGCACAACGCGGCGTTCAGGAACCTGCGGAGCTCGCCAGTGACGCGTTCAAATCAGCGGAAATACCAGAGCAGGCCGCTGCACGGCTCCGTTTCCACACAGTCACCGTTTCTGTGTGGTTTGCTGCGGGGAGAAAGTTGTGGACATTTTCCCCCCTGAAGTGCACGGTGTTTTTTTACGGACACGCTGTGCAACATTAAAGCCACAGCGGTATTAATGCGCTTCTCCAGCCGCTCCGGACTTTGGATTGTGTGTTGGTGGGACTGTAAAGTCGACTGTTCGCCATATTGTGCGCTGTGAAACTCGAGGGAAAGTTGTCAGAGTTATGACATTTGCTGCGCACAGTCCCGTCATGGAGCTGCATGACTTTGATCGGAACCAAAGTGACTCCGTGGAGCTGGACGCGGACGGCTCCGCGCACCACTGATCAGGTAGATATACACGAACTCGTGCTCGCTGTTCTGTTGCCTAACAGCTCCCGAGTCGCTTCCTTATTGCTGATTTTTTTCTCACATAACATCAGTGGCTATCGCTGGGCTGATTGCAACCGTTTCCTGTATTTCTTGTTATGCCAAATGGCAGCTGCACAGTGAGCGCCTCCTTGTTGTTGTTGCCTTCTGAACTTCTTCAGCTCACAGCGTCCTGTCCGCACGCACCTGGACACAGACATGGAAACAACGCTGCTCCACTGTGGAGGACCACGAGTCATGGAAATACTAATAAAACATGTAATTAATTAATAACGAACTGAATACAAATGTGCATTGATGCATACTTCATTATTTGACATTTCAATGGGCAATGAGGGCCACGATCCTGACTTTACTGTCTTTCAGAGGTTCAGGTTTAGGGTGGGAGTGAAGCTACAGATATTACATGAAATCCTATAAATAAAGCAAGAATAAACTAGAAACCCTGATGAATCCACTGCTACCATGACTGGAAAGTGGCTAAATTATGCTCCAAATTTGGGCTAAATTTTGGCGAGGAAAAACTGGCATGGACATTTTCAAAGGGATCCCTTGACCTTTGACCTCCAGATATGTTGATGTAAATGGGTTCTATGGTACCCACCAGTCTCCCCTTTTACAGACATGCCCACTTTATGATAATCACATGCAGTTTGGGGAAAAAAACATGCACAAAAACGCAGTATAAATATGTTATTTTCACCTAAAATGGTGTATTTGAATATTTCTGCATACTGGGGTCCATAACCAGTGTTGAATCCCATAAACTGGGTCTCAGTGTAAAGCTGAGACTCTGGTGGATCCAATGAGTCCAACTGGATTCACATCTGATGATGTTTGTCCCCATAGGAGCCATTTCATTGATCACTGTATAAAATGACCTGTGGTGACGTCTAGGATAATCACAGCCTCATGAAACTTTACAGCCACATACTAGAGACCTAATACTACTACTACTACTACTACTACTACATCCTGGTAACTAGAGACCTAGAGCATTCAGAGGATGGATGACTTATATAGCTAGATTGACAATAAGGAGGTTTTTGAGCAGTTTACACAACATAACTGCTCGCCATCCAATCGCTGAAAAATGCAATTCTTGCATAATGTCAAAAGTTTTTGACTCCAAATCACAGCATGTCTTTTTTATGGTGATCCTCAAGGTCTTGGTGTCTTAATGTGGTATTTTGGAGGGATTATTGATCATTTTTATCGATTCTCAAGAGGTAAAAATTGTTAAATTTAGCACCAAAACTGAATGAAAAATGGTATCAATCCAAAAATTGCTGCAACAACTTATGAGACATAACAGAACATGGAGATGACCATCATATACTTCTATCATAATGTTCTAAACCCTTATGCACTTTTACAGTTTTTTACAGGCTTTCAGATGATGTTCACCACTTCTATGTGACATCTGCTGCTGACCTGCTATCTGCCCCTAAAGACCCCCTGGACCCCCTATAAAAGACAAAAACTGGTCTATTGTGGGTCTCAGAGGGTTAATTGATTAATAACTAATTGTACAATAAAAAGTAAGCATTAATAAATTTGTTTAAAAATAGATTTATTAATCCATGACTAAATTAATTAATTAATTAACACTAAAAAACAATTTAAAAATTCATTAATGAATTCCTAAATAAAATGTCTAAATCTATTTGAAAAAGCAGTTTAAAAAGAGAAATAAGTGGATTCACAAATTGAATCATTAATGTAATTTTAAATGAGTTACTTAGTCTTTACGTGGTCTTCCATATTTGCGCTGGTAAAACAAGGTAAAACGATGGAAATTAGCCACCTGGGATGTATTTATTTTTGAATTTATTATTTATTTAATTGTACTTTTTTAAAATCCCCTTTTAATACAAACTATTTATCGATGGATTAATATTTCATTTGTAAATTCTTTTTATAATTCATGTTTTTATTGCACAAATTACTTTGTGATTTAGTGTATTTATTAATAGGTTCATTTCTAAACCAGTGTATTTTTAATTGCACAATTACTTATCAATTAATGATATACATTTTTCTATTTCCATGACTTTTGTGGTCCTCCATACTTCAGCGCTTAACAGCTGACTGATTTTCACTTTACTGACTATTTGCTCATGTAGGCCTCAGTTTCCTCTTTGTTGCATACGAGTGAAAGGCGACTGTTTGTCTCCAGAGAAAGAGAAAGTGTCTAACTCCTCCTTCTTCTCTCAAGGTCCGGCACCATAAAGAGGATGAGAAGAAAAGACAACAAACCTCAGATTTGATTGTGGAAGGAGGGTTGCATGCTCCCCACCCTGCACTTTCCTTTGGGATTTATATTTCCTCCCAAATACCTCTTTACACACACAGAACTCCTCAACCACAGGCAGCGACAGCACACTACGGAGGCATTTGCATCCTCAGAGATCAAGATTGAGACTCCAACAGCACATTTATAATATTACTATGAGTCTTCCTCCTCAAGTGAATGCTGACAAGAGCGGCAAGCATCGGGCTGCAACCATGAAAGAGCCTGTGCAGCATTCAGGGGAGGTTTATTATGGTATGGGACCTCCGGCGTTAGAGTCGAGCCACAGCGACTCTGCTAGCAGCTCTGGCGTTTACAACCCTGAGAAAGGGCCCCAAAGTCTCCCGCACTATCAACAGGCTGCTCCAGTAAAGTGGATGCACCAAGACTCCGTGCAGGCCCCAGGCTGGTCTCAGGAAGCTCCTGTTCCAGCCTGGGGGCAGAACTTTGGTCCCTATATGAGTGGCGTGAATGTCAGGGGTCAGATGGCGTTCCACAAAGGGGTTCACGAGGGTGTCGCGCTGCCAGTGGGGGGAGAAAACCAACTGCCGGGACCTGTTGAGGTTTACAGAGATGCCACCCAGGCTCAAGCTCAGGGGAGGGGGCTTGAGTGGGAGCAGCACACCGCGGCGGCCACGATGCACCAGGCTCAGCTGCAAGCATATCAGCATGCTCACAAAAGCGTGGAGCTCCAGGGTCAGCCCCACGCGCCTCCTCATGCTCTGCAGGGGTCCATGCTGCAGCCCTTCCAGACCACATTTAGGCCCAGCAAGCAGCAGTTTTCATCAGGTTACTACTCAGTATTTCCAGGCAACAAGGGAATGCCGAGTCTGGCGTACGGCGAGCAGCCTAAAACGCAACAGCAGCTGCTGCACCAGATGCAGCAGCAGCAACAAATGCATCATCACCATCACCAGCAGCAGCAGCAGCAGCAGCAACAGCAGCAGCAGTTGCAGCAGCAGCAACAGCAGCATCACCTCCAGCTGCAGCAACGACAACATTTGCAGCAACAGCAGCATCAAATTCAGCAGCATCAAATGCAACTGCAGCTGCAGCAGATGCAGCAGCAGTATCACCAGCAGCACATCCAGGAGCGACAACAACAAATTCAGCAAATGCAACAACAGCAGCAGCAGGTGCAGCAACAAAATGTGCCACAGCAAGATGCGACGCAACCGCAGGTGCAACCAAAACAGCAACAAACCCAAAACTTTGTGACTTTTCAGCCTCCTCAGCCGGGTCCACCGGACACCGCGCCTAAAAAGGAGGATGTCCAGTCAGTGGTGCCACAGCAGGAGGCTCAAACCCTTAATGCATCACCAGTACCTGATCCATGCCCCGAAAAGGTGGCCACAGAGCCTTCAGATGCACCGCCGGCTGCCCCTCGGCGTTCACGACGCCTTTCCAGAGATGGGCAGTCCCCGCTGGGACCCCCTCCGACAAACATCTGGTCTCAAGCGTCCAAAGATCCTCCGCCATCCCAGAACGGAGTAGTGGCCGCTCAGGCCGTGAAAGGAGGGGAGGTGACAACAGGAGGCGTCATCCGTAGGAGGAGGAGGGCGTCTAAAGAGATCAACCTGGAGACTCTGGCCCAGAAGGCTTCAGAAATGGAGTCCCTGCCGCCTAAAATGGTCAAGGTTAAAAATCACTCATTACACATTATTTATACAGATTTTACAGCGTTTATTTTCATAAAATGGTCACTGTATTCTGACAGTAGAGCATGAGACAGGTCTGACTGAAAGTATTCACTGTTACCTCAGGGGGAGGAAGTATCGTATGTAAACATGATATTAAATCAGTAAATCAAGCATACACATTAGATTTGCCTCCCTGGTTCCATACAAACGCACCTAAAATCACTTGTCTGAATTAATTTCCAATTTCCTCAATTGAGGAAATGCTAAGCACCGCCCGCCAGCAAGATCACAGCCAATAGGAGAGCTCTCTTTTTGAAATGCCCTGTGATTGGCCAGTCTTCCATCACAGGTTAGATATTTTAAAGCCTGAAAACAGAGCCAAGAGGAGGTGCAGAAATCTAGGTTTGTCTGAGAACACTTGAATAATAATATGCTGAAAGATTATCATGGATTTTTTTTTTTCCCCAGTAATGTCAAAATATACTACCAACTGCCGCTTTAAATACTTGCCTAGTTTAGTTGAGGAAGAACGGTGAGGGCAGCTAATCGGTGCACAAAAGGGCAAATTTTCTCATCTGGCAAAGTTGGCAAGCAGCTACGCAAAGAGGAAGGACCCTGTTTGTATGCAGAACTTCCCTATGGTCTACAAAATCCTTTTCTTAGGTCTGTTAACTTGATTCCCACAGCTGTCGAGCCTCAGCTATAGCTGGCTGTTTAACTGTCTGTCATAATATACAGATACCAGATACTAGTATGATTACTGGTGCGACCTGAAAAACGGCTATTATTGAACATTTTAGATTTGCAAAGATAGCTCTCATTTTATAAGAAAGTTGATACTCTCCGTGCTGTTATTCAGGATATATGTTTAAAGTGGCACACCCTCTGGCACTGCTTCTTTATTTTCTTTGAAGCAACTTCGGTAAACAGAGACGAAGCGCAAAATCTCGTTGAACTTAAGTTTTTGTCAGTTTTTGCTCAGCACAGGGACGTTTCGTGCTCTCCCCTCGGGGGCTTATCGGGCCCGCGGTAGGTTTCTGTGCACGCTGGATGTACAGTTGGAGCGGCTGCATGTCTGCACACCTCCACATTCCTCACACTCCTTCCCAGTCATTCAGCAGAGCGAGGGAGCGGCCGGCTGTCAACCTGCACAGCTACACTCCTGACACACACCAAACAGGTTTAATACTGCCGTTCTCAACCCACAGCTGGTGTTTTTGTGGTTAACAGGCAGGACTTTTGTGGGTCAGAAGACTCAAATGTCTGGTACTTTGTTTGTTCTGTGCCTTAAGTATAAATCATAAAATTATGTTTTGCTGCCACTAGTAGAATTATTTAGGATTGCGGACATTTTTATCAGCTTGGCCAGACATACCAGGGAGGTTTGTGCTCGACTCTGAATACTACAGAATTATGTAGTAATACCAACTCAAAAAGAAGCAGCGCTGCAGATTTTCAGATTTTACTCGTAGTCGTTAAAATCTGACAACTTTCTGCTCCGTAGATGCAACATTTAAAGTAAAGTGACCTCTAATTAGTTATTAATTCTCAATTATGTGATTTAGAGTTGAAACAAACTTATGTCGACAAACTTAAAGAGCAACAATTTTAATAATTTCTCATTTCAGACATTTAATCAACCAAAAAATGCCACATTTTCGCTGATTCAGACGTCTTAAATGTTAGGATTTGCTGCTTTTCTCTGTTTTATATCATTTTAAATTGAAAATATTTCAGTAACAAGGCAAGCGAAGATGTCTGGTTATTCGTGCGATGCTATTTTTGACATTTCAAAAAAAAAATTTCACAGACTTTTAATTAATCAAAGTTTATTAATTAATTTAATTGTTGATAACTAGTCAATTAATAGTTGCAGCTCTAGTTTATATAATTATATATTATTAATTACATATTATCTCTAATAAATTTAATTTTAATTAAATACAACATATATATTTTCATTCAGGAAGAAAAAATAATTAAATAATTAAAGTTGTAGTTGATGTGAAAATGAATCAGACTCTGTTTCGTGGTTTCTCAGCAGGAAGACGGTTCCTCCAGCAGACAGGCCACCATGGTGCCTCTGGTTATCCCCGTATCGGTGCCAGTCCATCGGAGTCAGGTGGATCCTCAGGGCGGCTGGACTCAGGGCCGGCTCGGCCAGGGCGAGCGGCCTGCAGGACAGTCCGACCGCAAACCGTCTGTCATCGTGGCTCGTCGTCGATCGCTCAGAAACAACATGAGTGACAGCTTCGGGCAGGTTCGTACTGAGAGGAGATGACGTTGCTTTGATTGTTGGTTTATTACTGATATGCTTTCTGTCAGTGGTAGTGTTGAAACCACATTATCAGCCTGTTAAGGTATCAATATTAGTAAGTATTCAGATCTGCCACTTCAGTTAAAGTTGCAATACAATTAAACAAATTTGTGTTACGTTATTATGGCATTGACTTTGACAGCCCTACAAATGAAACATCCACAGAGCCTTGGGGAAGGTGCTGAAAAAAAAATGGTTATGACTGTGAATTAATCATTTTAAAAATGTTGGCGGGTCCAAACTGAATGTTTTGTTTGTCTCTGTGGACGATACCTGATGTTTGGTTCCCACTGCTTGCAAGGCTTGTGAGCTGACGTTGGGTCATCAGTTAGTGTGGAAAAAAACGGATTAATGGCTGAGATTCACAATCAGCGCCTGGCTCCGACTTGTTGTGAAGTGAATGCGATGGACCAGGGGAGGGAGAACGAGACAGCTAGTGGCTGAATGTTATCAATGTTATCAAAAGCACCTTTTAAAGAGAGATTTCTGCTACCTAAAAATCACAGGATGCTTTAATGCATTAAAGAAACTAGTGGTGTTAAAATGAATTTGCGTTAACATGTTATTACTAGCTGAGCTACTACAACTTAAAAATCATGCTAACTTTGACAACACTTCTGTTGTATTTTATAAAGGGATGGTAGTGTTTGTATGTCAGATCTTAAAGGAATAAGTTGGCATTTTGAGAAATACCATTATTTGTTTTCTTGCTGAGAGTCAGATGAGAAGTTCATTACCACTCAGCTCAATATGACACTACAGACAGCAGCGTGTTAGCTTAGCATAAAGAGCTAGCAGTTTGCATGGTTCTCTCCAAAGGGTAACAAAATCCACCTGCCAGCACCTCTAAAGCTCACTAATTAACCCATAATGTCTTGTTTGTGTATTTCATGTAGTTAAATGCGATACTATTTCTTGTTTCCAGTCTTTAAGCTATGCTATGCTATGCTATGCTAAGCTAAGCTAAGATAGCTGGTTGTTGAGTTCATACTCGCTACCTTGAATTAGAAGTGTAAGTAGCATAAAATGAAAGTACTAAAGTACAAGTATCTCTCATTTTAACCTAAGTACAATATGTAAGTATTTGTACTTGTGCCCTGTAATTATCAGTTTGCACATTCCACAGTGAAGCGTTTATAAAGGTTGTGGTTGTAGATGTTTATTCAGATTACGCGTTACGTAACTACCTCAAAACCCCGTTGAGATGCAGGTCTGTGGTGAATTAACCAACCGCAAAGTTCAAGTTCTCATGAGCAGAGCGGCCTTTAAGATTTTAGCCCAGGAAAACATCCACTGGAACCAATCTGTGGCGTGGTTCAGATGATGGCGTGACTCATTGACTGTCCAAAACAGTTCTTTTAAACCGGGTGTGTAGGTTCACAATGAAGCCTGGTTGAACAAGCACACAATGTACGACTGTGACACAGTTCTTAAGAAAGTAATTTTGGAGGAAATGTGGGAGTACGTCCATTCTGAGCTCCAGATAATGGGACCAGCGAGTGGTGCTTTGGTCCAGTCAGCTGTGGGAAAGGTCAAACTGCAAGTGAAACTAAAATAAAAATATGCAGTGAAAAATCTTTTTAGTGAACTGAAAGTCAATAAGAAAAATATCCTTTAAGAAAAACTAAACTGAAATGATATTGCCTGGTCTATATATATATATATATATATATATATATATATATATATATATATATATATATATATATATATATATATATATATATATATATATATATATATATATTGCATAAAGCAGCATATTTGTCCACTCCCATGTTGATAAGAGAAAATACTTGATAACTCTCCCTTTAATGTTAATTTTGAACAGATGAGAAAATCACAAACAGCAGTGACACTATTTCACTATTTTGGGTGACTGTTGTCCACCAATCGGAAAATCGGGGGTTTGATCCGGTCACGTGTCAATGTGTCCTTGAGCAAGACACTTAACCTCAAATAGCTCCTGAAGGCTGAGCCATCGGTGTGTGAATGAGCATTTACATTAGATCCTGATGGGCAGAGATGGCAGCATCATGTGAAATGGTGTAAAGCGCTTTGAGTGGTTGGACTAGAAAAGTGCTATATAAATGTAAGTCCATTCACTATTTATTTCTACTAAATATCATGGATGGATTTTGAAATGTGATCATCAATTAATTTGTGATTAATCAAGATTTTAATTGACTGACAGTTAATCCTTAAGATTTTCAGGAAATCAAACCATGTTTTTGATATTTATTGTCAGTATTTTTTCAGCAATCACCATTTAATGTATTTAAATTCAGTTATTAGCTCTCTTACAGTTTTCATTGTTGAATTATGTTTATAATTGTATCTCATTGATAATAACCTCTCCTAACACAGTATCAGAGCCGTTATTAATAGATTTCAAATAATAAATATATACATACATTTGCATAAAGCAGCATATTTACCCACTCCCGTGTTGATAAGATTATTAAATACTTGTATTATTATTGTGTATTAAATTACGATTAATCATGGACCATTATGCAGTTCTAAATATTTAAATCGGCTGACAGTCCAACTAATGATAAGTTAACATTTAGCTGTGATGGTTGTTTCCGATGCTAGTTTATTCTTTGGGTGCCCTGTCTTTCTCGATTAATCACAATTAAATATTTTAATCGGTTGACAGCTCTACTAAATGTATAAAAACTAAACCTGTCTGCTAGTTTTAGTTTAATCGCACTCTTACGTTTAAACACACTCACACTGAACTAAAATGACATACAAATACTAAAAATTAAAATAAAAACTAATTGAAAATTGGTTGATTTGGTTTCAGAAAACATTTTCTGAGCAGCTACTTTGTCAGAAATTCACCAGAAGAGCGACCGATCTGTCAGCTTACAATGCAAACAAATTGAAGTTGTTTTATAAAGAACTCAGTCAATAATATTTGCCATCTGATTATGTGCCTGGAGTGAGTAGTTCTCCACACAACAATGGGGAAAGTAAAGCACTGTTGCTGACCGTCACCTGAAGCTCTTCATCTACCAGGTGAACAGGTGTTTCATTACTTTGTGCCTTATTTAAAACAAGCACAGAACTACATAACTGATATGTATTGATTATGGGGGATTAAATAACAGCAAATGCAGCAGTGAGTACATGATGCTCAGCTGCAGCAGAAACAAAGTAAAGGTCTGATGAAAGCCTCTCTCTTCCGTCTAGGACGGGGAAGACGATCCCGGGCCGGACGAGGATGGAAAATCCAAATTTAAGCGTCGACCTCGTCCCGAGCCTCTCATCATCCCTCCGCACAAACCCTCCACCTTCATCCCCCCGTCGCTCTACTCCAGCATCACTTCCTACCAGAGCAACCTGCGCTCTCCAGTCCGCCTACCCGACAATCCCCTCACCCTGCCGCCGTACACGCCTCCACCCATCCTGTCTCCGGTACGCGAGGGCTCTGGACTCTACTTCTCCGCCTTCCTGACCAACATCGCAGTGAGCAACCAGATCCTGCCACCGCCGCCTACGCCCAAATCTGCAACGCGCAGCCTGTTGCGCTCCAGTAAGTCTTAGTTGTTGCTTCTAGTACGATCTCAGACTAATTCTACTAATGTGTTCTCAGATCATTTCTAAAAGTGAGATTTCTTTTTGTGTTTTCAGCAAGTTCAGAAATCACACCTCCTGTTCTGCCGTTGATCACTGATGCCACACCTGCGAGCCTCGAACCGTAAGCACTGTCGCCTAAACGTGCCTCAGATTTCTTTTTTTTAAAATCATGCTTTTTATTGTTTCCTTAAGAAGAATTACTACAAAATAAACCATAACAAATAAATAGTGTGCATATGATGACTAACTGTAAACAAGTACAGTATTCAAAAACAAGGGAGTAAAAAAACAGTAATAATGACTAAATAAATTAATACATTGAATACAAAAACAAGTAACAAATATGTAACAAAAGTAAAAATATATGTAGTAAAAATTTAGTAATAATAATAACAACAATAATAATAATAATAATAATAATAATAATAATAAAGGAATACTAATTTTAAAAATAATAAAGTATTATTATTATTATTACTATAATACCAGGTTACCAGCAACTACTTATAGCCCTACGGTCCCACCGTCATGGGAAAAATGGTAATGATAAATAAATACATTATAATAATGCTAATAAAATAATAATAATAATAATAATAAAGGAATACAAAATAATAATAAATTAAATTCAAACACCAGACCATGCCAGCACCTACTTGCATATACAATACTCACCACCTGCTGCACTTTACTTATTACCGTTACTGTTACTTATTTATTTTATTGTCAATTTTCTTCATTGCACCTTATTTCATTCACTGCACCTTCTCTTTTACTTTTTACTGTACTGTATTTATCTGTACTGTTGTTGATGCTGCTAAGACACCCGAATTTCCCTCCGGGGATTAATAAAGGTTCATCTTATCTTATCTTATCTTATAGCCCTGTGTTCCCACCGTCACATTTACAAAGGAATAAATAAAACAGAATATAAAGGTCTCTGAGGTTTTTCTTTTTTTTTTTTTAAATCATGCTTTTTATTGTTTCATTCCGAAAAAAATACTACAATAACCTAAACCATAACAAATATGGTAATATGTGCATATGAGAACAGTTCGCAATTGTAAATTGAAAAACAAAGTATTCAAAAACAAGGGAAAAATGCTAATAATGATAAAATAAATACATTAAATTATAATTATGCTAATAAAATAAATGAATAAGAAATAAAAATAAAACAGAATTTAAATTAAAAAAAATAATAATGACGATAAATAAATAAATAAATGGATAAAATAAATTCACACACCAGATTCCCAGAGCGTACTAGTATCCATGTGGTCCTGCCCTAACAGGACACATATGCACCACATACTGTACTGTCTGTTTAAGGCACGTTTACAGAAGAGTAAATAAAACTAAAAGGCCTCTGACCTTTTAAAAAATAACATGTATGTATTCTGCTTTTTTTGTACTTGTTCAGACGTATCAACATCGGACTACGGTACCAGGCAGAAATCCCAGAGTTACAGGATCAACCTTCCTCCCAGTTTGACCAGCACAAGGCCGACTTGGTCTGGCTCCCCGTGGAGGTCTCCCACCTCAAACACGGCGACCAGGAGAGCAGTTAGTACCTCACATCAGTCCGCCATCACTCTTTCTTTGTGTATGTGAGCTTTTTGATCACCATAATTCTTTCTAAATGTCGGCATTTTATCTTGTTGTCTTTGTGTAGTGGAGGATTTGATGAACATGGCTTGCTGCAGTGTGCTCAGGGGCGGAGGAACCAACCAGGAGCTGGTTTTACACTGTTTACATGAATGTGGAGGTGATTTTCTGGTGAGTATAGTGACTCTTAATCAACTTTCTGTAGTTCAGTTAGCAGCAGGAAGACCTCCTTTACACCTGACATTAAGATGTGCTCTGGGTGATCGGATTGCAATCAGATAGTACTTGACCACATGAAAGTCCAAGTCCAGTCCGTGTAAATGCATCCAAAACGCCCTGAAGACGGACGGCGATCTGATCAGCTCTCTGAAGGTGGTCAGGGGCGCATGCTAACTTTGGCAACCCTCCTGAGACTCCCATTTTTCATCGCCCTCTCCTGGTTTCCTCCCGGCATCACAATCCTGTATTTCTCCCGATTTATGACAAATTTTCACACTGTTTTTCTTTTTCGTTATCGTAGCCTGTTTCTGAAACTGTGTATAATCTGTTTCCACCCATATGGAAATAAGATTGATTGGATTATTTACACCAGACGTATAAAACATTACATGTCCCTTTATAAATTAAAAAGCAAATACCACATACATGCTGAAAATCAAACAATTTATCGTATGTATATTTGAATATTTTTCCAATGTAAAAGTCCCCAGAATTGTATGATTCAACTTTTTCCCATGGTCTAGAGTTGGTCTTAGAAAAAAAAAAAAATCTCAATAAATCAGATTATCAAATGACAATACTTAAAAATCACAATACAAACATACAAATTGGGAGATAGGTGACTAGTAAAGTAGTCCTAGTAAAGGGGGTCAAGCTCCTAAAACTGACAGCAGCAGAATTTGTCAAAACCATCTTAAAAAAATGTTCTGATATGTTTTTATTTCCACTGAAACTTCATACTTGTAGTCAGAAGTGTTTATATTCTGTTGTACAGTTGAAGCACTCAAATGAGGAACAATGAGGATTATTCACGGTGATTAATCACGTTGATTTTTTAGGACACGCTGGGACGTTTGATGCTTCAGGACCCAGTTTTCCCCAAAGGTCATCACCTGGCAGATTATCACTACTCAGGTGAGCATCAGCATTACAGCCGAATAAAATCTGTTTCATGTAAATCTGTGACTGCCTTGGTCTCTTCATCTTCCTCCTTCTGCCTCCGATTTCCTAATCTTTCTTTTAAACGTTTCCTCATTCGCTCTCAGGCTCCGACTGCTGGACTGCAGAAGAGAAGCGCTACTTCAACAAGGGGATCTCTGCCTACAGGAAGGACTTCTTTATGGTGCAGAAACTGGTACGCTTGTTAATCTTACCCTGCAGCTTTATGATTCACTGTAATTTAATCTGGAGTACATTTAAATTTGTGCTCTGTATAGCCTTTAAACACCAACAAATCATAAGCACGTTCATAATGATGTATTAGTTGTATGTATTATTAATTAAAAAGCAACTAAGACAAAGTACAGATTTTCGGATGTTACTCTCCTATTGTGTTTGGTCTTGCATTTCTCAGTTTTATATCATATTAAACTGAGTATATTTTTGGGTTTGTACTGACAGAACAAGATCACCTTGGACTTTGAGAAACTGGGACATTTTTCACTATTTTCTTACATTATATAGACGAAACCATTAATCGATTAAATGGAAGTAATGGAAATAATTGTTAGACGCAGCCACACTTTCATCACAGAGCTGAAACTTAATGAGTTCCAAACATTTTAGAAAAACTAGACTGAACACATCACATCCTCTATGTGACGGGAAGTAAATGGATTTATGGGAAACATGGTCATTAACAGCAACGGTGCCACTAACACGAGGCTGCCACTCATCTGAAGCTCGTTCTCATTCACATTGTGTAATAACATGTAGATAAATTAGGGCTGTGAATCAATTGATTGTACCTTTAAGGGAGATTTGTCAACTATTTAATACTCTTATTCTATCGCATTGTAAACTGACAGATCAGTTTAGTTTTTATACATTTAGTAGGGCTGTCAATCGATTAAAATAATTAATGTGATTAATCGAGACAGACAGGGCACCCAAAGAATAAACTAGCATAACAAACAACCATCACAGCTAAATGTTAACTTATTATTAGCAGGGCTGTCAACCGATTAAAATATTTAATTGTGATTAACTACATGATGGTCCATGATTAATCACAAATTTTTCACAGTTTTTATCTGGTCAAAATGTACCTTAAAGGTAGATTTGTCCTTAATACTCTTATCAGCATATGAGTGTGCAAGTATGCTTTTTTATGCAAACGTATGTATATATTTATTATTGTAAATAAATTAACAACACTAATCAATGACATATATTGTCCAGAAACCCTCCCAGGTTCTGACTTTAGCATCAAAAATCTGCTCCAATCAGAACAAACTGCAGCCCAACAGGCAACAACAGCTGTCAGTGTGTCAGAGTGCTGACTTGACTATGACTTGATCCAGACTGACTGGGACTATCATGAAGTGGTCTGTAAAGGGGAGACTGGTGGGGACCCTGAGAACCCATTTACATTCACACATCTGGAGGTCAGAGTTCAAGGGACCCCTCTGAAAATGGACATGACAGTTTTTCCTCGACAATAATTTACTGCAAGTCTTTTTGAGCCTCCTTTTAAGATAAGATAAGATGAACCTTTATTAATCCCCAGAGGGAAATTCGGGAAATTGACCAACTAGCATGACCTGGTTGGTACCGATGGATTCTTTAGGTTTTCTAGTTTCATATGATACCAGTATCTTCGCTCTAGTTTTATAACTGATCCCACTACAACCTAAAAATCACAAGAAGCAGCATTGAAACAAATTTGCGTTGTTATTACTGCGTTAACATTGACATAAATGATTCAGTCACTTTCATGTAATAGTAAGATGCATCCCGCACAGCAGCATCACAGTGGAAATGGTTAATTAATGATATTAAATTCTGCATGTTTATGTTTTTTATATATATATTTTATTTAAAGGTGCAGACGAAGAGCGTGGCTCAGTGTGTGGAGTTTTACTACACGTACAAGAAACAGGTGAAGATTGGCCGAAACGGGATTTTAACATTCGGTCCTCCAGATTCACCTGTGGAGAAACACATGGAGGCTGTGGTGGATGTTAAGGTAGAGTGGAGTCAAATGTGCCGCAGTGATGTGTGGTGAAGTATTAAAATTACTCAGTTAATATAACAGTATGTGTTTGCTAAACAGCATTTTCATAGACTGAGTGAAGTAAATTTGTGAATTTCATCTTTTAAAAAAGGACACCGAATGGTGTTTAAATTAAAATTTTACGCATAGTTGTGATATTTTGTTCAATGATCTTGTAATTTTGTGGTTGTTACAGAGTTCACAGCTGTCAAAATTCACTCAAGGAGAGACGGACGGAGACGACAAGAGGGATGTTTCTTATGAGAGCAGCCAGCAGGCGAGGGTCGCTCAGTCACTACAGGCTCATGACTATGTCAGTGTTTCACCTCACATTCTCGTATCTGCACCGTCTAGGCCCTGTTCACACCTGGCATTAGCATGCACCCCGAATGATCCAATCACAAGTAGACAGCTTTAGGTATGTCTGGTCACACCTGGCTTTAGAATGCGTGTCCACGTTTTGAGTGACCACTTGATCCGATCTCACTTCCCCGCTCAATACGCAGATAAACACGAAGTAAACACATGGCTAATCCAGCAGACATTGTGACGTAAGATTACAAGAATGTCAGTAGTAATATCCTACATACTTGTGACATGGCTACATTTTATTAACATCAAAATAAGATGTTATGGTCCCGGCGGTCCACGGGGACCTCAGTTACCACAACACTGCTGCCTTTGCCAGACAACAGCGATGTACAGAGCTTCAGAGATGGGCGTCAACTTCGTGCAAAGAACTGGAACAAAAACACTGATACATCTCTGACAATATGATAAGATGATAAAAATGATAATAATGCACTTTGCGTGCCCTGTCTGATAGTCTGTAGATATTTAGCTTATAGATAAGAAAGAAAGTCTGAAAGATCCAATCTCAGTGCGTCTTGAGTGCGTTCACACCTGTACTTAGAGCTGTTCACTTGTGATCCGATCACTGAGGACACAGCTTAATACCAGGTCTGAACAGGGCCTTTTAATAAACGGGACACAGGCACACAATTACTAAATAGCCTTAATAAATTAATAAATAGCCTTCCTTCCACTGATGTGTGAAGTGACAAACAGCATAACAATCATCTGCTTTTGGTGCTGCAGGCCGGGACGGTGCTGGTGATCAAAGAGCCGGACACCGTGAATAAGGAGGTTCACCACCCGTCAGCACCTCACAGGCCTCCAGCTGAGCCTGCAGCCAGGAAGAGCAGAGCACCGGCGAAGCCCCCGCCGGATCCTGACGCAGTATTTCCGTGCAAGAAATGTGGCAGGTACGTCAGAATCACCAGAGATTTGTCTTCATTTATAACAGACTGTGATTCGATGTCTTGATTTTGCACTAAATGGTCCTGTCTTCTGTTTTCTTTCTTTGTTCTGTTTTTTGACTCACCCTGTGTTGCAGCCTCACTAATGTTTGTGAGACTACAACAGTAGGCTTGCTGCAGTAGTCTGTTACTGGTGATACACGGTGGTTGGGCACACACCGATTATATTACGTACACACTGTCACTGAAATAAAACCCATTTAGATCATTTTGGCGTATCGGTGCTTTGTTATTAAAGGACATAGTTGGATGGACGCTACAAACTGAAAATGAAACACATACAGGACGAGAGAGATTTGACAGACAAGACGATGGCGGAGGATTTGGTGTTGAAACGAAAAACAAAAGCGTCTATTTGGCAGTATTTCTGATTTAAAACCAATGTGGTAAGGAAACCATCACTTTAATGAGGAGGACGAAACGGTCACAGTGGTGGAAACCTGCAGCCCTGCAGTGAAAGCTCTAAGATCACAGGAGACACCAAACACACAGGAAGCGCTCTACACATGTTTGCCTGGGTTTTCTCCGGGTCGCCCGTCCACTTCCCTGATTTAGTGAGGCACAGTGTGGGTGTTTGAGCTGCTGCTGCATGCTGACAGTGACCCTGATAAAGATCTACGTAGGCTGCAACATGTTGGTCATTGTAAACAAATTATTGACAAATTATTTTAAATTTGTGCCTTGCATTTTGTAGGTTTTTGAGATGGTTTTCTACCCATACAATGAGCCCTTCACAGGACTGAATGTGAAATAATGGGTTGGTTTTGATGGACAGATAGAGACTTTGCAATGAAAAATGGCATTATGAAATAAAATGTGGACACGGTATTGTAAAAGTAGAAATTTTTCAAATGCAGTGTACCTCCCTACAGTAGAATTTAGTAGACTAAACCACTGTTGTTGTAATACTGTTGTCAAAATGATCAAAGATAAACAGGAACCAGCTCTGCATTCTGCTCACAATCTATCCTCAATGTGTCAATTATACCATTTATTAATGGTATCAAGGACAGTATTGTGTGTAATGCTGTGTAATTTTCTTCCCGTGCCCTGTAGGGTGTTTTATAAAGTGAAGAGTCGGAGCGCCCACATGAAGAGTCACGCGGAGCAGGAGAAGAAGGCTGCAGCGCTGCGTCAGAAAGAGGAGGAAGAGCAGGCGGTGGCGGAAGCTCGGGCCCGGAAGGCAGCAGCGGTGGCGGCGGCGGCGGCGGCGGGTAATCAGGGAGGAAATGGGAACGGATTGACGGAGGACGCGGAGGGCAGCAGCCAGGAAGAGTCGTCTGAGGGAGAGGATGAGAACGATGAAGACTGGCACTGAGAGAAACCAGCGAGAAGATGGACTGATGGGTGAAAAGAGGAGGCTGAATCAGAGAGGGATGAAAACAAGACATCCTGCCTCACGGAGAGCAGGATAAAGACAAAAAGTGCTTCCTATTAATCTTCACACTCCTTCCTGACATTTGCGACCATCATCATCATCATCAGTCACACTCCTCATCTTCACATATTTTGTATCTTTTAAATATTCAGAGGAAGTTTATTTTTTTGTAAATGCACTTATCCCGTACGCTTCTGCTTTTGCCAATATTGCCTTTTTATATCCTTTTATTTAATTGAATATATGTCAGAATATTACACATTTTCATTGCGTGGACTTATATGATATTTCATGAGATAATCAGGATGCCTGTTTAGCAATAAAACATCAAGATCAAATCACTTAACAGTAGCAGCCCTTTTAAATACAGAGAGTAAGAGCTTGTATTTATCTTTTTCTTAGGAAAATACTGTGCTGAGTTTTGCAGATTTCCATCAGATTTTTAGGTTGGTTGTACACTTATTTTTACAACTAAGGGACCTTTTTGAAATTAATATGTACAAAGAAGTATATATGAGATGGCCATATATTTATGATACTGCATTTTTGCAATGATTTTTGGTAATATAAAAACTAATCATGTCAGCTGCAATAAGACTTATGTGAATTGAAAAGTTTATTAAAATCTCTACTGTAGGAGCGTGTCATGATTTTTTTCAGTCACATAATGCTAGACTTTGTTGATCCAGCAGGTGGAGGCAGTGGTTCAGTATTTCCTTTGCACACATGGTTGTGTGAGGATGAATAGTAGTTCAGTTTTCTGTATAAATGAAGATGAACTTGGCTGAAATACTTTGTGAATCCATTTGTCATTTTACCGTTTTTTTCCCTTGAATCTTAAAATTTCAATCTGGCTTAAAATGCTGTCATTACAGCAAAATATATATCTACCAGGCAAGAAAAAATTACCACAATAAAGTATAACTCCAAATACTGCATTTTACGATGGCTCCATAATTATTTTAAGATTAAAGGCTGGAAATTTGGCAGTGATCAGCAGTGACATAACTCAGCCGTTTGAAGAGCGTGCTCTCAGCAGAGGGAAGCGTAGCCTGTCGCCCTCAGGAGATGAGATGTGAGGCATGTTGGCCTCAGATCCTTTAGGACAAAATGGCCCCGGCTCCCACATCCTGTTGGACCTCGTCAGCTCTCATTTACTTTTACTGCAGAAGCCAGCTGGAGAAGATGTGGAACCACTTCTTGAGCTGAGACGAGTGAGAGGAAAACGTGGCCACATTTAGGGACTGTACAAAAATGATTGGTGTGGATAAAGTGGGATTATTCTTAGATTTCATTTTCAACACCCTTCACGCAGTATTGGTAAAGACTTTACGCAAACTTGTTTTAATGCCACTAATTTAACCATGAAGCATGAAGCTGTAGTTTTTAATGCTCCACTTCCCCACCCTGCCGTCAACCCTCCCATCCCTATCAGATCTCGTGTTTTTAACTCTGCCGATGTCTTTCGTAATGCCTTTTTAATCGCTTTGCAGCTGTTTTTATCTGGGCATTATCTGAGCAATGATGACCTCGTCAGCAGTTTTGAGAGTAACTGTCTATTCTGGACTCCATTGTACACGTCAAATGCAGAATCCTTAAATGTTAACGGCCCAGCTGTGGCTCAGTGAACGCACCAGATCCATTAAGAGACAAGGCTAATAATATCACATACTTCCCTCGTTTATCTGAAGCAAAAGCTACCTACTACTACCTACAGCATCGCCACTAACAGCAACAACCCCAGGACCCTGTTTAACGTGATTCATTCTGTTATTTCTCCACCTTCTTTCTTCACATTGATTCATCGCCAGAAAAATGGGAGGAATTTCTTAAATTTTATCCTTTAACGCAACGCATGTCATACTAGGTTGTTAGTAATTGTTCAGTAAATTTACACTAAATTCTGGACATTTTCAAAGGGGCCCTTTGACCTCTGACCTCCAGATGTGTGAATGTAAATGGTTCAAGTCAGCACACTGACAGCTGTTGTTGCCTGTTGGGCTGCAGATTTTTTATGCAGAATACAGAACCTGTGAGGGTTTCTGGACAATATCTGCCATTGATTTATGTTGTTAATTGATTTCTAATAATAAATATACACATACATTTGCATAAAGCAGAATATTGTCCACTCCCGTGTTGATAAGATTATTAAATACTTGACAAATCTCCTTTTAAGGTACATACATGAACAGATAAAAAATAATTTGTGAATCATGCAATTAACCATGATTATATATTATAAAGTACGGCTGCTCCATGTTGACCTGCTGTCAACATTGTGGATATAGTATTTGCAGTGTAATGTAACCGACAGCGTGATATATTCAGTGTCCTCAGAGAGTCCTTTTAGCTCGGGGCTTGTGACAAAGCGTTGGTATAGGTTTAGAGTGAGGATCAAATGTCCTCCCTGAGTGGTGGAGCCCCATTAGAAACCAGGCTACATGGATACAGTAAAACAGGTTAGGATAGAGGAGAAGATGAAGACATTACACGGACGACTCTGGATCAATGTCACTAAATGTCTCAAAGACAAATGATGAGATAAGTGTTCCTCCTCCAGCATGGCCAATGTTAAATCATAAAGCACAAATGTACATTAAGATTTACGTTCAGCCAATAAGCGATAAAACTTTGATTATTTTCTGGTCGTGACCCGAGAGGCTGCAGGTCAATGTCATTCTTGCAGAGGGTGGGCTGAACAGAAAGACACAGGGGGCACAATATACAGCATGTTCATAAAGAGACTAAAGATACATAGATACAGCACATCTCCATTCACCATCTATACGCTCTTTCTTCATGCATGGGGTTAAAAACAAGAAAATGGATCACCTGCACTGGAAATAACCTACAGTAAGTGTTTACATGGAGTTTCTTTTAAAATGTAAAGATTAACAAGTTTTCATCACAAAGGTTTTAAGAGACTTCTGACCAAATTTGAAGCTGATTGGGTTAAATTTCTAGGAGGAGTTCGTTAAAGTACAGTGCCTAGGAATAGTAAAAGAAACAAACAAAATAAAATTCAAAATGGCCGACTTCCTGTCGGGCTTTTGGTATACCTTCCACAGGCTTTTTTGTGCCTCTCTGCATGTTACAACTGCCCCCAAAATTTCATCCATCGAGGTGAAACGTCGTCGGGGATACACAATAGGATGCGCTATCGAGCCAGTTTGCATCATCTGAGCACGAAACCCATGTCAGAAACAGATTTCCTGCACGTCTGACACGTGTGCCAAATTTCAAAGCTTTCTGAATAGCCGAAGCACCTTGTTTTTGCACTCAGCGTGGAAATATAATAATAATAATAATAATAAGAAGAAGAAGAATCATAATCATAATAATCATAATAATAAAATCAGCAAAGTTGCAAAATGTTGATACTAAACATTTCTGCAAAATGTTCAGTGTCGAAATATTTAATTGGTTTTCTCTACAATATCGTATCTCATAGCAGATAGAATATGATTAAACTTATTTTATGGTTATGCTTTAGCACTCACTGCTCTCAGGGAAAGATGGTGGGTGAATAAAACATATAAACGCCTCATTAAAACTTGGCTGTGGATAAGTCTTGAATCAGTTTGTACAAAACTGGTTTCTTGTATTTTAACTGCAAAAAGAGCAAACTCTCAGAAACATACTGCATGTTGTGTGAACAGGGACATAGCACCGGTGATTAATTGATACGGTGATTGTATGCTGCATCATTAATTGTAAACTGTATCCTCCTCTTTGTAAGCTGCGTCATATTTGTGTACAGATAAATGCAATAAAGACTAACGTGACAAAAAAAGAAAATTCACTGTTACAATTAAAAGAATTTAATAAATGCACATTTCCAAAGTCTGTGAATAATGGTGTTAAATAATCATGATCTCAATATTGATCAAAATAACCGTGATTATGATCGTTGCTGTAATAAAGCAGCGTTCACACTTAAACCAGAAACCACATTATAGGAGAGAAGCTGCTCCTGTATATATCAGGTATAATTTCTCCAGCATTGCTTACATTGAGCCGTCCTTGACGCCAAACCAAAACCGCCTCGCGTAACGACTGTAGAAGCCATAAAAGTGACAAACCACTCAGCTCAATTTCAATGTGCGGTCAACGCCCTTGAGGGATGTAATCTGCCAGGCTGACCTCTTGACCCATGACACCTCTCGCTTCGATTTGGTTATCCGTCTGTCATCTTTACCGAAAGCGTTGTACTGGTTCAGTGGATGTAAAAGAGCGCCGCACTCTGCTGCAGGTCAGCTGCTACTCCATCCTTACACAGTAGCTCACATAATGGAAGCCATCTGTCACTAATTCAGCTGGAGTCAGCAGCGTTACTCTGTCACTGCAATGCAAATGGCCCCCGGACCACGGTCCATTCATCGCCGGTGCAGGGAGGCTGCGATGCCTCAGATATACGAGGAGCTGGTGACTGACACCGGCATGTTTAGTGAGATCTGTAGCACGGTTCATTTTAATGGAACATATAGATCACGGCCTCAATCTACAAACCTACCCTGCTTTTGGGCGAAGAGGCTCCGAACCCTACGGCAAGACGATATTTATTACCTTGTCTCAAATCCATCAAATCCGCTCTGAGGGGCGAGACTGAGCTCCAGCAGCTCACAGAAAATAGATAGAAATGAGAGTGGTATCAATCTGCTCATACCGGCAAGAAAGAGACGAAGCATGTTTCTCAAAATGTCAAACTATTCCTTTAAATATGTCACTGTGTAGTGATGTAATGTGATGTGACGCGAGGGCTGCTTGACACTTCAAGCAGCAGTAGGTGAGATTGGAGTAAATATGATTTAAAAAATGTATTTTTATATTAAATGTCACTACATCCTGACATATATATATATCCTGACCGGAGGAAAACAACCACTCAGAGCTGATCTGGAGTCTGCTGTCTCTGAGCAGCTGTCAATCAAACTAGGCAGCGCTGATCAAATATGAATCAATATTCTGTTACTGTAATGACTATTTCTCTCCTCAGATGTTCTCAGAAACATGTTGTAGTTACTGTTCAGCTGTAAGAGACAGATTTTACTCACAAAAATATCTCATCTCATCATCTCATCAACCTCCTATCCGGGGACGGGTCTCAGGGGCAACAGCTCCAGCAGAGGACCCCAACCTTCTCTTTCCTGGCCCACATTAACCAGCTCTGACTGGGGGGTCCTGAGGCTCCCAGGCCAGTGTGGAGATATAATCTCTCCACCTAGTCCTGGGTCTTCCCCGGGGCCTCCTCCCAGCTGGATGAAAAGTAAAGCAAGACGGTGTTAACCCGGGCTGGCGCTGAAATACACGTAGTGGAGGTAATTTCCAAACAGGCATACGGTCTCTTGCTTTGACATAGCTGTCAGTTATAAAGTAGATCAAGGATTTACGTTTTTTTCTCACTGCTTTCTGAACATTTTCTGACCTCATATTCTCAGAGGTCTACACACAGATACAAAAACACAACAGCAAAAGGTAAAACTCAAAACAGCGCGTTTTCTCAGGATAGTATCTTGTGTTCAAATGACACAAACACCATCATATGAAGAGTCGTCACACTGATACGCTCAATGTGAAACACTAATGAAAGATTTATCAGGACCCTCAGGTGCCTTTTGTATGGTGTCGCTTACTGAGAAATATTTATTTATTTATATTTTTTTTCACTCAAATATAGAAAAAAATACATAAACACGAAGATCCTGGAATATAAACCAAAACTAAATACTGTATACATCCCAACTAATACAAAGTCGGATGTTTACAGTATTCTACATATAGAAAAAAAACAATAGAAAAATTCTGCATACAGTAAAGATAAATAAATACATTCAGCTGCATCCTGTCTTCTGATTCGGTCTGACCACAGGTACAGTAGGAATATACAGTAGTTCCCAATCTCAACATACTTTCTGTTCACACTCACAATACAGTACTATAGTAATTGAGTACTGTATTGATATGCAGTACTACAACACTGTAAAAAGAGCTCTTACCTTACCTACAGGTGGGACAGGTGCTCCTCCTCCCTCATTGGTAGACCATCGTCAACCAAAAGGCCAGAACCTCCTCAGAGATGATGGATTTCCTTCCTCCTCATCGTCCTCTTCCTCTTCCTGTATAAAAGGACATTTACAGTTTTTTACGTTTGCTTAAGCACAATTTTGAAAACAGGGCTCATTTTGTCGAAATGCTACACACAACTGAAACAACTGCAAACACAAACAGCAAACACACGTCAGATCTTTTGCAAAATTAAACACTTCGTTCAAAACTTTTATAATTTGGTCACCGTTTGTCACACATGATTCATAGGATTCACACAGCTGTGCTCAATATAAACCGCTTTTAACACTTCTGCTTTTCCGATGATATAGTCTGGGTTTGATTTTTTTTCAAAAATATTGTTAAAATACTTAAAGTACATGAATATTTTGACCAAACACAACAGACAAGAGTTGTGTTATTCTGCAAAACAAATCTGTCTATGTACCTAATGGGAGATTTGTCGAGTATTTAATACTCTTACCAACATGGGAGTATTTATTATTGGAAATCAATTAACAACACAAACAATGACAAATATTGTCCAGACATCTTCACAGGTACTGCATTTAATATAAAAAGGTTATCTGGTTATGAAGCACTAAGTTAAAGGCACACAAATTTACAAATTTACACCAAATTCACGAGACAATTTTCACATAACTAATCAGTGTGTGACCATCCCAAAAAGGTTTAAATGCCTCTGACTTTGACATTTCTTTTAATATTATCATATTTAATCACAAATAATTACATGTATGTCCAAAATCACACATCTTTTTAATCTGTTCAAAATGTACCTTAAAGGGAGATCTGTCAAGTATTTAATCCTCTTATCAACATGGGAGTGGACAAATATGCTGCTTTGTGTAAATGTATGTATATATTTATTATTGTAAATCAATTATCAACACTGATCAATGACAGATATTGTCCAGAAACCCTCCCAGGTTCTGACTTTAGCATCAAAAATCTGCTCCAATCAGAACATAGCAAACTGCAGCCCAACAGGCAACAACAGCTGTCAGTGTGTCAGAGTGCTGACTTGACTATGACTTGATCCAGACTGACTGGGACTATCATAAAGTGGGCATGTCTGTAAAGGGGAGACTGGTGGGGACCCAGAGAACCCATTTACATTCACACATCTGGAGGCCAGAGGTCAAGGGACCGCTGTGAAAATGGACATGACAGTTTTTGCGCCAAACTTTGCGCCAAAGTTTGGAGCGTTATTTAACTCCTTTGCCACAAGCCAATAATACATGGTTGTACCAATGGATTCTTTAGGTTTTCTAGTTTCATATGATACCAGGATCAACCTGTAGGAGCCCACTACAACCTCCAAAAATCGATTGTGTGAACGTATTAAATTAGTGCCGTTTTGTGAAGTGTTAGTACATTGAGAGAGCTGCTTAAAACAGGAGTCAAATTCCTGGTAAAAACTGATTCTTAAACACAAAACAAAAATGTCTAAAGTACTTAAAATATAAAAGAAAGTGGAGTCTCTAATCTATTCTGCATATGAATTCACTTGTTTATTCAAAGTTTATTAACTCTGAATGTCTTAATTGCACCAAATTCAACAATTCGCATCCTTTTGTCCCCCAGCAACACACCCACAAAGTGCAAAATAGATCAGATGAACGTTTCTCGAGATATGCGAAGGACATACCATATACCGATACTGTATGTAGGCTTACACACATGCAGATATCCCTTAAACTTTATAGTTGACATAATGCAACCAGCAGGTGTGGAGGACGAGGGTGAGGGAGCTTAATCTAACTGAGACACATTTCAACAGAAGGATTTAAATCACTGCTGCAGCGACAACATCAGGGAGGCTGTGCTCACTCGGCCGTCCTCCTCCCTAATAAAGTCCATTTTGTTTATTACAGGAGACGGCTTCCTTTGTTGTGACTCTGCAAAATAAGCAGCTTGGGTGGCAACGCTGCTGAAATCTGAAATTATCCGGGAGTGAGAAAGGTGGTGGCTGTTCGCCCAGCCAAATGCACTCACTCACTGTAAGTGCTCTCAATCCAGTCCTCATTTCCTGACTCCTGCCAATCTTCCCATGAGAGAGCAAGAGCTTTTAGCCTCTCAGTAAGTCACAAAGTCAGTCTGCATAGCCTACAAGGACATTATTTAGTGCTTACGCTGCAATAAAACTGGTTTGCTTGACTAGAAAAGGGGTTAAAGAACACCTCAAAAGCACATTTGCATTGTAGCAGTGACCTTGTGATACGTTTTTAAGCATTTACCACATCAGCATGCTCAGAAGGTGTCACATAGTCACAGGGAAGTGTACTATATATATGAAATGTGCTATAAAAATAAACCTGACACTCATTTGTGGCTCATCATTGAGCAATAAGCTGCCCATAAAAAAGAGGTTTATTTAAGTGTGCTATCAGTGTACTTATCTTAAACTTACAGTATGTATGTACGCTTTCAGATTACAGCATTAAACTTAACAAAACTACAGTCCAGCATACTTGGCTTATACTGAAAAGTACATAGGAAAGTATCAGTATACTTAACTTATCCTGAAAAGTAGTATAAGTATACTTTGCTTGTACTGGAAAGTATACTCAAATATACTTTAAACTTAAATTTTACTTCCAGTAAAAATTATTAAACCAGTAGTTTATGCAACAACTAGTAAAACCGTATACCTGTAAGTTACACCTGTAAGTACAATTCATATAATAGTTGCAGTACAAAATACAACTTGGATGTGAACTAGTTGTGTACTCAAAGTTTCCTACTCTTACATTAAAAGTTTATTTTTATAAACTAAAAGGTGCACCAATTTAGTCCCAAGAAGTATTGAAGTGGTACACTCAGAAGTATACTACTAATACATTGATATTAGTATACTTATTACATAAAGTACACTTTGGAGCATACTTGAACTATACTTGTTTGCTTGATAATAAATGTATGTATGAATTGTAAATTTCCCCACTGTGGGACTAATAAAGGAATATCTTATCTTATCTTATCTTAAATAAACCTGAAGTAAACTAGGCAGCGCTGATCAGATATGAATCAATACTCTGTTACTGTAGTGACTATTTCTCTCCTCATGTCTTCAGAAACATCTCATAGTTACTGTTTAGCTGTAAAATGAGAAGGTCTGTGACCCGGCAGCCATGTTGAGATCAGTTAAGGAAATGCTAAGCACCGCCCATCAGTCAGAGCACAGCCAATAGGAACGTGCTCTCTCTCTGAAATGACCTGTGATTGGTCAAAGTCTCCCGTCACAGGCTGGATTTATTTAAGGTCTGAAAGCAGCCATGAGGAGGTGCAGGAGTCTAGTTTTCTCTCTCAACACTGGAAATACAACATGCTGAAAGCTTCTTATGTTTTTTTCCACAATGATGCCAAAAATAGTAACTTAAACTTAGATATATACGTTATATAAAAACTGTAGACTACCTTTCAGCCTTATTGTCCCACACAAACATCCTCTTTGTCCCACATTGTTGGGATCTGGTCACCCTAACATGAAATGCACTATGAAAATAAACTGGCAGTATCTATTCACTCTTTCTCCATTTGAGGATCATCATCGAGCTATCAGCTGCCAGAACAGCATTCATTCATCTTGTTTAAGCTCGATAGGTTAGTTAACCTTGGCAAATAAAACTCTGCAAATAAACATGTCTATTTAAAAGTCTTAAACTCTCCATCTTACCTCATTCTAAACAGTATTTGTTGAGTAGAAAATATGCTAAATCACTCAAAACAAAGCAACGCTCCCCTGAGCTCACAGTTGATATACATAAACCACATCAGCATGTTTCCTTCAGCACCAGGATGTTCCCTTCAAACCCCTGAGCCAATGGTTTTTAAGCCTGGCCAACATCCCGCTCCATCTCGCCATGATCCATCACCAGATCTGATGGATACTGAATCCGTCATCCATCATAAAGTCATCAGCATGTAGCCTTCTCCTCTCAGAGGGGAGGAGATGTGGTGGCTGCTCTGATTTATCTCTGTGTTTCACTGTATTTTATGCTCGCCCTGCGTTCGCCTCTCTCACCTGCACCCGTCACCCCCCTCCCCACAGGACCACCACCACCACCACCACCACCATGATTAAACAGCCCTCCTGCATCCAGGCGTGATGGAGTGTCGGCCTACATCAGCCGTGGGACAGAAACTGGAGGATGGGTCCTGATTTGTTGAGATCAGGAATCCTTCAGCAGCGTGGCGTTGTGATCGATCCAGGCGTGCAGCCAGAGCGCCATTAGTGAACAAGCTGAGAGCTGCATGATGAGGGCCCGGCTTCTCAGAGGGGCTTTCCTCAGTTTCACATCATTCGTTTAACGCTAACTTTTAGCATTAAGTCATACATTAATGATATGACATATACAGATATTCATGTAAATATAGGCAGGTTCTGAAATTAACTTTCTTGTCTGCCACGCCGAAATTTTATCTGCCACTTTTGAAACTGTGCACTAAATGAAGGAATAACATTTTAGATCTGATGTCATTCAATGCTTGATATATTTTACATAAAACACATTATATACTGTACATGGTAAATTACAGTGTTCGAATTTCACCGTAGCTTCCAGGGGAGTCCTATTTTTCAGGGATAGGAGGATACTCTACACAGTACTACTGTGCTATTGTCATCTATAGTAGTTATTTACATAAGACATCATTCAGGCAATTAGGAAATATATGACTGTATTTTTATTTAAATATTTGCGTTGATAATTCCCTCTCTATTATCCATCTTATGTCGCTTATTCAAACAACTGGATTCACTCAAGTTTCTCGACAAAAAACTACATTTTATGAGATTACATTTGAACACAATTATGATAATGTTATAATTTAGCATTGCCCAACACTCATCTTTACTGAACAGTACCTGAAGGCATCATAATGTAACCCAGTGGCACCTCTGTTAACGTTAATAGCTCCATTATTTAACCAAGTGATACCAAATTAATGGATGGCCTGATGAGGTGATTCGCCACTGACAAATATTTTCCCACATTTGGCGGGTGCACATACTTTTGAAAAGTTGGACAATTCTGTATTGTAAATCGTCTTTTGATTGATCTCATGAAATATTATAATATTTTGAGATAACTTTTTCTGTCTTTTTTGAGCTGTAGGCTGTGATTATTGAAATTAAAGTTAGTTAGTTAAAATGTGATGAGTCTAAAATATATTAAATTTTCACTTTCTTAAATAACAGACAAAAAATATTGAACTTTTTCACTATACTATTAATCACTATTAATATTTTTTTCACAATTTTTTTGAGATGCACCTGAATATATTGTGCATATACAGTATTTTTTACCTGTCTTATTTAAGGGAAACATTCTGCGTTTAGGAGCTTAAACTGCATTTTATCTCCGTCATGTGGAATCATAGACTGTAAATATTAACGTGGATGGAGTCACCCTAACGTCACCCATTGGTTTGTGGACTACAGTTCTGAAGCCTCGAATTTGGCATTTTGGCCGTCGCCATCTTGGTTTTTGGCGGTAGCCATCTTGGCTTTTTTTGCAATCAGAGGTGACATGCAAGGGTGAAGTTAAGTACAACCAAACACTGAACAAGACATTTTTAGGTGACCAAAAATGTTTTAATTAATTAGCTTTCATGAACCGAAAACACGGTGGTTCAGTGGTTAACGCCTCACATCAAGAGGGTTCGAATCCGGCCACTCGTCTGTGTGGAGTTTGCATGTTCTCCCCGTGTTAGCGTGGGTTTTCTCCGGGTTCTCCGGCTTCCTCCCACAGTCCAAAGACATGCAGGTTAATAGTTGACTCTAAATTGCCTGTAGGTGTGAATGTGAGGGTGAATGGTTGTCTGTCTCTTTGTGCCCTGCTGGGCAAATCACTCTCTGATTGGTTAAAGTTGTAAGCCATAAACACAGGGTGCGCTCCTTTTTCTACAGCCGGGTCTCCATCCGTCGAGGAGTGATGATGAGCAGCGACGGAGGAGCATGTCTCTTCAGTGGAGGGGAGAACATTTGCCGGAGAGAGGAGGCGTCACTTTACAGTTTTTCCTCATTCGCTTTGGCTCAGTTCTTGAATGAGAATATTATTATTTTTTCCAAAACAATGAGCTGAAATCTCTGGACAATTCGTTTGTTGTTCACAAACAGATTTGAATTTCTCATTCGTTCAAGCAAAGTGCACATTTTGGCATGTTGTGTGCAAACCACTTGTACATCTTCTTCAACCCGATGAGTCGATTTCATCAGTTGAGCCGTCTCATGCAAAATGATCCACTCAGGTCTCAAAGTCTGTCAGACATACATAAATATCCCATAAATGTCTACGGCGAGGAGGTACAATTAGCTGTTTTCTACTGAACTACTGCAGATTGTTTTTGTGGCATGGTTGTCATTTTGTGGCAAATTATCTGTTCGCTGTGTACGACGTCACACGACAGATCCGAAGTGAATTTTCTGTTTGCAGTACATGTAACACATTGCTAGACACATATGTAAATGTACATTTTTCTGTGTATACAAGTAACTTTTACCTGCTGTTGAAATGGGAATCTAAAAAGCTCAGTGTGATACACTAACATTCTTGTATCGTCCACTAATTATCAGTATCAACAAAAAGTAGCACAAAACAGAGATGTGTGTATCAGGTTGACTACCATTGTAAAAAAAAAAAACGTCTAATCATTTTGAGCAGTACGTCTAACAACTGGTTTTGAAGCATGAATGAAGTGTTTCGGGTGAGTTACTACCTTCAGCAAACATGCAATAGAGTTGTGACGTCCCATCAAACAGTAGTGATAAATGCACTTTAATCTTAGAGAATATTAAGGCTGTTTAATGAGCCTGAAAAAACAGCAATATGTACTTAAAGAGGACGTGTCATGCAGAAAAGAAATAGTCAATTATGAGGTAAAGTTTGTCTCATCTTCATTATCTTGCTGACTCTTGCTTCCAGTATTGATGCTGTATATTGATTCATTTATTCTTCTTTCTATCTGTCCAATATTTTCTGCTCTACAGGGACCATCTTTTACACCACCGAGAATTATCAGGCAACAATAATGTCATTTTAAATATAAAGGCTTATTTAAGTTTCATGTCCATTAGGAGGCTGATTTTCTTACTTAACTGTCTTGAATTATATAAATAAAGTTTGCTTTTATAATCTATGGCATTAAATTTAGAGTTAATGGGCTAATTCAGGCAAAATTACCAGTATAGTGTAGTACAGACACTTTATTGATCCCCTGAAGGGAAATTAAAGTTTTTCACTCTTGTAATTGTTTACACACAGACCCAAAATACATACATACACAAATAGGATGTACATACATTTATGGAGAGATATCAGAGCGAGGGGTAAATGCCCTGAGCAGTTGGGGGTTTGGTGCCTTGCTCAAGGGCAAGAGGCAAACTGGCACCTCTCTAGCTACTAGTTCACACTCAGTACTTGGTCCATTTGGGGACTTGAACCAGAGACCCTCCGATTCCCAAGCCAAGTCCAAGAGTTACCGTTATGCTGTTAAATTAACCGATGGGTTTAATTTTCATCCTCCAGCGTTGCTCTTCTCCGAGTTTCTACGTCTTAAAGTCTTCTGTTTATCAGGTGTTCAACAGAGTTTTCATTTTCTTACACTAAGACGTCTCTCCTGTTTCTCTGAGGGTTTCACGTTTCAGTCCAGCATCTTTGTTGTGACTGGAGGAGCGTCAATACATAAAACATGAAACACCTCTTTCAGAAAGAACACGATCCTGGCTCAGACTGAAGATTCTCACCTTTCTATAGGAAAATAAACGTCAGCGTTTCTCGCATCACTTCAGCGTTTCAAGGACAATAACTTGAATTTGCAGAGTTTATTGCACAACTTTTGAGTTCCTAGTTTCTGTCTTGGACTAAAATCTTTAAAACACAAGATCCTAATTTGCAGAGCGATCTGACAGCAGCGATTTACTGACGGACCCACATTCTCCTCATAACCTTGGTTCATGTCTTCATTTGACACATTTATATGCAGAAATGAAGACGACACCACGTAAATCTTCTTTTAGCTACACTTTATTGTACATTCGATCAATAGGAACATTTTCTCTGGTTCCCGGGAACCATCTAAATCAGACTTATTGTCTCCTGTAATGACCGCACAGAAAGCTGTAATTTCAGTCTGTGCTCGGCGGCCACGTTTAGCACCCAGTGTGTTATTAGGCAGAAAGCAATCGCTCTGTCCAAGAGTGCTCTCTCTGTTTACATATTCAGGTAAATACGCTGTCGCTGTCCATTACACAGAGACGCTCTTGTTCAGCTCCCGGGGCTCTTATTTAAATTGAACTGACAACTCCAATAACGTCCATATCTGGGCTCCAACATAAACACTCATGCTCATTGTCTGAAGCCACAAGGATTTTTGTTTGTAACGGGGTATGGATTTTGGAAACGTGTTATGTAATACACTATCGATGTTGTGAGGATGAAGTGGAGACTATTCTGCACAATCCTCCTTACACCGTCTTCAACTGAGCTGATTAAATGCTTGAAAAAGTTCACTGAATAATAATAATAAGCAGCAGGCTGGTACAAGCACAGCAAGCAAAGATCACAATACTGCAGTAAATCTATGAGGCCATTTTTCCTCCAGCAAATATATAAAATTACAGGTGAAAAATTGTCATCTCTGTTTGTGCTTGTGCATTGCAGTAGACTTGTCTCCTTGATTTTATAGGCTACAGGCACTAAGATAATCATGAAAATGTAAATCAACAGTCTGCTGACTGCAGCGAAGAATGTAGTTGCTTTCAGATTCAGACTATTACTTAACTGATTAATGACTTGATCCAAAATAATTCTATGCATCATCAGACCAGAGCAGAAATCCAGGATGCTTTATTTTAACGGACATCACTGTTTTCAGTCATCTCATATTTAAAGGTACAGTGTGTAAGATTTGGTGGTATCTAGTGGTGGGGTTGCCGATTGCAACCAAGTTGACTACCCCTCCTCGATTGTGGTAACGTGACCCACCGAGTGCAGAACCGTGGTAACCATCTGCACCATATAGGGCTGTCAATGTTAGCGCATTAACAACTAGATAAGCTAGAGTGAAGATACTGACATTAGATGAAACTAGAAAACCTATAGAATCCATTTATACCAACCACGTCATAGTAGCTTGTCATGAAAGATGTTAAATAATGCTCCAAATTCTGGTGAGGAAAAACTGTCATGTCGTTTTTCAAAGGGGTCCCTTGACCTCTGATCTCCAGATGTGTGAATGTAAATGGGTTCTCTGGGTCCCCACCAGTCTCCTCTTTACAGACATGACCACTTTATGATAGTCCCAGTCAGTCTGGATCAAGTCATAGTCAAGTCAGCACTCTGACACACTGACAGCTGTTGTTGCCTGTTGGGCTGCAGTTTGCCATGTTCTGATTGGAGCAGATTTTTGATGCTAAAGTCAGAACCTGTGAGGGTTTCTGGACAATATCTGTCATTGCTTAGTGTTGCTAATTAATTTCCAATAATAAATATATACAGACATTTGCACAAAGCAGCATATTTGTCCACTCCCATGTTGATAAGCATATTAAATACTTGATAAATCTCTCTTTAAGGTACATTTTGAACAGATGTGTGACTGTGATTAATTTGCGATTAATCACAATCAACCATGGACAATCATGCAATTAATCACGAGTAGTTATTGGAATCGATTGACAGCCCTACTTATAACACTACTTCAGGAGCAACAGAAGTCAGACCGTAGCTGGTTGTACCACAGTTTTGCACTTTGCAGCTAATGTCAAGTTAGTGTCGGGGGACAACGGTGGCATTCAGGTAACGTAAAAACTTGAAAGTCTCCTCTCTAGAGCCAGAGTTTGGAGTTGGTTAGTCTGCTCTGGGCTACTGTAGAAACATGGAGCAACATGGTGGATTCTGTGAAGAGGACCCACTCCCTATGTAGAGATGAAGGGCTCATTCTTAGCTAACAAAAACACAATAGTTCATAAATACAAGCAGAATTAGATGGAAGAAACTGCCCACAGCTAACTAGATGTACTTTCACCTCTGCACATTTGCAGTGTCATCAATCATCCGGGAAGAAATATAATTTACAGATCAATTATCCACAAGGTCATTTCAGGTTGATCAAAGTAATCACTGGGGCACAATAAGGCTCAGCAGTACAGCAGCCCATTACTCACTGAATAATGTCCTCGGAGTTTTGTTAAGTGCTTTTGGTATTAAAGTCGATTTTCCATTTTAATGTTAGAATGACGACGCATAGCAAACGCTGCTTGTAACTGATGCGATACACTGAAACCCGATATGGGCGAAGAGGAAGAAGACGATGATAACAGTAAATTAGTGAGAGTGGAAGAGCTAGAGGCCAACCTGTCCACAACTTTGACATGAAATAAACTTTTTTGGAGACATCATTTTTTTTCATGATCATTCACGTTCACATTGTTACTGTGTGATTTGTAGATTATTTGTACAGCTCCACTTTTATCACTCATCATCAACCTCTTATCCAGGGTTGGGTCGCGGGAGCAACAGCTCCAGCAGGGGAATAATCTCTCCTCCGAGGCCTCCTCCCAGCTGGTCGAGCCTGGAACACCTCCCTAGTGAGGCCCCCCAAGGAGCATCCGCTCCAGATGCCCGAACCACCTCAACTGGCTCCTTTCAGTGCAAAAGGAGCAACAGCTGTACACCGAGTCCCTCGCGGATGGCTGAGCTTCTCACCCTCCCTCTGAGGGAGACGCCAGCCGCCCTCCTGAGAAAACTCATTTTGGCCGCTTGTACCTGCGATCTAGTTCTTCGGGTCATGACCCAGCCCCACGACCACAGGTGAGAGCAGGAACAAAGACTCACAGGTAGACCCATCACTCAGTTAAGCTTTTTTTGTGTTTCCCACATTTTCTATTATCATGGTTTTATCTTAGATGGTGGTGGAATGTAACTACCTAAGTACATTTACTCAAGTACTGTAGTAAAGTACAATTATAGGAGGTACATTACTTGTGTATTTCCATTTTATGCTCCTTTATACTCTACATTACATTACACTTCAGAGGCAAACATTGTGCTTTTCACTCCACTACATTACACTACAACTTTAGTTACTTTGCAGATTTAGATTAACACAAAATAAAAGTCAACTAATCAATTACGATGCATTATTGCAAGCTACCCATACAGCAATTACAAAGATTAAAGGAGCAGTGCGTAGGGCCTGGCGGTATCTAGTGATGAGGTTTCAGATTGTAACCAGCTGAAGCTTCTCCCGTAAGCCAAGCATGTTGAAGCGCTACGGTGGCCGACGTGAAACTGTGAATAGCCCTCTCTAGAGCCAGCTGCTGTAACAGTAGCGTAGGTCATTTGGAGCAGAGTTAGGGTGTAGACGGGCTGCACCGTGGTGGTGGTCAGCACCGTCACCTCACAGCAAGAGGGTCACAATGTCAAATCTGGCTTGGGGCTCTTCTGTGTTGAGTTTGCAGGTTCCCCCTGTGTTAGCGTGGGATTTCTCCGGGTTCTCCAGCTTCCGGGTTCTCTGGCTTCCTTCCACAGTCCAAAGACATGCAGGTTACCTGATGGCTAAATTGGCCATAGGTGTGAATATGAGTGTGAATAGTTATCTTTGGTCTATGTGTCAGCCCTGCGATGGGCTGTCCAGGGTGTACCCCGCCTTCACCCACTGTCAGCTAGGATCGACTCCATGGACGGACAGATAGACAGATAGACAGATAACTCTCCTTGTTAAAGCATCTCTGTGAGGACTAAGGCCAGCGGTCGTAACATCAGCATCATTCATATTAACTTTACAAGACGGATGTTACCATCCATCCATTTAATCACATTCACTTTCCTTTTACAACTGCCAAAAATCCTCCACAGTCATCCATCTGCAGATGCTGCAGTCGAGACAAAATGCACAAGATCTCAATGAATCAAATTAGAGAGTGATTACACCGCGATGCACAACAGTAACAAAATTGAATTCAATAGAGGTGCAGGTTCTCATTGATTTTTAATTACTGACATTTATTGATGCCCTGAAAGGCTGAGTGGGCACAAATACGTAGCACATGCATCACATGGCACAGCCAGTTAACATCAGAGGACTGTGAAATCTGCAGTCGAGGTTAAAAAAAAAAGGAACATGCTGCAGTAACTTTCAAGCTCAGCTCTGAAGCCCTGACGGGATTTAGAGATGCATGAATGCATTTCATCATTATAGGCTAAAAGCAACAGAATCATACATCTTTCTGCTGTCAGTAGACTCCTGAATACTGCGTTTGATTTACTTTTTCACCCATGAAACGACTGCATCAGCTGTTTTTAGGGATTAATGGTAAAAGTTTATTATATATATTTTTAGATACAGATTTTATCTGTAACTTGAATATGAGCTCAAACTCTGCTGTGTTGAACATACGATACGATAACAAAAAGGAAAAGTGTGTGAAAATTTCTTAGAAATTGGGAGAAATACTGTGACCCTGGGAGGAAATCGCAATGAAAACAGGAATTTCCCGGGAAAATCAAGAGGGTTGGGAAGCATGGCTGCAGTATGTATTAAAAGTAAAAGTGTGCCATTTGGAACGTCGCCCAAGATGGTGACGGCCAAAACGACGAACTCGAGGCTTCAGAGCAGCAATCCGCAAACAAAAATGGGTGACGTCACGGTGACTACATCCACTTCTTAAACTCAGTCTGGAGTTTTATCCTTTCTGTGTTCATGCAGCTGCATGCACAGCAAGCCCATGTTTTTCTGACCCATCCTCCCCCCCCTCTCTCTCCTCATCCTCCCTTCCTCTGATTCATTAGCAGGACTCGGAGCCCTCCTGCCCTCTTTTACTGCCTCCATTAAAACCTTGCTCTCTCCATTGCAACTCTCCATGGATAGCGAGTGCGTCTGTTCATCATCCCCGCTAAGAGCCGCGGCCATGTTCTATATGCTTCATCCTATCCACTTTATCGTTACTGCCCTGCCCAGCTCAGCTCAGCACTGAATCACATTAATGAAATGTTAATTAAATTCATATAATGTGTGTGAGCCTGTGATTAACACTAGGAGAGGTACACTCTGTCTGAAACTCTTATAATATATCTTTCCTTGTACCTGCTTTAGAGAAAAACAAAACAACTGAAATAAAATACACACTGTTTGACTCAGGGAAATAAAGTGCTCTGCACCTACAGGCTCTGCGCTGCAGCTAATTAAATGCCCCACAAACATTAATTGAGAAGGAGTTCATGTTCATTATTAGCAAGTTAATTAAAGTGTTAGTGGTGGGACACGAATGAAGGTTAAAAGTTAAATGCTGCTGGCGGATCAGTCGTTACAATCTCACATTGTTCAAACATTATTTAAAATTCTAGTGAAGATCCAAAAGTTTTCAGAGATGCCAAACATGTCAGACTGAATTTTAATTTTGAATCATGATGTGTTCAAATATAATCTTGTAAAATTACATTTTTGGTGAGAAGCTTGAATAAATACCACACTGCATTAATAATAATAATAACATAAAATTAATATAATAATGTATTGATGTGTATGTGTGTGTGTATGTGTATGTAGGTATGTATATATAAGCATATGCAGTATGTAATGTAAAATAATAACAATAACTCTTGGGTATGGTCTGAGTATGAGTATGTTTTAGACTTCCACATGAAAAGCATCTCAGGATAACTTCTGTTATGAATTGATGCTATATAAAAATCTATTGAATTGAATAGATGACAATAACAAAGTACAGTAGAGTACTGTGTACAGTACTGTGTACAGTACCTTCCCACCACTGAAAAACAGGGCTCCCCAGAAGCTACGGTGTAACTCCAGCACTGTAATTTACCATGTATGTAATGTCTTTTGTGTAAAATATATAAAACATTGAATGAAATCACATCTAAAATGTTATTCCTTCATTCAGCACATAGATTTCAAAAGTGGCAGATAAAAAAGATACTTGCCTGCCATAGTGGCAGGAAGTGGAATAAAGTTCATTTCAGACCCTGCATACACACAATAAATGAAGTGCTTTTGAAAATGTGAGCACTACGGTGTCTCCTTACTGCTTGTATGCTGGAGTGTGTTACGCTCTGCAACAACCTTGCAGTGTTTAGGCTGTAACCTCACGTAACCTGTCCAAACAAAGTGGAATCGAATCCGTCTGCAGAGGCAACCACCACAGTGGTCCCACAGGAGCCAGACGCTGCCGGTGGGGTGAACTGGAGCTGTGTTGAGTGCAGCGGACTGAGGTCAGGTTATGTAGAGGCGGATCCCTCTGAGACGGATACCATGCAGGCAACACATGGGACACTGGATTATCTGCTATCTCTGCCTTCATAATTGCTGAGGTCAGGACTTGTAATGGTGGACAATAGGCATGGAGGGTAATTGAGATGTTTCAGTCTTCTCTCGTTTTTAATGGGATAAGTCACACTGCGGTGTCCAAGGTGAGGCGAAGGTCCAATATGCTTTACTTTATCTTTGTGTAACATTAAGATAAGTGGGTCACTATGCTTTTCATCCAGGGCCAGAAGCAAATAATGAAGAATGATTTAAAGTGGCTTCAGGAGGGGTTTCCTGATGATGTAGTTAAGGCACATACCATGTTACTGCAACATTCCCATTTGATTATGGCGGTGGGACATCTGATAAAGAGGCCCTATGTAAGAATCTGAAATAGCTTGTTAACAGTGACACCTGTGGCCGTCAAGTCAACAACAGTCAGCGTCCTGGTGCTGCACGATGTAAAGGTGAGCGAGCATCAGTCAGAACAGTGAGGTATCACGACTGACAGCTAAAACCACAATATCACTACAAATTTCACATGCCTGGCAGTAACGTTAGCTTAACAAACTAAGATCCCTCCATCAATCGAAGGACCGGCTGATGTTAATCCTAGTTTCCCCCATGTTGGTCACATTCATGTTTTGAATCTGAGTTGTGGTAGTGGCTGGTCATCTGTTGGTGTTAGCGGACTCTACTTCTAACCGAATGTTAGCTGTAGTTGCACACTGTAAGAAAGTAAACTGTAAAGACACTTGGGAGCGTGCATGATGTCACATCTGATGGATTTTCCCAGAAAAAAAACGACCCAGGTTTTTCACATTAAAAGCAGTCTAAAGACTGATAGAGGAAACCCAGAAAGTTGCAGAATGTCTAATTTTTCAGGTTAAGTTACAACCTGTTCACATATTGGCAATAAAAAACATTTAAAAATGTTTAAACGTGTGAAAACATACATAAAGTTCCTTTAATTTGGGTGTAAATCATGAGTTTAATCACAACAATATATTGGATTTTTTTTGGATGATGACAAAACATTTGATGATATCAAAGTCTGCCAATTTTGTTTTTATTCCCTTCAGGGGCCTGTGATATTGATATGATATATGTGATGAGACCATATGATATGATATATGTGATGAGACCATATGATATCATATGTGTGATGAGACCATATGATATATGTGTGATGAGACCATATGATGATATATGTGATGAGACCATATGATATGATATATGTGATGAGACCATATGATATGATATGTGTGATGAGACCATATGATATCATATGTGTGATGAGACCATATGATATCATATGTGTGATGAGACCATATGATATCATATGTGTGATGAGACCATATGATATCATATGTGTGATGAGACCATATCATTGGCCCATCTAACTCAATCAGCTGCATTCATAGCAACTCACAAAAAGCAACTAAAAATATATGTAATCCTACAAAAATAAACATTAAATAAATAGTGTGTTTTAACCTATTAATAATCCACATCACAGACATATTTCTATAGCTTTGGGATGGAAAATAAAGTTTTTCTGAATCTGAAATGAAATAAAGAGGAGCAGGCAGGTTAAAGGACGACTACAGTAGCTTGTTTGTAATAAAAGTAATGGAATTAATGTGAAAAGGCTTATGTCCCTGACTGAATTACAGCAGATTTATAGTATGTTGCCCAGCCAAAAATTCAACCTCTGTCAGGATAATAAACGATTATGGACATGCATAATCACAACGTCCGTTCAGCCTCGCTGGAATAAACCGGCATAAGGGGGAAAAGCAGGACCTAAATATAAACAAAGTGGTTTCTGTTATATCTGACCCTGAGATGAAACCATACAGCTGCTGGTAATGGCCGAAGGAAAGTGATCTGGCTGTACTCCGGTGAGCACTGACTCCAGTCAAAACATTACAAATTAGCTTATAAGCTAATGGAAATATTAAAAATGTTTCTCCCAGCTGGGGTCTCTTCACTTTTTTTTGACTGCAGGAAAAACCAGAACGCCTCCAATTGTCTCTTGTGTTTCAGCCATAGCCTGTTTTAAGAAGCAGATGTAGTCACCATGACGTCATCCATTGGTTTGAAGCCTGACTTTGGCATTTTGGCTGTCACCATCTTGCTTTATGCAACCAGAAGTGACATGAGAGGGTGGAGCTAAAAACGTTTTTAGATGACGAACAGAAAAGATGAGGGTTGATATCTGTAAAGCGTTTACTTTGATATTTACTGTCAGGTGGCTGTGTGTGAAAAAACGCTGGTGGAAGTGATGGGCATGCAATGTATTCGGTGTATGCCCAATTACCGCGTAACCCCTGTAACACCGACAAATCTTGCATCTGGTCAAATTTATAAAGGCAGACGCCCAGAAATGTCAGAAAATACAGACAGCGTCTCTGCAGATACAGACATCGCCACACACTTCTAGTGGGTCTTATGTGATGACTGATAGGGATTGTTTTTGTATCAGTCTATAAATGGTTTTTTTCCTACTCATTCTGCCTTTAACAAGGTGGCTAAGTTTGAATTTAAGAGCTGGTTCCAGCAGATTTTCACACAACATGAACTCCCTTCTCCTTTTTGCACATTCATCACTGCAGTGACCTTTTCCTCCTGTGAGGCAGAGGGACAAATGCCTTTACAGACCCTGAGGCTTCATGTAATATACAAGTTCATACTTTCAACCTGAAAACAAATGTCAGGTCTAACTTGGAAGTACACCGACATGAATCAGTGTGAGAGGCTGCTGTGTTTCTACTCTCTCCATTTTTCTCTGCAGTGACTTTTGTCTCACATTGAGACTCTGCAGCTGTATCCCCTCCTGACAACACTGTAAGCTGAGAAACGTCACAGAGTCTGCTGCGCACACAACTCACTTCAAATCAGCATCAAAGTGGCCGACGGTCATAAACATAAATCTAAAAAAGAAAAAAAAAAACAACTGCTTAAATAAAACATATTGATTTGTTTTTACTAAACTGACCACAGTCTTTTTTTGACAAGAGTTTGATTGTTGGGTGACACCTTTTATCCAGGTGGTTTAATGCTCCGCTGCATCCAATCAGCTCGGATTGAGACTTCATTTGACCCAGCAGAAGCATTATGGGAAGCAACATCAACAAGCCTTAATGTAATGAAGGTTTCTGATTAATTTAAAAGAAAAAAAAGCCTAAAGGGGAAGTTTGAGGCACAACTCACCTTGTCAGCTCTGCAACACTGACATTTGTGCTGACACACTCACTGTGACCTTTACAGGTAATTGACTTTTTTTTTGCTTTACATTGACACCCTGACTCCCCTCCCCATGCAGTGTATATATTCTTGCCTTTATACAGTAACTTAGCCCTTTTTGAGTTAGTAAATTACTTACTGACTTTGGTACACATCTATTAATCCTGGTCCCAAATGTTATTTTCCTCTTTCCAGAAAAAAAAAATCTCATAATCTGCTCATGTCCCCCAAAATAGTTGTGAAAAACGAATGATGTAACCTGTAGATGAGGTCACATGGAAACGCCACAGTATTAAATACTACCTCTACTTGTACACTCCCTACCTCTCATTGACATCCCCCGGTCTGACCCTCTCCACTGTCTCTGCTGCAGGCTAAGCTAAATGTTAATTGCTCAAATTGCACCATCTTGGTCGTCAGTAACACCAAATTCACACCAGAGCAGCAGAGAAGAGCATCCTGCGGCGAGCTGCTATGCAATGTCTGAAGCTTCGGTGGTTGTTCGGCGAGCTGCAGCCAAGACCCCAGGAAGAGCGCCGGCCAAACGGCGGTACTACAACTTCAGTGTCCGTCACATGATGTCATGTTAAATTTAGACTTAGACTTCTTTTGGGAAAGAGACGTCTGGGCGCACGCCGGGAGGAAGTCTGCAGCTAAATATAGATAAATGCAGTGAATGTAGTGGTGTAAAAAGTACAATATGTGCTTTTGAATTGTTGTGGAGTAGAAGTATAAAGTGACAAAATAGTATTTTTAGTAAATGTAACAGCATCTTCCACTACTGACTGTAGAAACATCTATAAATACCTTCGTAAAATACCAAACTTTGTGTAAGTCAGATGAGAGACACCAGCTGCTGTGGGAAACACAAGACGCACATCCTGACACAAGTTCAATAAGTGAATGCATTTCTGCTGGCGGCAAAGTGACAGGATATTGAAACCCACTTCCCTCTACAGAACCCACACCCTAAGCCACGAGGCCGGGAGTAATGGTGAGGAACGTACAACCATCATTATCTGATGCTGGCGGTGCTGCTGGACTGACTGCTGCGATGGATTCTTCAACAAAAACACTGAAACTCAAAATACAAATCATTTCTATTAACCTCACATACTGTACCAACGTGTTTGCATTTTCCCTCTTTTTTTTTTTTTTTTTTTTTTACAGCTTTCCACATTATTAAATTAGCCACATCACTTTGGGTGACTGGGTGTCCCGCTTTACCACAGGACTGCAAAGCATTTTTATCCCTTTTGGGTGAAATTTGCCAGTTATTTTTCAATTTCACGCAGGACGAATACGGCACAAAGTGACACAGTTCATGCCATGCGGCTCAAAAAGAGTCGTGCCGATCTATGGATGCATTCAGGCAAAGCATAGAGATGTTACAAGATAAGTGGGCAGAATACAAATGTTTATTATTTAAATTAGCAAGGCATTATATCAAAATTGTAGACTACCTGTCAGCCTTGCTATCATGTCCTACATTGTCCCACACAAACATACTTTGTCCCATTTTTGGTTTGTTGGGATCTAGTCATCCCATCATCACTTAAAGTGTCAGTATGGCAGCAGCAATGATCATCAAATGCATCACTTATCATTTCATGGCACCAATAGCTCATTTTTACACCTTTGTTTACACAACAATGCAGCAATATCTCCAATATATATACACATATATTTAAACAAGCTTTGAGCAGTTAAACCAAAGAGTGGTTTTCATTTTCAAGAAATGAAAAATCAACATAATTTTGTGTTTTGGGACAAAATTACTAACAAATATATCCAGTTTAATTCAGCCACTGTAATGCATTTACCGTTGCAGTGTTTTTATGTTTATTACTGAAAATCACTGCTCAAAGTGTCAGTGTATCAGTAGTAATGATCACCATATACATGAATTATCAATTAATGACACCCATAGTTCATTTTTACACTTTGTTTACTCAAAAATCCTGCAATACCCCCAGTATATATACATATATTCCCTCCCTACCTCTATTTATTTGTTATTCCTGTGGTTCACAACCTTTTGGGTGTTTACACAAACTTTGAGCAGTTCAGCCGAAGACTGACTTCTCATTTTCAAGGGATGAAAATATTGTGTTTTTATTTATTTTAATAGCAAGAATTAGCAAAAAATAAACTTGTAAAATATTGACACATATATTGTTTAATTCAGCCACTGTTATGCATTGCATAGTATTAACTGTGCAGTGTTTCTGTATGTATACTTAAAGTGTCAGTATAGCAGCAGTAATGATCACCATATGCATCCATTATTACTTTCAACAAGGTGTTGGAAACATTCCTCAGAGATTTTGGTCCATATTGACACGATAGCATCACACAGTTGCAGCAGATTTATCGGCCGCATATCTATGATGTGAATCTCCCGTTCCACCACATCCCAGAGGTGATCTGTTGGACTGAGATCTGGTGACTGTGGAGGCCACTGGAGTACAGTGAACTCACTGTCATGTTCAAGAAACCTGTTTGAGATGATATGAGCTTTGTGACATGGTGCATTATCCTGCTGGAAGTAGCCATCAGAAGATGGTCCACAGTGGTCATAAAGGGATGGACACGGTCAGCAACAATACTCAGGGAGGCTGCAGCATTTAAACCATGCTCAGTTGGTACTAAGGGGCCCAAAGTGTGCCAAGAAAATATCCCCCACACCATTACACCAGCAGCAGCAGCCTCAACCGTTGATTCAAGGCAGGATGGATCCATGCTTTCTTGTAGTTTACTCCAGATTCTGACCCTGCAGTCTGAATATCACAGCTGAAATAGTCTCGTCAGACCAGACGATGTTTTTCCAGTCTTCTATTGTCCAGTCTTGGTGAGCCTGTGTGCATTGTGGTCTCAGTTTCCTGTTGTTAGCTGACAGCAGTGGGACCGTGTGGTCTTCTGCTGCTGTAGTCCATCTTCTTCAAGGTTCCACGTGTTCTGCCTTCAGAGATGGTATCCTGTATTCCTTGGTTGTAACGATGGTTATTTGAGTTACTGTTGCCTTTCTATCATCTCCAACCAGTCTGCCCATTCTCCTCTGACCTCGCACATCAACAAGGCATTTTCGTCCACACAACCACCGCTCACTGGATATTTCCACTTTTTTGGCCCACTCTCTGTAAACCCTGGAGATGGTTGTGTGTGAAAATCCCAGTAGATCAGCAGTTTCTGAAATATTCAGACCAGCCATGCCACGTTCAAAGTCACTAAAATCCTCTTTCTTCCCCATTCTGATGCTCGGTTTGAGCCTCAGCAAGTTGTCTTGACCACGTCTACATGACTAAATGCACTGAGTTGCTGCCATGTGATTGGCTAATTAGCTATTTGTGTTAACAAGCAATTGAACAGGTGTACCTAATTATGTGACCGGTGAGTGGATATAAAACTAATATGCATATTTTGGAGATGGAGACAGGTGATTTGAAAAAGGAGAGAATCATCTATGAATCTAAACCAAGTCCAGTCGCTGCTGATTTAACCTTCACTAACAGACAGTATTCCCTCATGACATCCATTTATGTTGCTACTCCCGTGGTTCACAACCTTTTGGGTGTTTACACAAGCTTTGAGCATTTTTCATTTTCAACAGATGAAAATATTGATTTTTTTTAAGAGCAATGATTATAGAAAAATAAGACAAATAAACATAATTTCATGTAATAGAACATTTGTCAGGTTTTTCTTGGGACAGAAATATTGACAAATATGTCCAGTCTTATTCAGCCACTGTTATGCATTGTATAGTATTAACTGAGCAGTGTGGCTCTATAATTATTATTGAAAATCAATGCTTGCCTGAATCAATACTCTGAGTTTGTCATGACAATAAATGGCAGCTGACAAAGGCAAAACAAAGTGTGGATTAAGCAATATGCCAACATCCTGATGCACACCAGGAAGCCCTGCGACATAAACTCCATAACAAGTATTAACAGATAATCACAATAATGGGCTTATTGTTCTTGTTAGGCTGAAGTTAGTTTTTAAATCAGCCTCCTCTGGTTATGTCTCCGTCCACATGTTTTTGCTAATTTTGAAGCAGCTGTCTCATTAGAAAAGCTGTACAAAAACGGCTAAATTCAATATAACCTCCACAGTTCCTACAGAGACGCTGACTTGAGGTAGTTTCGTCTTAGTCGAAGAGGATTTAACGCAGTAAACGGAGACGACTTAGCTGAGAAACTTCTGACGTAGCGAACATTTAACTCACATGACTGATCAGCTGTTTCCGCTGTCGGCGCCGTCTCGGATACTCCGGGATGTTCCCACAACGTGTGAATGTCTTCGTCTCCAGACAACATTAAACATGAACACTACTAGCTGACATGAAAGAAATATTAACATTTGTCCAGTTAAAACAAAGTCCTGAAGACCTTTTCTCCATTTTTCTCTCGTAGATGGTTAGCTTTGGTTAGCTGGCGAAGCACGAAGCGAACTTGTTTTGTTTCCGGTTTGCTTCCTGTACTTCTTCTTCTACTGTTTTTATTCTCGTAGCCTCCAGCTCCAGCAAAGAGTGGGCGGTACCAAACTTTTTAAATTCAGTACGATATCGATACTTTTTGTTACAATTTTAACGATACCGATATTGATACTTTCATCCCTGAAACAGGTATGTGACTCACTCTTAGAAAAATAATGGTCATTTTACACGCAAAGGCAAATCATACTTTTTGTGTTCACGAGAAGAGTCAATATGTACGATGGAGTATAATGGCTACGTTAAGGGGGAAAAATTCTCTTTTGAGAGTAAAATAATAAAAGTCATACTTTAATGAGAATAAAGCCATACTATTTAAAAAAAAAGAGTTGTAATATTACGAGAATAAAGTCATAATTTTACAAAAAAAGTCATACATTTCTTAGAATAAGGTTATAACTTTATGAGAAAAAAGCTGTACTATTACAAGAATAAAGTTAGAACTTTACGAAAAAAAGTTGTAATATTACGCGAGTAAAGTCATAACTTCACAAGAAAATAATTGTAAAATTATGAGTATAATCATAACTTTACAAGAAAAAACCTTCACAACTCATTTTGAGCTCCAGCTGATTGGCAGCAAATCATCTGACATCAAAATCATGTCTAAGAAGAGATGAGGAGTTTGATTTTGAGACTAAATTTTGAACTGAGCCATGTTTGTTTTGAAAAATCTAATTTTTCAGGATGAACTGGATCACTTTGTGATCCTGTGGTCTGGTCTTGTGGGGCCTGATCGGCACCTGGAGCTCAAAACAAGAGTCAACACCAACAGAAGAAAACACTGCTTAGCAGTAGCAGAGAATTTTGGCAGATTTCACTGGGCACATAATCAGCTGTGCTGCTCATCCCACCAATGCATGATCCTGACACTTAGGACAGCATTATGAAGGTAAATAAACAGGCTTTCTAACCATGTAAAATACAATGACAATTAGAATTGTAACAACAGAGAAATTATCCACCAAACGTTTTTTCCCAGAGTGTAGTTCTTTCCTAAACCTAACTACAGTGGTTTTGATGCTAAAAATAAAGTGAAGCCAAGGGGTGTGACAAATTCTCATTTCTGTTGTTGGGACATTTCAAAAAATTTACTTTAAATTCCTTTGACAATTGAATGGAAACTCGGCTACAGGCACACCTTTATTATCATTTTAACATGTTTCACGGACGTAAAGCTGCAGTGAGTAGAAATGGAGTGAATATGATTTAAAAAAATCCCACCAGCCGAAGCACAGCCAATAGAAATGCTCTCTCTCTCTGAAATGACCTGTGATTGGTCAAAGTGTTTCATCACAGAACTGATTTGTTTAAAGCCTGAAAACAGCCATGACGAGGAGCAGAGGTTTGATTTTCTCTCAGAATACTTAAATTACAACATGCTGAAAGGATATTAGTTTTTTTGTTTTCCTCAATGATGCCAAAGCTATACTGCCTACTGAAGCTTTAACTGTAAAAAAAACCAACAACAACTGAACTTTAAATCCAAATCCTAAAATAAACGTTGAATGTTTTAGCTCGAGAGTAGAAGCTTCAGCTGCATGAACACATCTGAGACCTCCGCGGAGAGAAGATCTTTTACATCTCTCACTCTAGTAGGACAGCAGCTCATCCAACCGGAGATTATGACAGGCGACAGGAAATCAATGCTTTTCAGGAACAGGAAAGAGTGCAGTTTCCTCGGTGCATCTCACCACTGAACAAAATGCATTGTTGATTTGTTTTTAGATTTTAGAGTCATTTTAGTGAAGAACATACGGCGGTGACGCATATTTCTTCTGATTCACTGAGTTTTATTTCATGTCCCATGCCAAAACAACTGTCAAAAAGAAAAGTTTCATAACAATAACCTGGTATAACAGTGCTTGTGTGGCCTCTCTTCAGCATCAGTAATATTGCATGCAGACTGTGTAACATCAGTCAACTTAGAGATCTATAATACCATCTGGAAACATCAAACAGTGTGGTTTGTCATTCTAGACTTTCGCCGAAATCTCAGTCTGAACTTTTAGCGAGCAGACAAATCAATACAGGGCATTACGTTGAAAAAAAAAAAAAAAATAAACGTTAACATTATGGCCTCCAACATGCATCATCGCCGTTTTCTCAAGCAGAAAATGGGCTTTCAAAACATCCGAGGAAGGCTCAGATAATTCCCTTTAGATTTCCCAGTTTTAGTGACGGGGTATATTTCACCAGCTGTTCCCTTGTAGAAAAAAAAATAAATAAATAAAAGAAAATCATGGCCACGATATTTCTGTGTCAAATTGCAGGAGGAAGACAATGCAAAGAGGCAGGGTCGGTGATGGAGCAGCCCTGAGAGGCATAAAGGAAGTGACACCGAATCTCATTTTGCAGCTCCATTTTCACAAGTGTCATTATCATACACCTCTATATCCTGGAGACTGGAGGCGTCGGTGTCATCCCCAACGCTGCTCACACTGTTCCTGAAGGCGATGCCGCCTATGAAGGGATACACACTTCCTGTGAACAGGTCTCTGATGTTATAATAAGGGAGCTCTGGGTCTTGTCGTTCAGGTTTAGTGATGCACTGCCCCTCCATGGCTTTGTTTCTTTGGTAGTACTTTGAAAACTTATTGAAGATGATGGTGATGGGCAGAGCCACCACTAGCAGTCCGCAGATGATACACAAAGTGGCCACTATCTTCCCTGCCAGCGTTACCGGGCAGGTGTCACCGTAACCGACTGTGGTCATGGTGATTGTGGCCCACCACCAGCCTGACGGGATGGTCTCCAAATCCGTGTTCTCCCCTTCCTTCTCTGCAAAGTAGATGAGGGCGGAAAAGATGGAGATCCCCACTGAGAGGAAGAGGAGGAGCAGGCCCACCTCGTGGTAGCTGTGGCGGACAGTGGCGCCCAGTGCTCGCAGCCCGATGGAGTGACGAGCCAGCTTGAGGATCCGGAGAACCCTCATGAGGCGCAGGACTTGCACCACCTTCCCCACGTTTTCCAAGTCCTCATTCTCCTCCGCAACCTCCTCGTCGGCGGTCTCCAGAGCTAGCGTGGCATAAAATGGTAAAATGGAGGCAACGTCGATGATGTTTAAAGGGTTACCGAGGAACTTCCTGCGGGAGGGCGCAACAATCAGCCTGATGATGAACTCGGCAGAGAAGCCGGCGATGCAGATCTCCTCCAGGATGGCGAGGACGGGGTCCTCGATGGGTTTCTCATTGTCGTCCACCTGCTGAAACTCAGGCATGCTGTGGACACACATGGCAACAATGGAGGTCAGCACCAAGCTGAGGGAGGCCACGGCGATGATCTTTGAACCACGTGAGTGACCCGGATCCTCCAGCCGGAGCCAGACATAGCTCCTCACTTCTGCACACCAGGCGCCTTTGAACTTGGCGAGGTCTTTATCGAGAGCGGAGAGCTCCTCAAAGGAGGAGTCGAAGCTCGGCTGCTGCTGGTCGTCACTCCTGACGTCCCAGTCCCTGTCGTCAATGTACTCCTTCCTCTCGTGGTACCAGTAGCTGCAGCAGGGGCTCAGGTGGAGCTCCTGGATCCCCCAGTACTCGATCTCCTGGCTGAAGGAGAAGACGCACACCTCCTCCATCATGTGGATGCGCCCTGTGTGGTAGAAGTTGAGCACGCAGAGGAAAACTCGAGGGTTCCTGTCAAAGTAGTACTCCTTCTCGGAGGGGCTGTAATCGTCACACAGCTCCAGGATCGCCGCCTCGCTTTGGCAGAGCAGCAGACGAGCCAGGCGTGTGTGCGGGAAGCGGAGCAGCATGTCCGGATCCACTTGGTGTCGAACCCCTCCCACGTTGAGGTGGACCTGGTCCTCCTCACTCCCCTGCTGGTGGAGGATTTGCCCATACCCCATGGTCCTGATGATACAGACACATTAGAAATGTCAGTTTGATCGATTTTTTTACATCCCACAAGCATATTGAAGATTGTGGTACATTTCTGTGTCTATCAAGACATATTTGACTCCACTGTTTGTAGAGCACATTAGTCCTCTGAAGGAGAGAAAAAAATCAATAGGCAACAACACACTCAGGAAATGGCTTAAAGCTGGAGTGAGTGAAGAGGCGTGAGGTGCTGTCACTTCTTCCAGGGCTCAAGTACACGATTATCACCAGGAGAATCAAATTACAGAGCGGACTAGACTAATTTAGAGGAAATGAGAGGCAACAAGTTGAAACTGAACCCAAGCAAAAACCTGCATGTGTAGATTTCTATGTTGTTCTGTGCTCTTCTATAATTCAGAGCAGGTTTGCATGCACACCCATGCATGAAATCGTGTTTATTTTCCCCACCAAATCCTATTTACAAATACTTTTAACTGACTGCAAAACAGTAAGCTGAGACCTACCTGTATTTGGAGCCTTTCTTTCCATGAAAATAACTTTTATCCGGGTGGTTTACATTCTTGTAAAGTGCAGCAGATGGTGGGTCGGTGGAGGGAGTGCTGGTGCTGCAGCCTCACGGATGGGACAAGAGGAGCTGGAGGCGGGAGAGAGAGGCAGTTTGTTCCCTTTTACAGGGAACAGGGAGGGGCGAGGGAGGAGGAGAGGAGGAGGAGAGGAGGAGAGGAGGAAAGGGAGGGAAGGAAAGGGACTGGACACATGAAGGAACACCCTGCTGTAAAACTACATGATCGATTTTATGGCATTTTACTAATCATATCACAGTGTGGTTATAGCCTGTTGTCCCTAAAGGAAGCTGTAGTGCTCTGAAGCCTATTTAATCTGTGTGATTTATTATAAAATTTCAAGGCTTTCTTTTAATCCTCTGAGACCCACAAAAGACCCGTTTGTCTTTTTAAGGGGGTACGAGGGTTTTTAGAGGGAGATAGCAGGTCAACAGTAGATGTCACATAGAAGTGGTGAACATCACCTGAAAGATGGGAACCTGAAGATTAAGTTAAGATGCAACTCAGCAGTGTGTCAAGTTGTTCTAGTCAAAACAGAAATAAATATTAATTAATCATTTAAAATGAATTGCAAAAGTGTGCAAGGGCTTAGAACATTATGATAGAAGTATATGACGACCATCCTCATCCCTATTATGTGTCATAAGTTGTTGCAGCAATTTTTGGGTTGATACAATTTGTCATACAGGTTTGGTACTAAATTTAACCATTTCTTTTACCATTTCAGAATTGATAAAAGTGATCAATAATACCTCCAAAATATTACAATAAGACACCAAGACCTTGAGGATCATCACAGAAAAAGCCATGCTGTGATTTGGGATCAAAAACGTTTGACATTTGGAGATTTTTGTAAGAACTGCATTTTTTGGTGACTGAATGGTGAGCACTTCTGTTGAGTAAACTGCTCAGAAACCCCTTAATTATCAGTGTAGCTAGGAAATCATCCTCTAAATGCTCTAGGTCTCTAGTTACCAGGATGTAGTAGTAGCAGTAGTAGTAGTAGTAGTAGTAGTAGTAGGTCTCTAGTTTGTGGCTGTAAAGTTTCATGAGACTGTGATTGTCCTGGAGGTCACCACAGGTCATTTAATACAGTGATGTCAAGTTTAAAAAATGGTCTCACTACAATGAAATGGCTGCTATGTGGATTAACATCATCACACATGAATACAGTTGGGCTCATCCTCAAGAGTCTCAGCTTTACAGCGATACCCAATTTATGTAATTCAAGACTGTTTAGGGACCCCAGTATCCAGAAATATTCAAATACATCATTTTTACAATAGGAGAAAATAGCTCATTTATACTGCAACTGGGATTATCATAAAGTGGGCATGTCTGTAAAGGGGAGACTGGTGGGGACCCAGAGAACCCATTTACATTCACACATCTGGAGGTCAGAGGTCAAGGGAGCCCTCTGAACATGGACATGCCAGTTTTAGCGTAAGTTTGGAGCGTTAATTAACCTCCTTCACAACTAGCTACCATGACATGTTGGTACTGATGCAGTCCTTTAAAGGGTGCACCTGCAGTCATTTTTACAAGTTTAATGTTTCAAAAGGCAGCTCAGCACAGCTCATCTGCAGCAGCTGGAGGGAGTAAAGTCCAAGTAAAAATCACACAGTGACATTTCAGTCCTCTGTGAGAAAGCACTGCTGGCAGGCTCTCTGCCAGAGCAGGCAGTTAACACTGTATTTGGCAGCAAAGTGGAAACTCAACATACCTTTATAGTGGCAGCAGATTAAAATAAAAATATTATTGGTAGTCGCTGCACTCACAGTTTCACCATTTGTAATCTGATGTGGCAAGGTTTTTCAATCTGTCACAGCTTAGCACAGCTGATGGGGTTTTCATCTATATATTACCTCAATAAAAACATTCTCAGTATATCCCAGATGTGCTGCTTGCGGCATAAAACTAGCTCAAGCACCAAACCCTTGTAGAGAGTTGTGGACTACTCTAAAATAAATATGGCGTTGAAACATCTCTCTGTCTCATCACTATTATATAAACACTATTTCAGCACAGCGTTTGTTAAACCACTTGAACCCGGGAGCCTCCGAGAGGAGGTACGCAACTCTAGGGTGAAATGAAGCCATCAAACTTCATATTATATTATGCCACTGACGTCATGTGTTCTCACCAAGACATATGTGATTTTCACCATCAAAATGGCAGATTTTAGTTGCTTATGGTTCTAATAACTACAACAAAAAATGTTTTTCTGCCATTAATGCAACTTGTGATATTTAGGTTGTAGTGGACTAAGTTTTAAAGATACTGGTACCATATAAAACTAGAAAATGTAAAGAATCCTCAGGTACCAACCATCCCATACTAGCATGTCATATAGGAGGCTAAATAACGCTCCAAACCTCCTCACTAAATTCTGGTGAGGAAAAACTGTCATGTCCTTTTTCAAAGGGGTCCCTTGACCTCTGACCTCCAGATGTGTGAATGTAAATGGGTTCTCTGGGTCCCCACCAGTCTCCCCTTTACAGACATGCCCACTTTATGATAATCCCAGTCAGTCTGGATCAAGACATAATCAAGTCAGCACTCTGACACACTGACAGCTGTTGTTGTCTGTTGGGCTGCAGTTTGCCATGTTATGATTTCAGCATATGTTTTATGCTAAAGTCAGAACCTGTGAGGGTTTCTGGACAATATTTGTCCTTGTTTTGTGTTTTTAATTAATTTACAATAATAAATATACACATACATTTGCACAAAGCAGCATATTTGTCCACTCCCTTGTTGATAACAAATCTTGATCACCAACGGACAATCATGCAATTAATCCATCCATCCATCCATCCATCCATCCATCCATCCATCGTCAACCGCTTATCCCGTTAGGGGTCGCGGGGGGGCTGGAGCCGATCCCAGCTGGCATTGGGCAAAGGTGGGGTTCACCCTGGACAGGTTGCCAGTCCATTGCAGGGCACATATAGACAGACAACATAGAGACAGACAACCATTCACGCTTACATCCACACCTACGGGCAATTTAGAGTCATCAATTAACCTAAACAGCATGTCTTTGGACTGTGGGAGGAAGCCGGAGTACCCGGAGAAAACCCACGCTTGCACGGGGAGAACATGCAAACTCCACACAAAAGAGTCCCAAGCCGGAATCGAACCTGCGACCCTCTTGCCGTGAGGCAACAGCGCTAATCACTGCACCACCGTGCAGCCCCCATGTGACTAATCTTGATTAATTATTTTAATAGATTGACAGATCTACTAATAACACTACTTCAGGAGCAACAGAAGTCAGATTACGGCTGGTAGTTTCACGGTTTTGGACTCTGCAGCTAACATCAGTTTCACAAGTGTGTCAGAGAACTACGGTGGCATTCAGGTAACGTCTCTAGAGCCAGAGTCTGGAGTTTGGTTTGTCTGTTCTGGGCTACTGTAGAAACCAACATGGTGGATTCTCCGAAGAGGACCCGCTCCACATGTAGAGATGGACTCATTCCTAGACAACAAAAAATAATAATAATAATAATAAAATAAAACAACAGTTCTTAGTTTCTAGTGATTATACACTAATGAAAACACAGTTGTGAAAATTATTATCCATTTCTGCTGATAGATCCCCTGAAAATATTACTCATTAAAGCAGAAACACTTATTAAAGTGCATAAATACAAGTAGAATTAGAAGGAAGAAACTGCCCACCGCTAACTAGATGGACTTTCACCTCTGCACATTTGCAGTGTCTTCAATCATCCGGGAGGAAATATAATTCACAGATCAATTATCCGCAAGGCGGATTTATGAGCATTAAATACTTGATAAATCTTCCTTTAAGGTACATTTTGAATAAATGTGCATTTAATTTGCAATTAAACTTATTCACCTTGATCATCTACCGTGCTTCTATATGCAGAAAACATGTAACAAAAATAAATCAGTATATAGCTTTAGGAAATGGTTCTTTTAGGGCTGATTAAAAATATTTAATCACAGTTAATGGCATGATTGTCCATATTTAACTGTGATTAAGTCTGTGAGCAGACTCAGTCCACACAGTCCTAATCAGGCTGTGATAGGATCCACCTGTGTGGCTGTATTTGTTGAGCAGGAACCTCCTTCATCCTCCCCAAAACCTGTAGAGTGACTTTCCAACAAAAACTTCATTAAAAACTGCAAAAAACGGAACTCTACGGTCACCAGTCTCCCACATTATGTGCAATGGGTCGTTTGGTTGGATTGGGGTTTGTAGTTTTGTCCATTGCTTTCACAAATTTTGGATTTTTCTGGCTCCTTTTTAAAATGATTTACTCTCTTTCAGGTTGTTTATTCTCATGATAGCAGTTGCAAACATAGAGGCTCAAAAGAAACCATCTATAAGTAAGTATTGTAATTTTTTTGGATCTGATTTTAATCTTGCTGCTTGTTAATGTAGACGTTTAATCCCAGATATCAACTCAAAATGCCTGGGCAACATCATGCGCGTGGATGTCGGTCCACTTAGAGGAAATCTAGACGTGTCTGCTGTCATTAGTAAGCTGACATTTCTCAACTCAATTTTTTTTGTCACACTTTATTCTTTTACGTCTTAACTGTCCTCTTTTCCTTCCTCAGATAACTCTGCCATCCTACTTACACCAAGTTTAGCTTGTCAGTGTGGCTTCAGTATGAAGATGAACCAGCTGGGGAACGCCGTGATTTATGCCTCACTTCAAAACTGTTTCGCTCAAAATGTGGTAAAAAAAAATTTCAAAAACACTGGAGATATGAGTCTTGCAGAGCGGCACCAGATGTGTTTGCTTTTGTAGGGCCGTCCTCCAAAGAAATTCTTAGTCGACGAACACTTGTGATTGTTGATTTAATTTGACAGATGTGGAAAACTGAGTTTCTCCACAAAGAATCACCACTTTAACTTTAGTGTTTACCAAAGATGTGCTCTTAAAGCTGCAGTGAGCAGAATATTTTTGGCATCATTGGACAAAAAAATCCACAATAACCTTTCAGCATAATGTAATTCAAGTGTTTGGAGAGAAAAGTAGACGTCTGCACCTCCTCTGGCTCTGTTTTCAGGCTTTAAACAAATCTAGCCCATGATGGGAGACTTTGACTAATCACAGGTCATTTCAGAGAGAGAGAGCGTTCCTATTGGCTGTGCTCAGCTCATGTACAACTGTCAGGATATAGCAACCGTTTTATATTTCCTCCATTTCTGCTCACTGCAGCTGTAAGTTCTTGTAAATAAGAAAAAAAAACATAAAAAATGACTAAGCAACTCAATAAATCTTAGTCGTCTAAGCTCAAAACAACTGATTTGTTAACTAAGACGGGGCGGCCCTTGTCTTGCTTGATGTTTGTAATCATTTCCGAGTCTTATTTCTGTGTTTTTGTAGGGTGGTGAAGCATTCACAACTACGTTACACATCCGACTGTATGGGAACCGCATGGTTGAAGACGAGCTGTACCAGGTGGCTGAAACCTGCCACCACACGGCCTGGGCCTCCAGGGAAATTATCTGTGACCACAACTATATGGAGGTCAGTGAACGCAGCACAGGAGTCATGTTCCAGTTTACATGATAAGTGAGCTCTCTTAGCAAACGCTTATTTAATTTAAATTAAGAGACTTTCAGTTCACGTTTTATGTATTTATCGGAGTTATACTTAAAAGCATACTTATGTATACTTGGCTCATACTGACAACTACACAGAAACGTCTAAGTATATTTGGCTTATAGGCCTATTTGTACATAATCTTTTGATCAGGGTATACTTAAAAGTATAATTACCGTATACTTGGCAGTAAAAACTATTAAACTAGTAGTTTACGGAGAGTATACTTTAAAGGGTACTTTTCTGAACAAAAAAGTGGGCTCCAAGTACATAATTAAATTAACAGTATACCTATAAGTTCACTTGTAGTATAGTTCACATTATACTTGCAGTACAAAATAAAATATAGGTGTAAACAAGCTGTGAACACTAAGTACACTTAAAAATATACTTTTATAAACTAAAAAATATTGTTGAGGAAAATATTCAGATACCCAGAATGACACACATTACACTGGAGGTTTATTTTACGTCTTGAGTTCAAGGAGAATGGAGTCAGAAACACATTACGACAAGTGTGTTGCCAACTCTCAGCTGGCCAGCAGGGCTTTTTACCTGGCTCAGTGTGCACCGGCCGTGATAAGCCAACAACACATTCCTCAAGACAGAAATGAGACAGAAAACAGCAGAGTGTGTGTGGCGTAAACGCTTTAAGTTCATGTGTTGAAGATGCTTTGCTCGCTAACGGGGAAGGGAAACACAGCTTGAGTTGGAGCGAGCATATATATATATATATATATATATATATATATATATATATATATATATATATATATATATATATATATATATATATATATATATATGCTCGTATAAGATATATATATATATATATATATATATATATATATATATATATATATATATATATATGCTCGTATAAGTATACTTGGACTGTAGTTATTTATATTTTGTGATTGATTTCTAGGTGTCTGTGAGAAGAGCAGCTCCAGATGATTACCTCCTGCCTCCACATCCTGTTTCAGGGCAAACTAAGCTTGGTGATCCTCGACGAGCTGCTGAGGTCAGATGAGCTAAACATGCACTTAAAAAAAAAAAAAAATCCTGAAAAGAGATTTTTCTGTATCTAACGTCTTGATGTTTGCCTCACAGAAACAACCCATAGACGCCGGATCCACAATCACGAAACTCGTGTTCTCCACTCCGGAGGAGAGGACCATGGAGGTGGCCGAGGCCCAGAGGAGTGGTTACGGGATCACAAACACTCCTACGAGGCTGGTTCTGAGGAGCCCAAAGACCTCACCGGAAACGTACACCCAGGATGTGGGTGGGACCGCGCTTGATAACTGGCTTACACTTGCAGACGGTGCACTATTGGATTTAGATTAAATAATGTAATCAGACTGCCTTTTAAATGGATTACTTTGTCTGAAACCCAGTTGGCACGGTTAAATACATTAGTAGGCTACTTTACTTTATTTATATCCCCCATTATGTTGAATTACCTGCTTCCTTAGGAGCTGAATTAAATTGCTTGCACCGAATGGACTAAACAAAGCATTCATATACACAATCTCACCCCGCAGGTTGCAGGTGTGCCTATGACGGTGCTCAAAACCTCGACAATATTTGAAAAGAAGTGGCTGACGACTCAGATCGATGCAGGAGCTGCTTGCCCAATACTGGAGGGTAAACAGCCGGCAGGGCCGCAGCTACTACTGAGGTCATGTCTTTAGTATTTCCTCTGGGAATCTGGGGCTCTTGCTTTACCACCGTTTTAATGTGCCCCTGTTGGGTCTTTCCTTTGTTAAGTGCTGTTTGTTTGTCATTTACGTACAGGAAGTGTTTCCTTCACGCCACACTCGATCAGCTGGTTCCTGCCGAGGCACATCGACCCTCTGATTTCATCCCAGCAGTTTAAGCTGTTGGAGGTGCACATGGGCATCGACGGCGAGAGGCTCGACGGCGTGGAGGTGGCCGCCAGACGATACTCCCTGTCTGTCAACGACCTACACATCGTCATTGAAATCCCTGTCGGGGCTGTCGGAGGCCACTTTAAGGTCAGATTTACTGCTGTGGTTTATGGAGGTTTTAATTCTTGTCATACAACTATGAAAGTCAGAAACTTTGAGTACACAAGTATTTTGTACTGCAACTATAGTATGAGCTATACTACAACTGAATAGGTATGTTGTTAGTTATGTACTTACAACCCACCACACTTGTATTACTAGATTAATATTTTCTACTGCAAATATACTTAGTAAGTTTTCTTTAAGTTAAACGACATCACTACAGCGCTTTCTCTGAGCGTTAACTGTTGACTCAGACGGGTTTATTTAGTTGTGTATCTTGTGTCTCATATTGTGCGGCGGTATCGAAAGCTGCCGGCCGTGACAAAGCGTCGCTATTTGACGCTCTGGAAATGTGAAGGTAATGTTATTGTGAGACGACCTTACAGACGACGTGTGATTTTTGCAGAGTCATGTACAGGATGGTCAGTACTTCACTACGTATACGATTGAGCCGATGCTCGAGTTGCTCTGGACTGAAGACACCACTCACAAGGACACGAGATACAAAGTCCTCCTCCCCATCACAACGCCGTTACTGTCTCAACCTCTGCAAGTTATCAACAGTAAGTCTTATTATTTTGGTGATTTTTCAATATTTTGCCTTCATTCCTCTTTCTTTTCGGCCCACAGAAACTGTTCCCGAGGAGCAGATATTCAAGGTGCTGCTCGGGCCTTTTGGCTCTGACGTGGCTCTAATGAACATCACCTTCCCCTCGGAGGTTTTGTCCCTGGCGGACTGCCTTGTCAGAGGCCTCAACGTCCTGGAACACATGTCCCCCAACAGCAGCTCCAAGGTCTTCACACTTGAAGTGCCCTTCGCAGACCGTGTCGTACTACAAATGGTGAGCTTTACCCTCAGCCTGGGAATTGAAATGCAAAAAATGTTGTTGTTTTAATCTGTCTGTATTTCCCAACAGAGAGAAATGGGGATTACAGTGTACTCTCTTCATCTGACCTTTGGCTTGCTGGTGCTGCCGGAGTTTGCTCCATTTTCTCACACTGCTCATCTGGAAGCTAGATTAGTAGACATAGGTCCGTACTCGAGGATATGATGGATTTGTTCATGACAAAAGGGGCAAAATTCTTTCAAAGTCAACATTTTTCATTTCTCTGCAGTTCTTCCCTCCGTCTCTGGTGGCTGTGATTATCAAAACTACTACATCCTCGTAAAATACGGCAGCCACGGCTTCAACTTTCAAACCGTAGTGGGAAGACGAACGCTGACCTTGGGTCTGGCTCAGCACTACGGCTTCATGGACAACGGGACGCACTTCAGTTTCACAGTACCGTTTACTGCTCCTGATGTTGAGATCACGGTACATTTTTTTTTTTTTAGATTCAAAAGGCTTATTGTCATATGCACAGTAAAATCACAGCGGTTACATCATACAGTTAGATACTTATTTTGTCAGTGTCAACAGTAATAAAAGAATTTAACTAAAAAAATACATTAACATTAAAGAATATCAGTTAAAACAGTAAATTGCACGATACATCATGTAACTATTGCAAATACTCTACGGTAAACTTTACAGTGTGTAACGTTACGGAGGATCTACTGTATAAGCTGAACTGGAATATAATATTCCTAACAGCTGTGTCTAGAAGGGAGCCCGCAAATTGCAAAATCTGGTCTGAGAGCTGCAAAACGTCCTGCTAGATGCGTGACCTGACGATCTATCCTAACCTTATCATGAGTTTCCCCAGCTTGTTGGTTGACTTCTAGCCACGACCGTGCGCCATGTCGCTCCACCACGTTTCTACAGTAGCCCAGAACAGACAAACCATACGCTGACTCTGGAGAGAGCCGGTCATGCTTTTATGTTACCTGAAGGCCACCGTACTTGATACTCTTATCAACATGGGAGTGGGTAAATATGCTTGCTTTGTGCAAATGTGTGTACTATATATTTATTACTGAAAATTAATTAACAACACAAAACAACGACATATTGTCTGAATTTAGCAGAAACAATATGCTCAACTCATAACATGGCAAACTGCAGCTGTCAGTGTGCTGACTTGACTATGACTTGATCACTTGATCAGGTCAGAGGTCAAGGGACCTCTTTGAAAATGCCCTTCCCAGTTTTTCCTCACCAAAATTGAGGTTGTTGGGTTTTATATGATGTCAGTGGAAATTTCTCCACTGTGGGACAAATAAAGGAATATCTTATCTTATCTTATCTTATTACTCTACAACCTCTGAAACGCTGATTGCATTAATGCATTAAAGAAATTTGCATTAACACATTATTATCACGTTAACTTGGACGGCCTTAGTATTTACCAAACTTGTATTTGAACATTTAATAAAGTAGCACTTAAAGCTAAAGCTTCAGTTAAAGTTCATTTAAACTATTTAACCTCCTTCATGACAAGCTAGCATGACATGGTTGGTACCAGTGTATTCTTTCTAGTTTCATATGATGCCAGTATCGTCACTGTAGCTTTGAACATTGGCAGCCTGTTGGATTATTAAGAGGTTAATTAAAAATGGCAAGTTGCATTAATGCATTAAAGAAACCAGAGGCATAAAAACAAATTTGCGTTGTCGTGTTATTATCGCGTTAACTTTGACAGGCCTAGTTTTGTTACCTGAAGGCCACGTAGTTCTCCGACATGCTTGTAAAACTGCATTAATGTGAGCTGCAGAGTGCAAAACCGTGGTAACACCAGCCGCCGTCTGACTTCTGTTGCTCCTAAAATAATGTTATTACGGTGAGGATGACCTGAGTGAGGTGAACGGCATTACTACGATTCGGCAGCTCACGTTATCGCAGTCTTGGAAAGATGGGAGTGAGCGGGGTGCTCAGTTGGTTGCAATCTGCAACCACACCACTAGATGTCAAATCCTACACACTGCATCTGTAACCGGAGTACTTATCTTCTATCTGATCTGGAGGATTTATCTTGGTGACATTGATTGTACAGATTATCATCCTCCACGTAACTTTATTTTGTTTCTGACAACTTCTCAGGCTGTCGAGTCGTCGACCATCAGGAGCCGACTCGATGTGGCTCTGAAGAATCCGGAGACCAACAAAAACATCAAAGAATTCTCAGTGGCTTGTAAATTCTCCTCAATTCTGACAGGTTTGTTTGAGAAAATCTGGTTTCTTATGTCAGACAAAACCCAGACTCGCGCTAATGTGTGATCCTCCTCTTTTCAGAGTGTTTCCCTAATGGAACCATCACGGCTGTGGCTATAAAGCTGGAGTCGGTTCCCGGGTTGAACACCAGTCAGCTCACCCTCAGAGACCCCAGCTGTGGTCCCTCCTACAGCAACGGCCGCTATGCTTATTTTGTCTTCACTGGGAGCTCCTGTGGGACGACCAGAAAGGTAGCACGCTGCTGAATATTTCCCTGGCTGAAGACTGTTCACACTGAAACCTGCAACATGAAGCTTTCCTTTTCTTTGTCTTAGTTTTTGTCCAGTATGATGCTGTATGAAAATGAAATCTCTCTGCCAGATGAACTTGAAACGAAAAGGGAATCAAAGATGGACGAGCCAGAGTATGAGTGAGTGTCTTGAAAACTAAAAACACATCGAGTCGAAATGAGTCAGTCCTAAAACAATTCATCTTTTAAGTCATTATTCAAGCAAAGTGCTAAATATTCCCTCATCCCAGCTAAGATGATGAAACTAAATTAAGATGTCGCATTGGACAGTTTTTCACCATTTTATGACCAAAACTATGAATCGAGACATGAAAATAGTTATTTGCAGCCCTAAAAGTAACTACTACTGCCTGTCACTAAATTACAAACAACCCTTACAAAAAAGTTGATTCTGACATAAATCTAAGTATAGTCCAAGTATAATCCCAGATATACTTTATTATAAGTACAGTATACTAATATGAATATGCTAGTAGTACACTCATAAGTGATAAGATAAGATGAACCTTTATTAAGTTTATTAATTTATAAGTGTACTACTTGAATACTTGTTTGCACTGAATTTCCCACTTTTTAGTTTATAATAGTATACTTTTAATTATACTTTCAATGTAAGTGGTAAATTCTGTGTACACAACTAGTTTACATTGAAGTTGTATTTTGTATTGCAACTATAATATACTACAAGTGGAACTTAAAGGTATACTGTTAGTTTAGTTATTATATACTTGGTGGCCACTTTTTATTAGTTTATAAAGTAAGCATACTTGTAAGTTTTGCTTAGCCAAATATATATTTATGTATACTCGTCAGTAGAAGCTAAGTATACTTAGACTTTTCTGTACACTTGCCATGTACACTTGGACTCACCCAGTTTTTAAAAAGAGAGAGCGGTACTATCACAGATGTAAACGGGGCCAATAACAAAACAAAAGGCTTATTTTCTGTGAAATGGGGGATGAATTTCTACCACTACACTGGTTAATGTAAGTCGTATCTCTTGGGTTTTGTTCTTCAGGCTAAAGGTCTGTTGTTATTTTGACATCAGCACTAACGGCACTGTGGCCTTCAACACCAGACCTCGCCGGAGCGAACCGTACGCTGAAAATGCACGAGGCGAGCTGCAACTCGAAATGAGACTTGCTTTGGGTAAGGGAAGTTGTGAATGCACTGTATTCTCATCAAACCACACAGTCTCAAAACTTCTTCCTGTATTAGATCAATTAATTCACTAAATTAATCACCAACTATGTTGATTATTGATTAACTGGTTTGAGTACATTTACTTCAAGAAAAGTCTAAATTCTGATTCCAGATTCTTAAATGTTTGAAATTGTTTGAGTTGTGAACAAAACAAGCTTTTCACTATTTTCTGACATTTTATGGACCAATCGATTAATGGAGAAAATAATCAACAGATTAATCAAAAATGACAATAATTAACTGCTGCCCTGATTTCTATTTGTGTCTGAAATAATAAGTGAAACATAATGTACAGCTAGCAGGTCAGTGTTGTGAAATAAACCCTGACAGGGCGATAAAAGGTGTGTCTATTATACACAGCAACAGACTCTGATACATAGCAACTGACTGTTATGCATAGCAACTGACTGTTATACATAGCAACTGTCTATTATGCATAGCAACAGACTGTTATACATAGCAACAGTCTATTATACATAGCAACGGACTGTTATACATAGCAACAGTCTATTATGTATAGCAACGACTCTTATACATAGCAACTGTCTATTATGCATAGCAACAGACTGTTATACATAGCAACAGTCTATTATACATAGCAACGGACTGTTATACATAGCAACAGTCTATTATGTATAGCAACGACTCTTATACATAGCAACTGTCTATTATGCATAGCAACAGACTGTTATACATAGCAACAGTCTATTATACATAGCAACCGACTGTTATACATAGCAACAGTCTATTATGCATAGCAACAGTCTGTTATACATAGCAACGGACTGTTATACATAGCAACGGACTCTTATACATAGCAACAGACTGTTGAGTAAAGAAATAATAGACCGTACAATGCTGTGATTGACCAATCAGAATCGAGTGTTGAACAAAGCCGTGTAATAATTAAATTAACAGGTTTCGTCTCTCTTCACTTAGACGACTCCTACAGCACGTTTCACAGAGCTGAAGATTATCCCATCGCACAGTATCTACAAGAGCCGCTGTACTTTGAGGTGGAGCTGATGTGGTCTAGAAACCCAGAACTATCACTGGAGCTGGTGTCCTGCTGGGCGACGCTGGACGACGACAGGAAGTCCCTCCCCAGATGGGACCTCATCATTAACGGGTAACCTCTTAATCGCAGCCTGCTGGAACGTTAGTAAACTGAAACATGGCCATTACTCTTTCCCCTCATAATGGACACCATCCAACCCGGTGATTTGGACATCTTTACTTTTTTTTTTTTTTTTTTTTAAATAAACTCTTTATTTCCTCAGCTGTGCTAACCCAAAGGACCCGTACCCGGTGATCTTCCATCCTGTTCTGCCTGATGCCAGAGTTCAGCATCCTTCTAACCTCAAGCGCTTTGAGGTGCCGATGTTCGCCTTCGCCAAGGACAAAGATAACTTGAGTCGCCAGGTAACTAAAGCTGTAAGAGTAAATACTCTTCTACTCCTTTTTTAAAAATCACAGTAGCCTTAAATCTGTTCAAATTTTGTAGGTTTTTGTCCACTGTGACGTGGAGGTCTGTGATGCCAGAAATCCAGTAGGTAGAGCATGTAATGGGCAGTGTTCAAACCAGGACGACAGGATAAAAGGTTTGACCTCTCACACACTGACATTAACTGAAGGGGTTTATCTCACAACAATGACCTGCTAGCTGCACATTATCCCACTTATTACACAGCTACTTCATTAAGAAATCAATTTGACACAAAAATGGTCCTCCAGAGTCCGACATCAAACTGCGCCCATAGCAATAGTCATAGCAACAACCTGCTGTACCTAGCAACAGTCTGCTGTACATAGCAACGGTCTGCTGTACAGGAATAACAGACTGTAGAACACTGATTGACCAATCAGAAGTGAGTATTCCACAAAGCTGTGTAATATTATACAGTAACCCACACTTGTACAGTTTCTACTTGTTTGCTCAGACAGGACTTACTGTATAAATGCTCCATAGTTGTTCTCCGATTGGGGAAACAAATATTTTTCATTTAAAGTGTGTATATTTGTTTTTTTTTTTTTCTCCACAGGTCAAAAACGTGCCGTTTCAGATGACCACACTTTCAAACGTCTGTCATCAGGGCCAATACTACTAATCTCATCAGTCTAATAAAAGATTTTAAAACGACTCACTTACACGTTGTTTTCTTGGAAACATTACCCAGGAGATGGCTTATTTTTCCAGCTGTAATTGTTTTTTATGCTGAGGATGAGGTCCCTGTTGAGTTCCTGATTAAAAACCTTGTTCTGTTTTACGTGCGAGTTGAAGATGATGCTGGTGTCTGAATATTATTCTAATCTGATCGAAAGGTGAAAAATGAACAGATACGAAAGTGGATTCCTTTAAAAGGTCAGTTAAAGACGCACCTGTATGTACCAGGCTCGCATTTATGCATTTGTGAACTTTTCTCTATGCATTGTTTTATTCATCACATGGAGTTATTTCTTGAATGGTTTGGATCATGATCTTGTAAAGTACTTGTAAAGTGGTTTATGTCTGAAGAGCGCTATATATATATATATATATGAATTTCACTTACAAATCACAGTAGCAATATGTAGTAACGGACCACTGTATGTCTACATAGATGACTAAAGTCGACCAAGATGCATTCGAAATTTGTTTACATGCTGTCAGCCACAGTGTTTCAGAGTTGTGCTTTAATAGTCTGGACTCTTATGTACTTGAACCGGAAGGCAATGTGCTTTACTACACAACACTTAGAGGATAATTTCATGCCAATGTTGTGGAATAAAATCTACACTGCATCTGCTCTAAAGTGCTCCCACTTTGCTTGTCAGTTAATTTGAGTTGGTTGCTACCTAACAGCCAACGCCATTTAGGGATAAAATGACACGTTATAAATGAAAATGTGTGCAAAATGTGTATGCTAATTGTAGACTGGTGGGAGTTTATATGAAGCCATATTTTAGATTTTTAGGAAGTGAAAGTGCATGGGACATTACAGTTTAGCTCATGAAGACAACGCACTGCGGGTCAAATCTCCTTAATGAGTTAAAAAGTTAAATAAAAGATGGCACATGGGCCACTACAGGGAATCCATATCATAGCAACAGTGTGAGCAAACTAAACTCCTTCTTGCAGCTCCCAAGTGATTTTTTCTGGAGCAAATCTGCAACCGCTCAAGCAGGAATGCTACTGCAGACCTAAAGTATGCTAAAATATCACTGCAGTAACGACAGTATGACCTGGTGTAATGCAGGTTGGAAAGCAAAGGACGTGGTCAAAGCTTTGATACAAACGCATCTATTAGAAAAAGAAGAAAAGATTCTGGACAAGAAGCTCTAAGAAACGTATTTATTGGGAGGTTTGACCAGGTGTTAATAGAAGAATAGGCCCAGAGGAGATCTGCCTTTGAAGGGTCGCGTCTGTACTTCTTCGCTCTGGAAACAAGTATAGATCAACTGCACATAATAGATTTAATGGGACTAAACAAAGTTTGTCTGAACTTATAAATTAGGTCAGACTTACCCAGTTTTACGCCTCCTTTTATCCCTTGATGTCTGGAGTTAGTCTGAGCTGCAGGCTGCACACACTGACCTCTGCAGGAACCGTCTGTTTGGCTGTTTGTGTCACAAATCACTGCGTCACAGTGGACGTAAATCTGTGGGTGGACAGAAGGAGTTATCACGCACGGCTACATCCAGCTGCAGCCGACGGACGCATCGTTTGGAGACCCGTGTTACCTCATCTTTCAGAACCTCGTCATCCTTTGTGAAGGTGAACATCTTCACGGAGAAGCGTTTGACGTGGGACGGGACTAAAACTCTGGCGTCGCTCACAACAGGATGGAACATCGTGACGTAGCTGTCGTCACGATTCTCGCAGCTAATGAAGGAACAAAACGATTAAAACCGCTGCATCGTAGCAGCATTTAAACCCAAGAAATTGGGATTTTTACATCCAACAGTTGTTTCCAAATATAAAAAGTAACAGGACAATAAGAGCCTTTTAAAATAGTGGAAGTAAAGCTGATTTTGTTTAAGATTTCCTTCAACATTCCAGAGAAACTGAAGGTGGTAATTCACTTTATGCTGTACATTACCTGTCCACAATGATGTCCCAGCTGGGCAGAGATGTCCGGTCTTCATGAAGGGTGGCCCAGCAGTTCTCCACGATGAGCTCCAACTGTGGGTCAGTAGACTCCATCAGCTCCACCTCAAAATACAGAGGCTGCCTCAGATATTTCACTACTGGATAATCTCCTGCTTGGTAGAAGAGCTCGTATGATGAATCTGGAGGAGAAGAGTCCATTAGAGGAGGAAGGCACGGACTAAACAGACATTTAATGAAAACAGTCGTGAGATGATGAAAACATCTTGCATTAGTTCACAACACAAAATTCCCATTTATTGTTTCAGTGGCCTCAGGTGGAAGTAACACAAAATAACTGAAGAAAAGGGAGCGTTTTATTTTGACAAGGCTGAAGTGACAAAAACTGCATGCTGTAAACAAAAAACATCAGCTGGATGTTGTGAATGATGAACAGCCGACAGCAGATTATCAGATCAACATCGTTTCATGTCACAAAATATCAAAGTTTATCAAATCAACTGAATTTCTCTCCATTTCATTTTCAACACCTCCATTATTTATTTGTAAGCATTTTCATCACTTTCTTCAATCTTTTATTTCCACCTTTGAGGCCACTTGTGTTGAATGACGGAACGACAGACAGTGAAAAAGGCTCATTTTCATCACATCACAACTGTTTTAGCCAAACCTGCTTTCAATTAATCAAATCACCTGACAACTTACCACTCCATTTTTCCACATGCATTTTCATCAATTAATTTGTTACCCCCACCCATCATATTATAAATGAGTCCCAAAACCAGGAAATGAGGAAACCTTTCAGCACAGGTTCCCTCGTCTGGAAGTCAATGGGTTTTTAGTACGGCTGCACCGATTTATTAGCCGAAGGTCGGTTACGGCTGATTCTCGCCTCATTAAGTGAAACAGGCCTTTCAGCAAATAAGACGACATTCACAGATGTTTGTGTTGCATTCATTTAGTGCTGGCTAAATGTTGTGCTGTTAGCTGCTGATTTAATTACATTTAATTTATGTTTAACAAAACATTTTGTTGGGCTATGCAAGTACTGAAAAATAAATTCTTCTCAGAGTAGTTGTATACAGGCTGAACGGGCTTTTGAAGAAGCATTTTAACAATTTCATTTGTGCTCACTGAAGATATGAATGAAGGGCTTGAATGACTTTAAGAAGACAGTTCAGTTATTGTTTATAATGAAGATGTCTTTGTTTCCCTGGCAACAAAGGGTCAATTAATAAAAACAAACACCATTATTGGTCCATTTTGCAATCTGTGCATCCCTAGTTTTAGTTAGATGCCTGAAATAAGGTCTGTGGTTAACAAGTTTGAGATTAATGTTTTGTTCCACCACTCGTGAATATGAAGCTTTTACATGTCTTAATAAAGGCTAACACGTGGCTGAATGTCCACCTCAACATTAATGTGAAGTCATGGACCTGTGCTGTAGTTTTTTCAAGCCTAACATTAGCTTTTTATTTCTATTTCTTAAAAATCAAATCATAAGTAGTGTTAATTTATGGAGATTATCTTGTAGAACAAAACATGTGAGTATCATATGTGTGTTGACAGAGTTTATTTTCTGTAATAAGGAAGGAAAAATAAACTTTAGCTTGTCGTTGAGAGAACCAGAGAGATTTCGACTTCCTGGTTGGCCTACAAAAACACATCATCCCTTCATGACTCCATTCGGTAAAACTCAGCCTTACCGTGGGCTAGCCTCATCTGCACCACCAGCTGCCCAGAGCCGATCTCTGCTGTGGGGTCATAGCGTCTTTGTTTAGAGCTGAATGAAACTGTCCGAGTCTCATTGACAACATAGAAGCAGGAAATCGTTTGTCTACAGAAGAGAAACACAGGCACACATCGAAGGCGTTACCCTCAAAACACTCAAAGCTACAGGATAAAAGATCACGGACGAGTCCTGTTACCTGTACTCCGGATCAACTGGTGACGTGTAGGCTACTCCTTTGTTGTTGTTGTTGTTGTTGTAGTAATACAGCCTAATCTCATTTTCATACAGCATGTAGTGGTCAAAGAACTAGAAACAAAGACAGGTGGCATTAAAACATTTAGCAAAAGCACTTTCCTGGATTTAAGATGACCTTACACTCACCGTTCTAGTGGTCCCACAGGAGTCAGCACTGAAGGAGAAGTACGCGAAGCGGTCATCGCTGAACGCCGGTTTGCAGGACTGGTCCTTTAGCGTCAGCCTGCTGGGGACAAGGTTGGTCACCGACTCCACCTTCACAGCCACAGCGCTCATCGTTCCATTGGGGTAGCACTCTGAAGGTAGAGGAGGTGACGGATCAAGAAAAATTAGACAACGATTAGCACCCGCCACATGGGTAAATTGTTGGCAGTGGTGGATTAAAATCAGGCCAGAACAGGTTCTCGTTGGTTCCAGTTGTCCCATCGATCCCTCCTATTGATGTTTTCCAACAGTTATGCATGCACAATGATGCATACGCATATTGTATCGTGTTTCAGCTTGTTTGGGACAGATGACACGGCGGAGAGGGGAAAAACTACTCAACCTGAGGGGATGCGCCGTATTTTGTCCCTAATAATGCGACACACTGAACAACAAACCTGTGCTGAAACCAGCAGGAGGAGATTTAATAATGTTACCTGTTAGCAGCAGGCAGACAGCTCAGTCCTGCTGGATAAATAACGGAGCTGCTAACGCTAACGGAGGTGCCATTGAGTTCCATTATGATTCTTTCAAGCGCCGCTCGGTAAAAATGACCACAGGGCGAAGGACGCTAACATTATCATGATGTGTTCAATGTAATCATGTAAGATTTGTAGAATTTGGTGAGAAACTTGAATAAATCCAGTTGTTTGTAGGATATATTTTCACAACGATATAAAATAATTCGTTTTGACAATTTCCTAATCATTTGAATGCAAATAACCACTATAGATGACAATAATGTAGAGTATCATACCTCCCAGTTCTGGAAGCTACAGTGCAATTCAAACACTGGCATTTACCATGTATATAATGTTTTGGCAACACTTGACCAAAACAGAACGTTACAGGTCTGTTATGGTAATTAGGTGATAATTAGCAAGTAAGGGATTTCTAAACATGATTTAATAATTATGTGCTAAAATAGCATATAATGGTTAAAATAGGGCCCTTAGGGTTGAGAAGAGGCTGCTCTTTGGAGCTGGAAAACCAAAATGAATAGACACTTGTGTCACTGTCACTAGACTTATTGTCTACACAAATGTAACCTGGTAGCTAATTCAGGGTTGTTGTTTTTTTAAAGAAATTTCAAAGAAGTTATTTGTTAATTATCTATTTATCAGCAGATGTGAAAACATCAACTTTGTATTCTTTTCCTGGAAATATATTAAATAAATTACTAGCGATTGGGAAATAGTGGAATCTAATTATTTAATATTGTTTATAATAAAGTAGTTTGATATATTTTCATTTAATCATTTGGGTAATTTAGCAGTAATTCCACAGAAATTTCAAACAGGCAATTTTCACCTAATTACCATGAAATCTGCAGCCCTGTAAGTGTTATTTCTCCATATAGATGACTATATATTATAGATTACATAGATGATGGAAAAAATGAGGACAAAATGTCTGAGTGGCAGGAAATAAACAGTTAATCTCAGACGCTGGCTATGATAAATGAGCAGCAGTAACACTAAAATGTCGACGTCTTACTAGTTGTCGTTAAGGGGAAGTTGCAGGCCAGGTAGAGATCAGCCAGCACCCAGTTGTTGTTGTTGGGATCCAACAGGAGCAGGTCTACTCTGGCTCGGACTGAATCTGACGTAATCAGCTGTGAAGACAGAAGGTGAAGTCATCCCGGGCGGATTTATGGAGAGATTTTGTGGTTTCTGGACAAACCTCGAACGCTGTGTCTTTGGCGCTGTACGACATTATGAGGCTGAAGTGGGTGCTGTTTTCATGGACATGGTACTCCTCAGCCATGTCGGGTGTCAGCTCTCGAGGGCCGACGATGGTCTGGAAATTGCGGCCTTGACTCCCCAATTTCACGCTGATGTAAAACTGGTTCTGGTCACAGGTGCCAGTGATGGTGGGTAGCACTAAAAACAGAGAAAACTCTATTTACCAATTTAACTGTGGCGTTTTCTCCCATAATTCTGGAAAAAGCAGCCATCATGAAGGCCATGCCGCCGAACCGATGCCATTTACTGTAACCTTTCAAAAATAGACTTAATTTTTCCTCCAGCACTGTATCCAATAACACATTTAACTATTCAAAATGCGTAATGGTCAATCTCTCCTCTCATCGCCCTGTCGGGATTTACTTCACAATGAATGGCTCGCTGTACGTTACCCTTACTTGTGTCATGTCCCACGTTTTTAAAATGGGGGACACGACTAAAATCTGCATTTTAACCAAAATATTCAGAAAATGTGTCTATATTGGAAATAGTCAACAATACAAAAAATATTTCTGCCAGACTCTAATCATTATATTTCATAGTGACATGTTCAGACTGGAGACAGGCTAAAATCCTACTTTTGAGTGTTGTAGGTCGTTTTTAAAGCTTTACATGATGATTACATGATTCAATATATTGTATTATACAAGTACTTTCGGGGCAGCTGTGGCTCAGAAGTAGAGCTGGTTGCCCACCAATCGGAGGGTCGGCAGTTTGATTCCCGGCTCCTCCGGTCTACATATCGAAGTGTTCTTGAGCAAGATATTGAACCCCAAACTCCTCCGAGGCCGAGCCATCAGTGTGTGACCGAGTATTTAGATTAGATCCTGAAGGGCAGGTGGGCAGCCTCTGATAGTGTATGACTGTGTGTAAGAATGCCGACATGTAGTGTACAGCACTTTGAGTGGTCGCAAGACTGGAAAGGTGCTATAGAAATGCGAGTCCATTTACCATTTTCATGCATGTAATGTCACAGGAACAACCGAGGCACCATGTTGGCAGAACAGGATTTACTGTCAAAAATAAAAATCAAGAAGATCTCACCAACATCCTGCAGAGACATCTCCAGCTCCACTGGGTGGGCGAACGGCGTCTCTTCAGGCAGGATGATGAACCCAAAGACCAGAGGGAGGAAGTAGGTTGTAACCAAGCGCTCAGGATTCTGCAGATAGGTAGATATATTTGGAAGGGAAAAAAAAAAAAAAAAAAAAACAACAACAACAACAAAAACTGTCACATCACTGAAAACACCTCCGTGCAGAGTAAACGAGCTGAGGCCTGGACTACAAAGCAGGATTTGGGATTAATGAGGAAACTTAAGGGCTTTCCGTCATATGACGGTGGTTCACTTCTTACCGGGGTCAATCGCTATGGTAACCTAACATCTTCATTATCAGAGATCAGAGTTTGTAAAATGCGCCACTCTGCTGACAGTAGCTCTTCAAACATCACCCCTTTATGTGAACGCGCTCATAGAAATCGTGGGTTGGTAACCAGCATCGTAAGATCGCTTAGCAGGATCTCGTTTGTTCGGATTAGTTAAGCCAGATGGAGGAGATACTCTGGGTATGTTGAACTTGCTTCATAGTTCAGGCCTCTGGTCCTGAGTGGCGTTTTGCATCACATACATGTTTCAGGACAACGTCATCATCGAAGGGCACTAGTAGAGAGAAAGTCTTGGTTCCATTGGAGTAGATGTGCTCCTGGATAGTGAGTCCTCTGGCTTTGCTCTCCTCCACAGTGAGAACCCCGGTGGAGAAGGTGATGTTCCTCAGCTCCACATCATGGAGGAAGGTCCCCACGTGAACGCTGAACACCCGAGCCTCTGGGACAGTATCTGACAACAGGAAGTGACAGGTTTATAACCGTCCGCCTGATTTATACATCTGCTAAAAATGTGACTTACTGTCTTGTACGAGTGGAGGCCGAGGCATTAGCGGGGTGGTGATGGGGAACAAAACCTTGTATCTGGTATCATCTTGGGTGTCATCGGCCCTCCACAGCACCTCGAGCATGGGCTCCACAACATAGGTGATGTGGTACTGGTAATCTGGGGCATGGCTCTGCAATTATTCATGACGTTTTAATAAAACATGCAAATGGGACCAGTGACTCTTGCATTTCTAATCTTCCCGACCTTGTAGTAACCATCAGGCGAGCCCACTGGGATCTCTGTGACGATGTGGAAGTCCGTGGTGGACAGCGTGTACCCACGTGCGGCCATCTGAGATCTGTCCAGCCTCTGCCCGTTGATGCCCATGTGCATTTCTAGGATTTTAAAGCTGCCGTCGACCAGAGGGGTCACACGGCGAGGTACGTACCAAGAGATTGTGTCGCTGCTGAAGAGGACGCCACCTGTTAATGATAACCTGTTGGTGTAACTGTAACAAATTCATGAAATCCATTTGATTGCATGAGACTCACCGGTGGGACAAGCAGCCGCCAGGTTGAGCACAGCCAGACCGTGTGGTGCCTTGTAGTACGCGCTCACCCTGAACACTTCCATGGGGACTCCACCCATCTAAAAGATGTCGGGTTTAATGTCATCATTGTTCAATATCAGGAAAATAAATGGAGATGTGAGCGTGTTGCTTACATCCTCTGAATACGTCTCTGCTGTATTGTACGGGCTTCGCATAACCAGACGGGTGGAGGTCGTCATGGCGCCGTAGCCGGCTTGTTCAGCCTCCCTCAGCACCATGGCGACTGGTTCTGGGGTGTAAAAGGTCATCTTCCAGATACCATGAGCTGCACCAGAGGCCTATAAAAAAGGGGAAAAATTGATCTATCGAACGGGATGCCAAATAGTGCAGGGGGAAATAAAATCAACAGCTTACATCAGGAACAGCGTTGATCTTTGAGTTCTCCGTCTGCCCCGTCGCTTCAGCTGGTGCATCAGGTGTAGCCATGTGGTGCGACACCTGAAACAGGAAATAGAGGCTTTATAATTTGTACACACACTACACCACCCACCCTCCCACAACGACACACAGCATTACCCACCCACCAGCACCCACACAAGATGGTAGAACCGTGAATGTACAGTGACCTACTTCCATGTAGTTCCTGTCGCAGAGAATCTCTCTGGAGGCCCAGCGAGTGTAGCTGCACGTCTGCGTCACGTCATGACTGACCACGTCTGACAGACCGTGGCCGTACATTCGCAGTTTCAAGCCGACATTAAATGTGGCATCTTCCTACAAGTTAAGGAACAAAACAAAAGCAGGATAAGAGACACATTTTAGCATTAACCCTCTGAGACCCACAGTGTGTCTCATTTAGGGGGGTCCAGGGGGTCTTTAGGGGGAGATAGCAGGTCAGCAGTAGGTGTCACATAGAGGTGGTGAACATCATCTGAAAGCTGAGAACCTGCAGATTAATTTAAGATGCAGTTCAGCACTGTGTCAAATTGTTCTAGTCAATCAGAAATAAACATGAATTTATTATTTGAAATAACTTGTGAAAGTGTTCAGAACATGATGATTGAGGTATAACGACCATTCATTCCTGTGCTCACGTAGGTCTCTGGCTTAACTTAAATACGGCTGCAACTAAAGATTATTTTCAGCCAATGCATCTGTTGATTATTTTCTTAATTAATGGACTTGCTATTTGGGCTATAAAATGTCAGAAAAAGGTGAAAAATGTTGATCAGCGTTTCCCAGAGCCAAAGATATTCAGTTTACTGATGTGGGAGAGTAAAGAAACCATTTATTTATTTATTTTATTGCTCAAAACAATTATTTGATTATCAAAACAGAACTGAATAGATCGGGCTTATCGTCACCGATCGTGGTGCATCCCCAATTTCATACACGTCTAAAAGCAAAAAAATGCTCTCAGATGGGGGTCAGTTTAGGGGTCGGTTTAGTGGTCCCTGATGTGAAAAAGGTTTGGGAGCCACCAGCCTGTGAGACGACATTAAGCAGATAACTGCACAGTGAAAACACAGATTTAGTGGTTTGACTTAAGGTTTCAGGGAAGCACATAAAAATGGGAACGACTCTTGAGAATTAATTAGGGGATATATGGGCCTCACTGGAGAACTACAAGAAGATCTAGGACATCAAACAAGCTCAAACATACTTTGTTGTCCACATAGCAGCCCATCAGAGACGTGTAGATCCTGGTGTTGCCCCACGGGTCCGACTCCATGCTGTATCCACACTGAGCAGCCAGGCTGGGTGTTAACACGACATGCCGGGTGCCATCTGAGGGGGACGGAGGCAGAACAACAACCATGACAGGGATCACTTCTCCCGGTGATGAACCATCATTAGCAGATTTTATACTCACTGATGGCCTCCACCTCCAGCTGGTTCCCCACTGCTAGAGCCTTGTCCAACGACAACCTCATAAGATTACCCGCACAGTCGGACCTTAAACCACCACCTGGTAGAGGAACAAGGCTTGTGAGGATGAGTGTAAACTTTAAAAAAAGAAGTGATTTCATGTGAATGAGGGCTTACTTGACTGCGAATTGGGCTTCATATTTGGCCTTGCTTGACCCAAGAGGATTACTGCAGCCATCAAGCTCCATAACAAACTTAAAACATCATTTAGAGGCATTAAAAGAGGAAGCAGTTTAAATTTATTTAAAATATAAACGAACAGGAAATTAACTTACATGTTGTCACTCGTGTGCATGTTGCAGTCTGAGCACAGCCAAACAAAAAAAGAATCAGATGACTATCAGAGCTCAGCAGTGAAGCCCCAGCACTCCCCCAACAACAAACCACCTCTGGGTGAAGAGGCCGACTGCTTTACTGAGCCTCACCAGCTGAGTTATATATCAATCAATGACAAACCACAGCTGAGGAGCATTAGTGAGTCTCCACCCTGCTCACATGCATTGAGGGAGCTCCGTTTCTCATGAAAAGACTGGAAAATGAGAAGGATAATACACATTCATCAGTAATGTCATCAAAATAATTTATTGTTCACTGATTGCAAACATATATACATTTGTGTTTAGCATCAGAAATACACACATATATAGTTTAATTATTCAAGTAATCCACGGTGGGCTGCATGGTGGTGCAGCGGTTAGCACGGTCACAGGTTTGAATCCGGCTTGGGGCTCCTCTGTGTGGAGTTTGTATGTTCTCCCTGTGTTAGCGTGGGTTTTCTCCAGTTTCCTCCCACAGTCTAAAGACATGCAGGTTAATGGATGACTCTAAATTGCTCATAAGTGTGAATGTGAGCAGGAATGGGTGTCTGTCTCTATGTGCCCTGCGATGGACTGGCGACCTGTCCAGGGTGAACCACGCCTTCACCCAATGCCAGCTGGGATCGGCTTCAGACCCCTAATGGGATAACGGGTTGCAGATGGATGGATGGATGGAGGAAATCCAAGGTGTCAAAAGAGGATGACTACTTCTCCACCTCGTAGAAACACTTAAGCTGCTTCAATTTAAAAGGACCTATTCTGCTTTTGTGCTCTTTCCTTTTCCTTTATTGTTGTGCGTGTGAAAGGTCTGCAAAGTTACAAAGTCCACACCAAACGGTGGTTTATGGTTGCTGTAGCGAAGCCAGCGTGTGGTGCACACACCAGAATATTACATCATGGTGGCTTTCACCAGCTGGTGTGAGACAAATAAAGCATTTTTTATTACATAGTAGAAATACAAGTTTTCAGTCTGAGCCTGAACGGGTCCTCTTTAAGACACAAAACATGTCTATCCTCTGCAGCTGACACACTCCTCATTATTACTGCATGCTAACGATTGATTCTGGTTTGTTTTTAGTTACGAACCTGCTCCGTGTCTTCAAGATGGTGCCCTAACATTTATTACTGACAGTAAAACCCAAGCTCATCGTTTTACCTAATGCCCCCGGGCGATTCGTCTGTGCTGTCCACTCACAGACTTACACAATGATATGCTTTCATTTATGAGGCCGTTGCAGCTGGTGGAGTCTCCAGTTGGTGCAGAAAGGGATTTGTAAGTGCTCTGCTTTCATAAAAATCCATAGAAGTGTCGCGCCTGATCCAGTGTGATGTCTGCTCCCTTTCATGTGTTTTTGCAGCTATGGTTTGATTCTCGAAAGGTTGCTTTATGTCATTTGTGTTTCACTTTTAGGTTTATCTTCATGCTCATATCCCTAAAAAAACTGTTCATCTTCAGATCAAATGGCATCTTAATTTGTTAAATGACAACTGTACATAAATTTAAGTAAATTGACATCATATTCTCTTAAGACAGCAGATTTGAGGATATATAAACTCTGTAGTTAATGGAGCTGTCAGTATCCCCTGCTTATCTTGTGCTGCTGGTCCAGAAGTGTCTGTTGCAGGCTCACTTTGGCATCTTCGAACTCTGGATTGAGCTTTAATGCTTGCTGGAAGTCCCTCTTGGCATCATCAAAAAAACCTGCAAGGTAATAAAAATGTACATCCATAATAAGTTTTTGATTTGTAGTTTGCTGCCTAGTTGGCTCGTTAGGAGTCAGCAGTTTTATTTACAGGGCAGCAAGCAGCACAATGAGCGAGTACACATCTCCATCTAGTGTTCTACAGAAGAACGACACATCATCATCAGAAATAAACACAAATTAATTAATTTGTTATTTAAAAATGAATTGCAAAAATGTATAAGGGCATTATGATAGAAGTATATGATGGTCATCTCTACACTCTATGATGACTCATAAGTTGTTGCAGAAATTTTTGGGTTGATACCATTTGTTACACAGATTTGGTGCTATTTTTTTTTACCACTGGAGAATTGATAAAAATGATCAATAATCCCTCCAAAGCACCACATTAAGAAACCAAGACCTTGACGAACACCAGAGAAAATCTCATGCTGGGATTTGGTATCAAAAACTTTGGACATCTTGAGATTTCTGCAGGAATCACATAAGTTAATATTTATTGGAACTTTTATGTTACTTAATTGTATTGATTTTTTTTACATTATTATTAGTAATTTTATATATTTTACACATTGTACATACAACATAGAAATTTTTGTATGCTAAATGCAGTACCTGTGAGGGCTTCTGGACAGTACTGTCAGTGTTTTTTTCAATCTTATTTGTTATAAGTTTTATGTGATTTCATTGTTATAATAAAACTAATGTTGGACTTTTCAAATGATGAAATAAAAAGGACAAAAATACTGGAACACATAATATATGTGACATTTATTTTGAAGCGGAGCGGAAGTCCCTGTCGTTGCTCTATCGGTCTTGATGATGTTGACTTGTGATGACTGTACTTTGGACCATGAAGTGCCTTTGTGTCCTTACCCAGTCTGTAGTGGATGAGTCCTCTGTTGTAGAAAGGGGTTTCAAACCGGCTGTCAGCCTGGATGGCGGAGGTGAAGTCCTCTACGGCTTCGTGGAAATCCACCCGGAGGTACTTTATCTGCCCGCGGTTGTTATAAGCTGTGGCCAAATTAGTAGCTTCACATTCCCTGTGGACATATTACCCCGTTAATGTTCAGTTTTATTACAATTAATGCCATGAGATGACAAAGAAGAGAGAGAGAAACATTAACGTTAGCTAACAGCTAGCAAAAAAAAAACAGGGCACAGGATTTGACGGGTAACTGAATATGGTGAAACACCAGTTCGACTACAGTGGTTGACCATTAGCTCCTATTACATCCCCAAAAAGGAACAAAAAAGTACCTGAACTGTAAGCACGACGAGATAAACTTAGTGTACAGCTCTTCTGCCCGTTTGAAATTCTGTTTATTAAACTCAGAGTGAGCATATTCAAGTGTTTGGAGAGTATTTTCCTCCATGGGTTAAATCTGCGGAGGTTTGTCGTGTTATGGCCAACAGCGGATATGACGTAACCAAGTAACCGTCCAATCATGTTTCAGTGCGTCTCAGGTGGGCGTGACTAGTTGCCAATACAGTAAAATCAAATCTCTTATACTGTTCTGTAAATACGTATATTATTAAAATATAATATGATATTAATTGAATATAATATTAAAAATGAAATACTGTATTTCCCTTTTGCTTCTCATACAACACATTACTTTCATTTACTTACTTATATTTCATTAATACTCAATATTTATATGCTAATATTAGATTTTAAATTAAAATATTGCACATATGCACCATTCTCTATTTTTTAATTATTCGTTAATTATTTATTTTACGATTTTATTTATAATATTAAATGTATAACTTTATTTTTAAATGCAATATAATATTTAATTCAATATAGAATTTAGAACTTTATGTATAATATTAAATTTTAAACTTTATTGTAATATAAGAAATTCTAAAATGTATTGCTTTATGCATTTTTCACAAAGTTATTGCACAAAAACCAGTCCCCTGTGTTTTATTATAATGTTGCACACCTCTTAATTCATCAATATAATATATCTAAATGAAAATATCTAAATCATATATACAGTATATTTGTATTTATTACATAGTATTTTACATGTATACATTGTATTAATTATTTAATATATTTATATATAATAAATATAAATACATAAAATAATATATGTATTTTATTTTACTGTGTATACTGTGTATATAGTGTATATACACGGTTTAATATACTATGTATGTATTTATTTTACTACATATAATGAGACAAACATTTCCTTTGAGATTATTAAAGAACCACATTATATTTTCTCAGAATAATAACATTTTCATTATAATTTAAGAAAGTGGGTTGTCTGACATGTCTGATGAAAAGGTTGGTTGAACTATTGTGTAAGTAAAAAGATGGATAATAGATGTTATTTATATTGATAATATTTCCTGTTAGATAACCCAAAATAATATGCGGTGACTGAAAAAAAATCAGAAATCAGTTATCCACTGAGGATGGCTGATTCCTGACATTTAAAATCAAGGTTTTTCTTTTGTAACAGCAGGTGGCAGACTCGACTCGGATCATTGAAACAAGGCAGTGAAGACAGTCAGTGGCTTACTGTGTGGATTCATATTATCCTAATAATATAGCAGAGGTGATGTTTTTCTTTTAAAAGCAATGGATGTGACCCTCTCTGTCTCAAACATCCGTCCACCCAGCCTTGGCACAGTGTGGACGCCTGCTGCAGTAAATACACAACAAAGGAGGCAACTCATAAGCAAAGTGGTGAGAAATTCTCCGATGATCTCCTAGGTGAAGAAGTCAACCGACCCGCTGAAAAATGACACCTTAAGGAAGCAGAGGTTGCTCAGTAGCCGTGCACTTCCCTTTGGCGGCCCATTTCTCTCCAGACTGTGTGGACGAGTTGAAACAGATCAAACGGAGACAACTTTGACCCAGAGGAAGACGATGCTGGCTGTGGCCACTGGCAATAACACGCAACCTGTGGAAATGTAGGTTAACTGCAGCCCAGTTACATCACATAGATCACAGGGTTTCTGCATCCCAAAACCAGGAAGCCCAAAACCTCAAAGTCAAAGATGTCAAAAACTAGAAAAACTGAGGAAGTAGACATCTCAGAATTTATTCATAACAAGACTCAAGTGTTATTTCATGCATACAGATGAGATGGACTACCTGGTTACTCTGTACACCATGAGGTCATGGTCATGAAGATATGAACAGGTTTAAATGGTTTATTTTGTCAAGGGCAGCCTGTACGCCTGGAGCAAAGTCTGTTAGCTCTTCTGGCTCTTCTTCCTAAATGTTGCTGTTTGCTGAGAGAATTAACACAAAGTATAAAAGTCCACTTTGGTTTGGCAGAACTAGGACACACATCCATCACACACAGCTCCATCCTCTTCACTATGAAAGACACACAGCACCACCACACCGCTGTTATCACTACACTTCACTATTCAGCCCTTCATGGTCCGAGACGTGGTCTTGGATGGTTAAAATATGCTAAAATGTCATATTGTGATTATATAAAGTAGGCACGTCTGTAAAGAGGGGAATCGTGGGTACCCGTAGAACCCATTTTCATTCACATATCTTGAGGTCAGAGGTCAAGTGACCCCTTTGAAAATGACCATGCCAGTTTATCCTCGCCAAAATTTAGGTTATTAAGTTTTTCAGGGTTTAAATGAATCAGTATCATTACTCTAGCCGCTACAACCTCTGAAACATTGATTGCATTAATGCATTAGAGAAATTTTAGCGTTAAAATGAACTTGATTCATCAAAAGTCAGCTGGGAGTGTGTGTAGTGCAGTGCAATATGATAATAGGAACAGTGTAATAGGTTACATAGGGACAGTGCATTATGTTGCATCTGTGTAATATTGGCTTACTGTCTGTGCAATATGGGCAGGATGACACACGGTGCAGCGTACTACCGGGGTGTAACACCTGCCTTAGTGTGTGACGGTGTGTGCCATTACGTACATGGACTGTTGTGTGTTGAAACGTCTTTCCGCGGAACTGTTTTCCCGTCTCATCTGGAATCGTTTATCATTCCTGTTGTTGTTGTTGCTTTAATTTAGTGTTTGTAACTACAGCCAGACAGTCCTAAATTTCCCCACAGGGACAATAAAAGTATATCTTATCTTATCTTATCTTATCTTATCTTATCTTATCTTATCATCTCCCAGCTTGGTATGATGAGGATTGCTAGATTGTTCATTGTAAAGATTCAGGGGGAGAACAGGTGAAATGTGCCTGTTATGACCCTTAAAAAGCTTAAAATGATCAGTGAAACGAAACACTGTTCAACTGCTCTGAGACTATCTGAGTTTGTCTCACTAAAGCCACCTGAACATGGACACACTGCAGCAACGCTGTGAGTCTCTTCCACTTCTCAGAGGCGTGTGAGTCCCATTCATCTTCCTCTGAAACCTCCCTGACCGCCCGTGAGCGTGCGGTAACCATGAACGCCGCTGAAATAGCGAGCAAACATGAAGCAGCTGTCTGGCTACAGGAAGGAGGGAGCGGATCCAAACCAGACCGGAGGTAAACGGTGGCGTGTTGACTCTCAGCTTCACAAGGCCCAGCAGACAGAGGAGCTCTGTTGTCAGCGCCGGATAGGTCAAATAGGTCGACTCGTCCCAGAGGTCACACGGTGACCTCCGTCTGTTGAGGGTGTAAAAGCGACGTGATGGGGGTTCAACAGATCGTGGTGTAGGACACTTGCTCAAATAATTAATGTCCAAACTAATTTATCAACTTATAATATTTCTGTTCAGTCAGTGGGAGATTTGAATCCATCTTTATTTTGTATGTGAACGTGTTTGAGGTTAAAGGAAGTGATCTTCCTCTGACCGCCGACCTCGGAGCGCTTTGACTGTTTTTGTGAAGGCGGAGTAAATTATAACACATTGTTAATAGAAATGTCAGAGCTCAACTTCATATTTACTTTCTATATTGACACAGAAATACATACATGTACTATGAAATGTACAGTTATATAAGAGAGACTAATACTCTTTTGTATCTACAGAAACAAATTTTATTTATTTCTTCTTCTTCTTCTTTTTTTCGTTACAGCTCATACTCACAAGTTTATAAACAAACTTTTATGTACTGAGCTCAGAAATGAACAAAGAGACAAAACAAGATGTGAAAAGAAAACAATATCAGAATTATAAATTATATTATATATATTCTGTGGAGGTTTGTCCTGTTTTGTCCAACAGCGGATATGACGCAACTCAAGAAAATGTCCAATCACATTTTAGTGTGTCTCAAGTGGGCGTGGCAAGTCACGACAGAGTAAAACCAAATCTATTATATATATATAAATATCTAAAATATCCATACATATATGATTAGAATATATAATATGATATTATTATAATATAACATAATACAATATAATATAATATTAAAAAGTAAATACTGTATTTCCCATTGATTCTCATGCAACATAATTTCAATTTTACTTAATTATATATTATTTATACTCTATATTTACACATATGCTAATATTATATTTGTATTTTATATTTAATAATGTAATTCATTTAAATGATTTTATATTTTAAAATAAAATATTAACACAGATCCACCATTCTCTATATTTTTCATTTTATATTAAATGTATAACTTTTATGATATCTATGATATTTTATTTATGATAGTGTATTTAAAAGTTTAAGATATAATGAATTTATAAATTTATTGTGTTGTAATTTTATGTTGAATTAATAACACAATATAATATATATATATATACACATGCAGACACAAAATACTTTATAGTATAGACTGAATCTTCATTGAGGTTTTACAAAGATTCAATGTGGGATTTCTAAACGGCTCAGTCTAAGCTCTTATTTTCAGGTGATTATACACTGAAGAAAACATACTTATTAATATTATAATCCAACGAATCCTAAATGCTACACACAGTTCCTTTAAGCAGCAGCCATTTAGAGTATTGATTTTCTCTCGTTACCTCTCTATAAGGTGGTTTTCATTGTTAGTGGCGGACTCCGCCTCTCCCAAACCGGATTCAAATTACTTGGAACAATGAATTCAGAATGAATTATTAGTATTTTTTCATTTCACTGATCACATGATCAGCTTCACTGTTTAGCCTCAAAAGATTATGGTGGAGCATAATATTGATAATACTGTCAGTATCACCCTCCAGTTAAGAACTCAGAAAGACAACACTGTGCACAACGACCTCCTTTGTGATTATTTTATTGTCCAGTTTCTCTGCTTGGTTACGTTTACAATCCTTAGCAAACGTTATATTTCATAACATTCACAGATTTGTCATCCATAACACACGATACAACTTGTGCTATTGATAAAACTGATAACATTCAGCCACTGGTTGTTGCTTTCTGCCTCCCCGTTCCAATGTGTTCACTTCACAACAAGTGGTTGCCGGCCACTTAACATCAAACTCAGTCATTTATCCTTTTTTTTTTCCACACCGACGACCCAGAGACACCAACATCGTTTTACTTTTAATCCGTGTTAGACGTGCAAACCAAATGTCAGATATCGTCCACAGAGATAAATAAAACCTGTTTTGGACCCGTTAAAAAAAAATAAATCATTAATTCACAATCATAATTTAAAGAAAGTTATACTTATATTCGACACCTTATAAAATCATTTTTTAATCATTTATTTATGTATTTATTAATATTGATTTATTTGCTGTTTATTTATTTATTAATCTATTTAGTTTTAATATATAGAAATTTATTTTTGCCGACTTGTTTTCCTTGTGTGGTTTTAGTCGTGTGCCCTCTGGGTGTCGAGGGAGGGTGGTTGGATATCTATCAGTCAGTTTGGATTGTCAGAGTTGTTTTAACAAAATTCAGAAATAAACTTGGTCTAAAAAAAAAAAAAAAGAAAGATTTGTCTGCATATAAATGTTATTAACATAACCTTTAAACTGTTGTGACAGATTATATAGTAAAGAGATAATGCAAAAATATCTAATACGAGAAACGTTTTAAGGAAATTTTGCAATGTTTCAATTGAAATTTGTTAATAATAAATTCAATTTGATTTTTTCATAAAAAATATTATATACAGTATGTAACTTTGTACAAACAGGATGTAAAACACACATAATACAGTACAGGAGAAACAATGGAGATAATACTTGTTTTCTCTGGTTATTAATACATTAGCTTTAACAAAAGTAGCTTTAACTGCAGTTTAAAACATTGCATTTAATGCCCACATTCAGCTGTAGATATTCAGCAGTCAGTAACTTGAGGGATGTTGGTTTACGAGTCACAGCTTCACTCCATCTGTGGCTGAAGTCCATACGGTCGTAGTGGACGACAGGAAGCACAGGTCAATGTCCAGGAAGTGAACCGACGAGCTGCCTCTGCAGAAAGTAAATAAACTAAAGGTCACACTGTGTGGTGGGTGGGAGGCTTTTACTACACCCTCCCCAGAAAAACAGCTGTCAACACCTACCACCGTGTCCAGCTTTAAACACGACCCACTACGCTCTCCAGACGCTCGATTCTCCCGGACACATCCGCCAGTGGCGCCAGTCAAGGAACCTCATTTACAGGCACATTTAAATGATGACAGCAATGATTAAATGAATTTACAGTAACAATGCCAGCAGAGATAATGAGCTTTCACCACCGCCGGGACTGTTTATAAGAAAATGTCTCCCGGCTGAAACAACAGGAAGGATATGCTTGGCGGTGAGCTGCTGGATGGCGGCCTGCGTCTGCTTCTGGAAAGCCAGTCTGGCTTCACATTTACATGGATCCTCCACCACCACCGCTGCCTTCACCTCTTCACCGGGAGAAAGTAAATTTCACGTCAGATCATGCAGGGAGTGGAAAAAGCAGCTCACAATACCGCCCACTCTCACTTTTACCAACTGAGCTGAACAAACCAAAAGCTTGAAAGCACACTTTCTAATATATTCTGCAATGTTTACCATTGTGCCACAATAGAGACTCGATTCTATAATATTACCCAATAACTGTCCAACAAATGCTGCGATCAACAGTGAATTATAGTCATGAATTATGCACCAGTTGGTTGCGATGTTGTGAAGCCCTGCTTAGAAGACAAACACACTCTGCACATTTTAAAGCTCTGACACGTGTAGACTTTTAGCAGCATTAAAGGGATAGTTCAGGTGTTTTAAAGCGTGATTGTATGAAGTACTTATCCATAGTCAGTGTATGTGTAACATGTAAACTCCACACAGAAGGGCCCCAAACCAGATTCGAACCTGCGACCCTCTTGCTGCGAGGCGACAGTGCTAACCACTGCACCACCGTAAACACTAAACTGATATTGATCTCCAAACTCGCAGCGCGCCGACCATCATCTACTGTAGGTAATACACAGACTATGGCTAGGTACCTCATACAACCCTGCTTCAAAACACCAGAACTATCCCTTTAGTATCACCACAAAAAGTCACATTTTGCTGCAGGAATCCACATACAGTATGTCCTTACGTTTCAGGGAACATGTTTTCTTGTCCGCATTCAAGATATAACCGTTCCGGCACTGGCAGTAAAACGAGGCATTGCTGTTGACACATATGTGTTCGCAGTCATGTCCCATGGCACAGGGGTCCAGACCTGGAACAAGCCGGGATTAAGGGATGGTGCAGGGGTGGTACAGTTTCATGAGCTGGCAGTCACTATACTAGAGGCCATGATAGGTAAGGTAGTGCTCTGCAGATGGCAAAAATCTCTCTCTAATGTTGACAAAGAGAAGTAAAATAAACTAGTTTTACTTATTTCTGTTATATTTCTTTGCTTGTACGAGTTAAAAAAAAAAGAAGATATTCTTGTGTGTTTGCACTTGACCACATGACACTTGTGGAGAAAAACTTCTAACCGTTCATACACCTTCACCACATCTCAGCCAAGGCCGTTTACGAACTGCTCAGGTTCACTGTGTTGGACAACACAGGTAAAATCACAGAACCCTGAAGTACAACAGTGATGACAGTTACATGGACAAAATACTTCATAAAGGGGGCAAGACAAACATCAGGACAGTAATATGGGGACAAACTTACAGCAGAACCTCATTTGTCCAAATCTGTTTTCAAATTACCTCAGATTAGTGAAATTTGTGAAAATTTAACAATGGGTGCTTTTTGAATTCATATGCATCCAGGAAGGTGCAATATCTGGTTATTTCATGACAGAATACCATATTTTAAGGTCCAGTGTGTAGGATCTGGTGGTAGCATATCTAGTAATGAGGTGAGGAGCAAATCTACAGCCATCTGGAGCAGAGCCAGCGCTTACATGGGAAGTGAGTGGTGAAGCAAGAGAGTGAGAGTGGTAGCGACGGGAGCGAGTCATGCTACCGACTCCAGCCCAAGTCTGGTTTGTTCGTTCTGGATAACATGGCGACATGGCGGACTCTGTGAAGAGGATTCCTCGTGGAGATATAAACAGCTCATTCTACGGTAACGAAAACACAACGGCTGTAGTCGAAAAGTAAAAAAATATAATAACACTTAATATGTGACTGTAGGTAGAAGACGTTATCATTTGTTTTCATGAACGGCAGAATGGTACGTCAATTTAAAAGTCACAGCCACAAGGAATTGTGGGGCGGCATTCCCTCCTTTCCTTTGGTAAAGGATACTCAGGTGTATCCTAAGCTAAAGGGGATGAGAGAGGAAGGATTGAAGCACCTTTCCTCAGCATTTAAACAGCTCTCATCATGGCTGCTACTGAGATACTTCCAGGTCATTTCACTCTGTTTAGAGTCTTTTCGACCTCAGCCAACAATTCTTATTTTCAGCTGATTGTACACTAAAGAAAACATACTTAATAATATTATATAATAAGAATATTATATTATTCTACAAAGAGATGGCCCTAAATAGTACACACTGGTCCTTAAAGTGTATAACAGTCATTATTGCATTAGTTTGGATGCTTTCATTTCCAGATTGTTTTGAAAAAGTGAGGTTCTACTGTGTATTTAAAACATTTCAAATAAAAACAGGAACATTCAATGATGCTTATACTGTAAATCATGATAGATAGTTTTAGCTTAAAAAAAAAAAAAGAAGCTGAAAGTTTCAGGTAGCAAGGCCCCAAAACTTTACTCTGGTTTAACTTGGCGACTACGAGCAGGTTCTAGTGCCGACATCTGCAGTCCATGTGGGGGTTCAGAGCATCTGGTGTCTTTCCTCATGATTTCAGAGTTTAGAAACAATAACTCAGTAAATGATCCATAACCTGCAATAAACCCCCTGCAGACTGTAGGTGCCCCTTACTGGGGAACTAGAACCAGGGTTAATGGTGGGAAAACGGGTCTCGCAGGTGTCTTTGTCCTACCGCACAGCGTCTCCCTGAACTTGGAGGTGAGCTTCTCGATGACGCCGTAGGTCTCCACGTAGAAGACGTGGTCCTCCAGAGGGATGCTCGCCATCAGCTGCAGGGAGCGCATGTCAGCTCGGTCCACCCCGACGGCGTAGATCTCGATGCCCGAGGCCCGGGCTGCGGCAGACACCTCCTCCACCTGGTCCTGGGGTCTCCCGTCCGTCACGATGATGGCCACCTTGGAGATCTTCCTGGAGCGAGGCCGTGCTCCGGACTGCTCGGTGAAGGCTTCGTTCACCGCCGTCTTTATGGCGAGGCCCGTCATGGTGCCGGCCGCCAGGGGCTCGATACGGGAGATGGCTTTCTTCATGTCGGGTTTGTTGAAGTGGCTCTTGAGGAGGAACTCGATCTTGACCGTGCTGGCGTAGTTGACAACGGCCACCCTGGTGGCGTCCGAGCCAACGTCCAACGTGTCGACCATGTCGGCCAGGAATATCTTCACCTTCTCAAACTCGCCGGGACGCACGCTGCGAGAGCTGTCAATGATAAAGACCAGGTCCAGGGGACGGCTCCTGCACTGGGAGTCTGTCTCTGGTGATCAACCAAACCACGGCACCATTAACAACCCAGCTCATTACTCAGAGAAACGTTCAGGTGTGCTGTTAAACTGTCACAGTGAGAACAAAACACAGGACACGTTGGGATACACAACACACGTCCCCATGGCAACAAAAGGAAACTGTTGTGCATCACTGAGGTGGTAAAACGGGTGAAATGATGTGGTACGAAATAAAACGTGCTGTATCATTTCAGTGTTTCAACAGTCCGTCATCACAGGACGTATCCTTTGATTTCATTTCCCTGAATGAAAAGGATGCTCGATGTCGACACATAAAACAGAGGGAGACGGTGTTAGCAGCCCTGCTGTCAATCACATACACAAATACTAAACTACGTTTCTGTAGTTTAGTGTCAGAACCTCTGTGCTGTTTAAAAGCTAAAATACTGACTCTGCTTTTACACTGAACAATAATATAAACACTTGTTTTTGCAACGCAAGTTGAAATTAAAGATCTTAGTTTATTTCTCCCAAATTTTGTGCACAAATTTTTATGTTAGTGAGCCCTTGAACCTTTCCGACAATAATGAATAATATTGATAATCTCATCACAATAACACCCGTCAGTGGGGGGATAAATCAGGCAGCGCGTGAACATTTTGTCGTTGAAGTTGATGTGTTGGAAGCAGAAAAAATGGGCAGCGTGAGGATGTGAGCGACTTTGACAAGGCTCAAAGTGTGATGATTAGACGACTGGGACCGTTATGGCTGATCGGTGCATCACAATGCTGATTAAACACCATCATTATTACATAGGTGTCATAGCGGCCACTCTAAAATTCATCATTCTATCTTGAAAAGAAAGATATTTATTCAGATTTCATGAGTAGCACTACAGAAATGCATTTTTTGGTCACAGATACCCCAAATATTCAGTCAGTATCTGGATTGACCACCATGTGCCTCATGCAGTGCGACACATCAGTTTTTGTGCGACATTGCTGGATATGGGCAGGAACCTCCTTTCCTTTGGTAAAGGATACTCAGGTGTATCCTAAGCTAAAGGGGATAAGAAAGGAAGGATTGAAGCACCTTTCCTCAGCATTTAAACGGCTCTCATCATGGCTGCTACTGGTTCACCAGCATCTTGACATGTCACACCTTTAAGCTGGATGAATTATTGTGACAGTGGAGAAGTGCTCACCAACACAGATTTCAACAAATTTGTGCACAAAATTTGAGAGGAAGTGGGTGTGGGTAGAAAAAGTCTTTTATTTCAACTCTAATTTCAAATTAGTGCAAAACCCAAAGTGTTGCATGAATATATTTTTTCAGTGTGGACACATGAAAAGAGAAAAACAACAGTTTTAGGTCTGTCGTGCTTTAAACTTCAAATGCATATTTCAAAGTGGTCTGTTTTTGTAGCTTTAAGTTTCCAGACATCTTAGTCATGGTCATAAATTATCGGTTTAGGAGGCTACTTATTTAGTCTCCTACCACTAAGATATACAACAATTCAACTATATCACTTTAAATAAAATGACGTCGGCTTTAAAGAAAGAATTTGTCATTTTGGGAAATGTGCTTATTTGCTGAGAGTTAGATGAAAAGGTCAACACCACACTTACAGTCTGGACATGTGAAGCTACAGCCAGAAGCCGATTACAGACGGCGGCTTTTTTGCGCTCTGCGGCTTACTGTATGTTACCGTGGCGGAGATCTACGGTGGCCTTCAGATAGTGTAAAAACATTAAAGTCTCTCTAGAGTTTGGTTTGTCCCTTCTGGGCTACTGTAGCAACATGGCGGACTCTGAAGAAGACCCGTTCCCTGTGTAGATATGAAGCGCTCACTCTAGATAATGAAAACACAATGATTCTTAGTTTCAGGTGATTATACATCAAAATAATGAAAACATAGTTATTATAGAATAAAATATTATATTCCATTTCTGCTAATAGATCCCTGAAATGCTACACACTGGCTCTTAAACAGACAGATACCAGCAGAGTGGTATCGACCTTCTCAACTCACTCAGCAAGAAAGAAAATTAGCTCATTTCACAAAGTTGAATAGTTCCTTTAAATAAAAGCTGCTTTAGGTGCTGTTTCTGTTATGATATATATATATAATAAACAAACAGATCTGACCTGGAAAGCATTGAGGGTTTGGGTTGGAAAGCCAATTCTACCTGTCTCCACAGGACTGACGGTGGTGATGAAGCCGCTTTGGGTACTGACCGGTAGCGTCACAGGAGCGCTGGTCTCCACCGGCGGCACGGCGGTCACCACCACTGGCAGGACGGATGTCACCGGTGCCGCCGTAGTCGCTGGCGGAGTCGGCTGCGCTGTTGGCTCTGGTAGAGCTGGAGGGGCGGTAGGTAGGTGCACCACAGGTGCTGTAGGTACCGTTGGGTCTGACTTTGTCGGGCACGGACCTTTCAGTTTGGGAGGGAACAGGCCTTTGAGCCTGTGGTGGGGATGGCGAGCTACTGGTGGAGACAGACCTTTGTATATGTGGTGCGTTTGTGGCCCTTTGACTCTGAGGTGATAGGGTGTGGTAGGCCTGTGGTAAGTCACCGGAGGAGACAGAGGAAGAGGTCGGTACACTACCGGTGGAGGGATCCATGGTGGCTGGTAGTGGTAGTGATACCCGCCTCTATACGTGTAGTCACTTCTGTGAACTACAGCGCCACCAGAAAGGAAAAGTGATAGAGAACATTAGTAGGGTGAAAGTACAGGAAAGCTGAGTAAGTTGACACTGTAATTAAGTACGTTAAATATACAACAGCTGACAGAAAGACACATTATTAGTTGAAGCGTGTTAAATTTAAGTTGTTTTAAAAACCACATACTACACTAGTAGCACCTACTGACTAGAACGACATGTAGTATGTGAACAACAGCAAAATGTACAGTATGCCAAAAACACCAAGATGTCAGACTGATTCAGAGAAAATCTCCAGTCTACATCAGACCAGTCTAGCTAGTCTACTGTATCCCACAATGCAAAGTGCTACAGGCTACCATTACAACAAAGTTTTGAGGCAAGAAATCAACTATGTAGATTTTAAACATTTACAGTTTTACAATATTAGATGGTGAATATCGATTTTTTTCTCCTTTTATTAATGTGTTGATGCCGTTTGTTTAACCCTTATGTCCTCCTCGGGCATTTTTGTAAATTTTTATTAATTATATATATAAATAATTATAACTTTTTATTTGATGAAGTGATCATTTTGGCTGTGTTACAGCTTGTGGCGTGCATGAAATTATGTATTTTTTCCCAGTTTTTTTAAATATTATTTTGCCTATGAAGTCATGTGACTAACAGGGGCCCCAACAGTGATTTGTTTGTGTGTGTGTGAACATTTGTTGTGCAAACTGGAACAACTTGGTGGTCACACGGCTCCATAATAAAACAGAGTTTCATGCATCGGCCTACAATGGGAAAAAACACTACACTAAAACACACTACATAAAAAATAGTGATGCAATCAAATCAGTTTTGTTGCTAATCTTTAACATATCCAAGACTCTAAACACCACCAGTGTCCCATGCCCTACTATTTATTATATGGAAAATAACAATTTTTTTGTGTTTTTTGTAATAAATAATCATCAATCAGATAATTAGACCGGCATTTAAAGGGTTAAAATCCGGAAAATTATTGAATATTTGATCATTTTGATCAGGGGTGAAGTCGATTAAGGGATTCAAGCAAAAAGAAAGAAAAAAATATGGATGTATGAGGATTTTATTGACGATTTTGTGCGTGTACATTTGTGTCCAGAGGGCAGGAAATCTGAGGAGGGCACAAGAGTTAAATATCAGGAATCTGTGTTTATCTGCCTTTGAATTGAAAAGCTCGCTCGGCAGCCGGGCGCTGACAGAGCGGCTGCAGAGCGGCTGCAGAGCGGCTGCAGAGCGGCGAGGCGAGAGGAGGCCGACAGATTCCAGCTGTGACAACATGTGACTAACATCTGGAGGGAGATCAGCCCACTGCAGATTGAGTAAATTTAGTGGATCATGTTTTCCCGTCTCCCCTAGCTGATGATCCTCTTTGTCTTATTTCACTATGATCTGTTAGAATAATAGTAATAATATAATAACCTGCAGAATCTTATAAAGTAAACTAACAGAACATAAACAACAAAATATGAGTTGTAGTTTTTGATAATATTACAGTAGTGGTATGAGTTTATTTTGTTGTCCAGTGCTTTTAGAGCTGGTTTACAGGATAAATCCTGGTCTAACATACTGCTAAATACATCGCTTTAACCGGCGCATACTACATACTACTGAGGAACGTGGTATACAGTACATACTACATACTGCGTTCCTCAGTAGTACATAGTAGGTGGTTTTGAAAACAGCCTCAGACAGCTGGGCTGAGATTAAATGATGAAATACTTGCTGATTCTACTTACAGTATGTACTTTTACTTGAGTACAAATTTGAATGCAGGAGCTTTAACTGTAAAAGTGTATTCAGATCTTGCACTTTGGTAAAAGTAGTAATACAACAATATAAAAATACAACAGTTATTAGTTGCGAAATAACATTTTTACACACAAAAACAATGATGACCAACTACTACATTAAAATACTGCTTACAAATACTGCAAATAATCTAATAATCTGATATACTGTATATACAACCCTATTTTTCCTGCATAAATAAAATACATTTTACTGATAATTTTACTTAAGTAATAGTGTTTTTCAGGGTATTCAGATCTTGTACTTGTGCAGCAACGTAAAAATCCTCCACTACTGCATTCAAAATCTTACTTCAGTAAAAGTACATAAGTAATATCTGCAAGATGTTCTTAAGAGTATCAATAAAAGTACTTGTACTGCAGAATATTTTTATATATGACATTATCAGATTATTAATAATCAGTTTTCTAAGGTACCTCGGTACAGTTTTGAATGCAGGACTTGTACACAAATAGTGTAAAAAAATAAATTAATACTCCATTACATGTAAATCCTGCTTTCAAAATCTTACTTGAGTAAAAGTACATAAGTAGTATCAGGAGGATGTGGTTAAGACTATCAAAATAAAAGCCCCCCTGTGAGTGATTTGTTATTATGTATGACATTTTTTGATTGTTAATAACAAGGATCAATGTGGAAACAGTATTTTACTGTTGTACATGTACTGTTACTGTAGTTTAGTCCAGTGGTTCTCAACCTAGGGGTCGGGCCCCTGCAAAAGGTCAAGAGATGAAACTAGGAGGTCTTAAGATGATTAATGGAAGAGGAAAAAAAATAAAGTTAATTTTAAGTTAGTTAAATTTAAGTTACATTTGTATTCAGAGTTTTTGGACTTTTCTCAACAATATATTTATATTTAATAAACGTATTTATATTTGGGTGAAATTTTGAAGAGTTTTACCTCTTTGTGCCAAAAACTGTTTAGAGGATAAATGTCTCTGATTTTCTCATAGATATCCTCATCAGGTAGAAAGTAACCGGGAGGCAGAGTAGGTACTGTTTTTATAATAATAATAATAATTATTATTATTATTAGCAATGCATTGTATTTAATATATTTATTATGCTTTTTTAAAATGTAAAACCTTAATTTGAAACCAGTAACCACAGCTATCAAAGAAACTAGAGGAGTAAAAAGAACAATATCACTGAAATGTAGTAAGATAAGATAAGATAAGATAAGATATTCCTTTATTAGTCCCACAGTGGTAACGTTAGCCTACAAGTACCTCAAAATAGTATTTAAATTAATTAAAAGGCTAAACGTAGTTAATTACTTTCCACCACTGGTGTTTTAATATTACTATCCCTTACAAACGTTTTCTGTTGATTTATACGTTTATTGGTATTAGTAGACTTCACAAGAGTATAATCTCATTTTACTTTTTATGTACTTATCAGAGATACACTTAACAAAATTATACTTAAGTGTACTTAGTTTATACCCATAAATATACAGAAAAGTCTAGTTTACTTGGCTATAAGTTCACTTAAAGAAAACTTACAAGTATACTTGTAGTACAAGCTATTAAACTCTTAGTTTACAGAGAGTATACTTTAAAGTGTACTTTAAACAACTAAAAATGGGCTACAAGTATATAACTAGTAAACTAACAATACACATATAAATTCACTTGTAGTACAGTTCATATTTTAGTTGCAGTATAAAAATACAGCTTGGGTGTAAACTAGTTGTGTTCTTTTATAAACTAAGAAGTGGGACAATTTAGTCCTAAGAAGTATTCAAGTAGTACTTTTAAGTATACTGCGACATTGATATTAATATACTTGCATACTTACATAAAGTTTATTTTCAGTAAAAACTAAAACTAGCAGTTTACAGAGAGTATACTTTAAAGTGTACTTTAATAAACTAATAATGGGCTATAAGTATAAAACTAGTAAACTAACAATACACAGAAGTTCACTTGTAGTTGTAGTATAGTTGATATTATAGATGCAGTACAAACTACAGCTTGGATCTAAACTAGCTGTGTACTGAAAGTTACTACATTAAGTATACTTTTACACACTGAAAAGTGCCACGATTTAGTCCCAAGAAGTATTTAGGTAGTACTAGTAGTTTACAGAGAGTATACTTAAAGTGTAAACTAAAAATAGACTAAAAGTATATAACTAGTAAACTAACAGTACACATATAAGTTCACTTGTAGTATAGCTGATATTATAGTTGCAGTAAAAAATACAAACTAGTTGTATACTTCTATAAACTAAAAAGAGAGACAATTTAGTCCCAAGAAGTATTCAAGTAGTACACTTACAAGTATACTAAACTGATATTAGTGTACTTACGTTAAGTATACTTGGGATGACTATACTTCAGTTTACTTCATAAAATAACCTTGAAGTGCTTCTTTTTTGAAGGTGATATTAAAACCTTCCCTTGAGCTGAGTAAGAGCTGCGTCTACCACCAGAGTTATGAACTATGCTCTTTCAGTAGTATTCTTGCTGAGTATTTTGCAGGGAGGTTTGAGTAGAACTCACTGGCTGGGTTCAGGGTCCTGAGCGGAGGTCTTCCGTTGTTTCTGGTCTGAGCGAAGCTCTGAGCGGCGGCCAGCTGAGGGTCCGTCGCGCTGAGGTGACGGTATGTGGCCACGACGTCAGCCAGCAGCAGCGAGAAGCAGGACAGGAGGCTCCAGAGGAGAGACGCCATGGTTACCTGCAGGCTGTGGTGGTCTGGCTGGTCCCTGCCCTCGGTCTCTGAGGGTCCTGCTCGGCTCAGCGGGGGTCCGACCGCCCCCACGGCCCGACACGTCAAACCGTCTGCCCAATCCGGAGGAGGGACGTGACCTCCAGGTCGCCGTATGGAGGACGGTGTAGAAAACACTCCAAATATTATCTGTCCTAATGTGACTTTTACACATATCAATATATTTTCCCTTCTGCAAATCCAATGTGCTTCACAGATTTTTACAGCTTTCATATGTCCAACTCCCCTGAACGCACCACTTTCAACAAAGCTGTCGCAAAACAAGATTTTTTTTTTTTTAGTCTCGGCTCCTCTTCAGTCATGAAATGTGTAGAGTTGTGTTTTTTCTTTTTATTGTGCAATACCAGACGTAGAATAAATAAAAATGAAATAAATTTGACTTTTTATATTTTAATTAAGTGAACTATTTAATATTACGTTTACTTTTTATTTCTCACCATCAAGGTCTAAATTATGTTTCAGTCTTTCCTACACCACCAGAAATGTTGAATTTATTGATTTATTTATTTTATTGAACAAAAAAAAAATTTAAATTAAAAGAAAATATTGTGTCCAAACATACTGAAATCAGATCATCCCCCAAATTCATTAGGATAAATAAATAAATAATAAATAAGGACTTAAGCCCTGTTTGTGATAAGGAGACAACGGTAATAACAAGTTGTTGGATGAGCCTGTAATATATAGTTCAAGCAGCACTTGGTTATCTTCTAGTTCATAATAAGGTAAAATTAAATTTAAGACAATATTGTAAGTCTGTGACTGGTGAAAACACAAATAAAACCAAATTCAGATCAAATGTTTTACCGCTTGTGTTGAATATTTCCATTGACACTGGTCGGCCAGAACATTATGACCACTGACAGGTGAACTGAGTAACACTGATAACACTGGCTGATTGCAGATGTTTCGGGTTTTTTTCCAGCCGCTTTATGTTTTTCTGATTTGCATGCGACTCCAAAGACATGAAGCCCGATGATCCAAGTTTCAAAGTTTTCCTTCAGAGGCTGAAGCAGGCTTCAAATCCGTTTCCAGGCCCCGGCTTCAACCACACGGTTTTAGCGCTCTGACCTTAAATTTGACAAAAGCAATGTCGGCGACGTTACTCAGCTTTTGACTTTCCACGACATTTCTCCAGTAATAAGCACAACCCTTCCCTTCACCTGACATTTTGGTGCTCTGATCAAGTCTATCCGGGGAGAACAGCTATTCCCTTTTGGTTCCGCTTTATAGTTTTGTTACGGTGTACTCAAAAAAAATCAAACATTTAAAAGACAGATATTGCATTTCTTCTGAAATGAAAGTTGGTGCATTTTTAACACCTGCCAAAATTGGATTTAAGACATTTCGTGAGATTTTAAGACATTTCGAGGCCTTAAATTTGGGTTATTGGATATGAGACTTTTAACGACCCGATAGGAACTGTGCTAGGCGACTGGGTCGGAGCATCTCCACAAATGCAGCTCTTGTGGGATGTTCCCGGTTCCCTTGCAGTGTGCAACAACGGTTCAAGAACGGTTTGAGGAACACGACGACGAGTTCGAGGTGTTGACTTGGCCTCCAAAGTCTCCAGATCTCAATCTGTGGATGTGCTGGACCTACTCAATATCAGGTAGAGGGTCATAAAGTTATAGCTGATCGGTGTATGTTTCCATAAACTGTGCTGATGAACATTGTGATATAACTGAAAGCTCCACAGTTTGAGGTCACACACCGACAGCTGTTTGCTATTAATCTCTTCAATTTACTTTGGCATATCTGACATGAACAAAAGAGTCACGAACGTCTAAATGTTCTGAAATGTTTATTGAACTCAAATGTATTTCCACTAAGATAAAATCATATTACCAGTAAAGTAATGGGGAAGGCTGCTGATACGCATGCAACTACAAATGTTCACAAGACTAGCTGTTCGCTCCAGATGTCGGCTGAGACAGAAGCAGAGGAAATGATCCATCACCAGAGCCCTCTGCTCTCTCTCTCTCTCTCAGTCTTTCTCTCAGTCTCAGCTGGGAAACTATTCACTAGCGAGTGATGAAAACGTGAAGGGGTGGTGAACTGAACCACAGCGAAGCTAAATAAATAACAGATGAAAAAGTGCTACAGACTCCAGATGGAATAGTCTACATCTTAATAATTAGGGGGAAAAGTAACACAATAATTGAACAATAAGAGCTATAATAAGTGGATTGTCATAATAGTTATTTTTTTTACACTTCATATATCAGTCTATAGATAGGATGGTGCTGGATCGATGATAGCATTTCAAGCAATTTAATTTTCACATGTATCCCTTTTACTAAGACATAAAAAAGGCCAGAGGGGAAGGAGGGTGGGCTGGTAGCTTCCGGTGCTTTTCAGACATCACATTCACTCATTCATCTCACACAGACTTCAGTCTTTCCCACCTTTATCCTCTTTCACACCTCCGGGATGCTTTACAGACGCTCAGAGGGGAGGGCTGAACGAAACAACTCAGTGGCCTTACACATACACAGTAGGGGAGGACGGGGGGGTGTTCAGAAAGGACTAGTGAGGGAAGGTAGGAATGCATATGGTGTGTGTGTGTGTGTGTGTGTGTGTGTGTGTGTGTGTGTGTGTGTGAGTGTTTTGGCAACAGGGTTGGTGTTTAAGCGGGCATGTATGGGGGAGGTGGCTCCTTCTCTGGCATCTTCATTGCCATCTCATAAGTGGGCAGGATGTACTGATGGAGACAGACAGAAAACCACATAAAGGCCTGAAGGTAAACTGCAGTGGAGGCAGCTACATGATAAAACGCCATCTGAGTCAAAGACAACTGTATAAATTAGGGCTGTCAAAGTTAACATGATAATAACAAGTTAACACAAATTCGTTTTAATGCCACTTATTTCTTTAACTCATTAAAGACAAATTTTTAGGTTGTAGCGGCTCAGTTTTAAAGTTAGAGTGAAGACACTGACATCACATGAAACTAGATTGAAAGACGATATCTCATCATATTAAATTATCAGCCGTTATGATTCTATGCATTTGTTTGTGTTGTTATGGGTCTATGTGGTTTCTAGGTGTTGTTGTGTGTCGTGTTGTTTAACTATGTACTGTAACATGTATGATTGTTTCTTCTGTGGAACCACAGGACGGAGTCCACAACAATTTTCCCCACAGGGACAATAAAAGTAAAACTTAAATCAAGTGGGGGTCAGAAGTCTTTTTTTTTTTTTTTTTTTACAGAAATACAGAAAATGAACTAATTTTAACCTCTTAAAGTAAATGTGTTGGTTTTGGGTTGCTTGGTTGGACAAAACTAGTAATTTAAATATGGCAACTTGGGCTTTGGGAAATCATGCTGGATAGTTTTTTAAATGATTAAACGATAATTGCTGAATTGAAAAAAAAAATAAATAGAGATTATTTTCGGTGAAAATCTTAATCTGTGTATTATAAAGCTTTCTAAATGTAGCTAGATAAATGTTTTCCCCTGACATGGTAAACTCTGAGAAGACACTAGTCTTTTGGCTTCTCACACCATCAGTGTATGGACTGCACGCCACCTGCTGGTTCAACGTCAGTATTACATATTGCTGCATCTGACAGTGTTCCAGTCATAGTGCTGTTTACCTGGGGAGGAGTCTCAAAGGCCGGGTAGACAGCGATCTCTGGCATGTTCCTGTTGTTGATGTACTTGTAGCAGTTCCACACACAGTTGATCAGGTAAGACTGGACAGTAAAGATAAGATGTTAAATTTTATGGTTCAATCAGGCTCAACAGTCAATAAACACTTTCAACTTTGTCTCTATAACGCAAATAGGACAGTAAACAGAGCTATGCTATGTTAACCATGTCTTACTCCTTTACTGAATTACATTAGTTTGCATTAAACAAACCAACATGTTGAATAAAACAGATTTAACTGTTAATAATAAGCGATATTCTCACCTTGAGGATGATGAGGAAGGCAAAGAAGACGAGCACGAAGAGCAGCAGGCAGCTGGAGTCCAGAGAGAGGAGGTTATCCTTGTACGGGAAATCCGGCTGAGGATGAGAACAGACGGCAGATAATCAATAAGACCTTATAATATTTAATCAATACACATCACCACCAATGCTACCAACAATCCATAGAAAACAGTAACTTTGAGGCTGTAGTAACAGTAAAATAGAGATGATAAAAAGGCAACAGTAACTCAAATAACCACTCGTTACAACCGAGGAACGCAGAACACCATCTCTTGGATAGATCGGCAGATTCGCATCATAGATGTGCATCCGACAAATCTGCAGCAACTGCATGATGCCATCATGTCAATATGGACCAAAATCATTGAGGAATGTTTCCAACACCTTGTTGAATGTAAGCCACCAAGAATTAAGGCCGTTCTGAAGGCGAAAGTGGGTCCACCCTTTTACTAGCAAGGTGTACCTAATTATGTGGCTGGTGAGTGTATAAGACTGACATTAAAATTAAAATACTTTTATTCTTTTACATAAACCTTTGTAATTTTGGTCAATTCTTTGTAACAATGAGAACAATGAGGCTTAGTTATGAACGCTGTATTCTGTTGTCACGCTCCTCCGTTGTAAAATAAACATACGAGCAGTGGTGCGATCGAGTCGTAATATCAATAGGATCAGATTGTGTGGGCTGGTGAGACCCGTGACACTGGTGGCACTAACCAGCTGGTCCAGGTAGTCCTTGATCCTGGGTAGGTAAGTGAGAGAGCTGATGGCCACCAGGCAGCTCAGAGCAAAGTCAAACAGCTGGTAGCAGAAAAACGGGATGAGCCAGCCGTCGCGATGCTGAGGAGAACGAAAAGTCATGTTATGAACAAAGTCATCAGTTTCACAGAGCCCGAAAGGACCATGTTGCATTTTTTCTAGCCATATCTCCACAAACCTGTCTTAGATTATCATTCGTACACATCTGTATCGAGTAGGTAGGCCCTACTGCCCTCCACACATTCAACAGATGAGGGTACATTCACAGCCTGAGCAGCGATCAAACATTACAGTTTTCAATGATTTAAAGTCTGCTCTAATTCTGATCCCCGGCTTAAATTTGAGTTTTCCTGGACTGAAAACATTTTTCTTGCTCAGGCTGCGGCTGCACCATCAGATGTGGTTTGGGGTAAATGAAAAGAGCCTGACTACAGACACAGGGAGTGCTGACACTGTAACTGTGAATATTAGCACATCTGCCTGTAGCTAATACATAGAGGAGGCTGAAAAATCAGCGAAGTGGTCCTTTAACTGGGTCACAGTACAAGAATCTCTACAGGCATTTTTCTATGAAATCACAGTATACTCCTACTTCACTCTCATTACTACATTATGAAGCAAAGTACTGACTATCTTTGGTATATAATGATCATGGTTCAGACACTGAGGGTATTTAATCGGGACACTACAGCTCTGCACCGCCACACTTTGACCCTGTTCAGACCTGGTATTATCATAAGTCCTGAGTGATCAGATCATAAGTGGACAGCTCTAAGAACAGGTGTGAACGTAGTTAAGACGCATTGACACTCATTCAGACGTGGTCTGGGCCACATGTGACCACATTCTTTTAGTAGTGTGTATGTGAATGTGCCCACATTGAAGGGCCGCCTATTCAACTGATATCCCGCTGGGATCTGCTGGGTCTCTGCGCTCCTCATGGGAATAGACAGGAGACGCGAGCGCTTGTCTGCCTCTCGCAGCATGGAAACGGCTTCTGTGCTCTACTGTACTCTGTTGATACGACCAGGGTTGGAAATCAGCATCTGCCACCAGTTAAATACTGATAAAATATGCAAGATATGCATCACTCACCAGCTAAAAAGCACAATGGTAATCTGTTGAGTGGCTGGTAGACTTTGAAATTCACCAGCCAGAGTGGTAGGTGGACAAAAAAGTTCATTTCCAACACTGGGTACAACTGTATTTCATTAAAATATATCTTTACTATATATTATATCTAGGCTATGTAGTCTACAGGCTACGAGACTAGGCGCAGGAAGTACATTATTATCATGCTGTCAGAAGTGTTGTGGTTTTGATCTGCTGCTTTGCACAGAAGTGACAGATGACAGACCGCCCACCTGCTTGCTCTCATCCCTGGCTCTCTGAAGCTTCTCAGCTTCCCCGCGGACCGCCGGTACAATAAACAATCAATTTGATGTTAATAAAATGCACCCAAACTCACAAATATGTAGGATATTACAACTGATATTCATGTAATATTACGTCACGTCTGCTGCATCAGCCATGTGTTAACTCTGTGTTTCTTTGCATACAGAGCGGGGAAGTGAGATGACAAGTGGTCACTCAAGATGCACGTGGGATGATCGGCGGTTGGACCACTCAGGACGTATGTTAATGCCACATCTGAACAGGGCCTATGCTGGAGAAAGGGTTTCTACTCCGGTCGTCTGGGAGCGTGTATTTGCACAGCTAAAGCACAGACTGCCGGCATGCACAGCCTGCAGATGTGTCACACTTTTAACTGTGCAGGCATCCCAACTAGCAGCTTTATGCAGGGCCACATCAAAGAGGCTATCAAACCTGTCAGTCTTGATGCCATCAGGCAGGCCTGTGAGGTGAAGATGACAGGCAGTGAGAACATAGCACTGAGCGCTACACTCCCACTGTAGCAGGATCCTTTTGAACATCCAGTATATATATATATATATATATATATATATATATATATATATATATATATATATATATATATATATATATATATATATATATATATATATATATATATATATATATATATATATATAGCTTACCTCCTAACTCTGCCGCTATTATTATACAACTTGAAAGCAGTGTTTTTTTTATGCATGCACATTCTGGGATTACATATTAGCATAAGAAACCATGACAGCTTTTTAAATTAAAGTGTCAAAAGAGAATTGAAATATCCACAGGGCAGACTTACAGTAATGGCTCCATACACCATCATGGCACTGATAGTGAGCATCAGCAGAGAGATGGCAAATCCAACACAAGCATTCTCTGTGGGAGGAAAAAGTGAGAATAAGTGAAGTTACTGACCAAATGCAGGGATTGTGGGTGAATGTATATTTGCCTGATCTCTTTGAAGCAGCGGTGATTTGCATACAGTGTAAGTGAACCGTCTCCAGGGCTTCTCTCTCTCCAGCCAGCTCTGTTTTAAAGGCCAGCTCTGGGGAGCATTAAGCCTTTCCCGCTCAGCTGCGTAGCATCGGTAAATAAAGACACTATGAAACAGCCTGGGATAATTAAAAGGTCTGCCTTTCATATCCTCCTCCTCTCTCTGTCCATCACTTAGTCTCTCACTTCCTCAAGCTCTCCCGCCTGTTGCACTAAAGAAAGGATGCTGGTGAGAAAGCTACTGCAGCAATGCGGTCTGGAGGCATTTCTTTGTTATTTAGCAGCAGAACAACTTGAATATATTTCTACGAAACGGTCAGAGGACTGTCTGGAGCTCAAATTAAGGTTATAAAAAGCAAAATTCACATAGCTTTAAACTCTGGTATTATGACTACAAAAACATGTACATTGGAGTTGATGACAACAGCAATTTCATTGTGTAAAAACATAAAGTTCAATCATTATGGGTCTAAATTCGGGCTAATAACTTTTAAATATGGCCTGTAATAAAATGAGTGCAGCCTGATGAAGCTGCACTAATATGCTAACATTGCCTCTGCAAGCTTTGGACAACCTCTACTGCTGCGTGTGCTGGCATATCCCCGTGGTAGGAAGGTCAACCCACCACGGTTGTTTCCCCGTCCTCTCCTGCTGAGTCACCGTTTCAGAAAAAGGAGCCTTCACCGAGACAAATCAACAAAACCACCGCCAGCTAGAGAGAAAAAGCACTGTGGTAGTCCTGCCAGCCCTGTCCCTGGCACATATCAATACAAACACATTGGACGAACAGAAATCCTTGAGGAACGACACCACACCATATAACAGCACAGCACTGCTCTGTTGTCCTTGTTAGTTGTTTTGTTTAGCAGTCAGTGGGGAGTTGTGCTCCCTGATGAATCACATGTTCAACCTCAGCGAACAGCAGCTCATCTGTTAGCAGCTTCTAAATCCAGTGCAGATGATATTCATTCAGTGATGTTTCAGCAGGGAAGACATCTTCACTGGGATGAGGGGTGTCACGATTCTCCAAATCTATGATTCGAATTGACTTTCAGTCTCAAGGCCATGATTTCATTTGATTTAAAACGTGCCACTGTGGAGTCTTGATTTGAAGAGATCAACAGATCTTTTAATTTAAAAAGAGTTTCAATAGTCTACAATATAAAAAGCTGCAGCTTATCAATACTAGTATCTGTATGATCTCAGTACATAATCATCACAAAACCAAAATATAAATCTAATATAAAGTGTGGTTTTGTTGTCATTTACAGTCACAATTGTTTCTCTGCTTTCTTTTTCTCTCTTTCTCTGTTTGCTGTCGAGACTGGAGGCGAAGCTTTGGACACAGTCTGTGGTCGCTGAGAGATGGCACTCAGTCGTCCCGTTAGCTTGTTGCTACTATCAGCTGCTCTGAGTCAACAAAGTTGAGCTGAGAAAACGTGCACGTAGGCTGAAATTCAACCACGGTGTTGTTCTGTTGGGAGATGCAGTGATTTAAAGTTAAACCAAGTAAGAGTAGAAGAGCTATGAGTAAGGAAACGTAACTAACTAACTAACTAAAGCCTGCTAGCAGCAAGGCTAGGTAGCAACCAAAGGTAACAACAAATGTTATTTGGATGTATCTTTTAGCAGTTCTAACAGTAAAAAAGTCAGTCACACTGATTGAATTTTTGGCAAAAAAAAATGTTACTGTATGAATTTGAAGTCACTGAATCATATTGTTCTAGATGAGCTGAATATCATCCTTGAATCATATCAGAACCAAGGAAAGTGATGTGTATCATATCGTTGTGTATCGTAACTGCCTACATGATTTTATAATGCAGTTTGTTAGCCTACATGTAGATTTCACCGCTTACCAGACATCCTGTCGGAGGCAAAGTAATGGTCGATGACCTCATACTGCAAGTCAATAGTGGGCACGTTCTCTGGGTGGGTCACAGCTACAGTCAGCAGGATGCCCATCAGCAGGTTCACTACCTGAGGAGAGGAAGGAGGAAACAGAAACAAGGTTTTAAAAAGAACTTTAGCAGTACTTCTGAATGTCTTAACACATAAAGATTATAAAGAGTTTATCCTTTATGTAGTTAATACTGCAGGGAAGTCAACTTGCCATGATGTGAATGAGGCAACATCAGAGTGAACAATTTATCACTCTTTTTTTGGTCAAGGTTACTTTATCATCATGTGGGAATGCAAGAGGAGGAGGAACCATTCAAGGACTCAAGGACGTGCCGGCAGCATTCAAGCTGCTAAGAGGTCAGGCATTTACAAGCTATAGCAATCTATTGTAAATACTGAACTGCTTTTAAGCCGAGCTTCGGAAATGATGCGATGTACTAAAAATACACTAGACTAGTATTTCATTGTGAAACTAACTTTTGAGAAGTGGAACTAAAAAACCTGAAACAAGTGTTTATTCAAAACATTGTTTTCAGGTTTTACACCAACGTCAGCATCTTATCTAAAACTTCTGCAAAGAATGTTTATCAGTGTACAACAAATTTAATTGCAGGATAAAGTCGTGAGCAGGCTGCTCTTTTTATCAGTTTATGCGCTGCAAGACAGAGCTGGTAAAACATAAGATAAAAGTCTGTCTGGCAAGATTTACTCCTGATAATTTGGGTGAGGAGAACAAAATAATAATTAATTTACAATTTGTACAACTGGGTAAGAACATTTATTATCACCTGTATGTTCTGACTTGGCTTACAGGGAAGCAGCCTTACATGCCTGTAATATTATCTTTAAGCAGTGCATTTAAAAACTAATGTTAATGAGAGGTGTACTGGATCAAAAACTTGTGACACTTTTAACATATATTTCTTTTAATCTATACTAACTTTCCCTGAGGTCTAAGGACCGACACACTGTAAATAAAGTGAGTACCCAGCTATTGTGTTTTGTTTCCTTTGTAACTGTATTAACATCAACCCAATACAGCTTAATGTTATAGTGTCAATAATACAACAGATAATTTTTCCTGGTTGTTCCTCAAAGTGGCTTCAACCCAAAGTCACAAACACAAATGAAAAGAAAAAATATCTAAGACTTTCCGATTATTTTGGTTTCAATCCATTGAGCCTCTTTACATAATTATACCAGCAAACCCTTAAGATTTTAAATAGATTTTTAATAATTTTAACGCAGTCTGAAATGTAAACAATAAGAAATGTTTGTCTGTTATACATAATTATAACCAAATATATGGTGATCTGTCTAGTATACAATTTTAAAATGGTGTCTATTTTTCCTTCTCTTTGTTTCTTCATCTCTCTGATGTTTAATTGACAGCACATTGAGTCTACGATGTCTGACTTTGTATCATGAATTTTTCATTATAAAAAAAAAAACAATTCAGCTGTTACAGGGGATGGCACCATGCACTACTTAGCCAATTACTCCAAAATTTACCACCCTCACCACCCTGATCTCGAACTGCAACACTATGTCTGGTAGTTACTTGGGATCTTCAGTTTCCTTGTGTTGCATCAGGTTAGAGAGTTAAATCATGTGAAAGCAGTGATTTCATGGAAATAGAGGAACATGGCTCATGTGTTTTATGTGCGTCAAATACTGTCCAGCTGGCAACAAAAAAAAAACTCAGAGGATTACGAAATGCAACCAAAACCAGGACCATCTGTTATGTGATGTGGTAAAACAAGAGAAAACTCTGTACTGAACCACAAACTTGTGTATAGTGATTACACACTAAATACTGATTGTGTTGAAATGTCCAGCAAAGATATACATCGATCAGCCATAAAATGAACAACATTATGACCACTGACAGGTGAAGTGAATAACATCGATTATCTAGTTACAATGAAACCTGGCAGTGGGGAGTGGAGGGGGGGGGGGGTATTAGGATGCAAGTGAACATTTGTTCACGACTGGTGACCTACCAAAAGTGGTCCGAGGAGGGGAAACTAGTGACTGGGTCATGGGTAACCAAGGCTCACTGATGCACGTAGGGAGTGAAGGCTGGCCCATGTTGTCTGAGCCAATAGAAGAGCTACTATAGCTCAAATCTGAAAAAGTTAATGGTGGTTCTGATAGACAGATGACAGAACACACAGTGCCACAGACCCGTCAGGGTGCCCATGCCTTACGGCTGATCGTGGTATATGTTAAACTGCGTATCAACTATTATGGTGTTTTATTTTCCCCATACAAGAATCTAGATGTATCTTAATCCTAAGTATGTGTTAAAACATATTCAGTAAAAACTTATTAGGAAATGAACAAGACATTATGTGGCTTGTATCCAGCAATTTGGCTGGTGGTAAAGTGGAGTTGCCCTACTGATAATTGTGATGAAGATGAAACTATTGAATGCTAAATTCTGGACATCTAGAGATGTATAAGAAAAGACGGAAAGTGTTGGTTTTAATGTGGACTATAATGCAGTGATTTTTTTTTTTTTAAAGAAAATCTGCCTAAGCTGCAGCTAGAATCATTATAATAATATGTACAATTGTGAAGTGGTCCTTCACCAAGTCACCACTTCTAGTGATGCGGTTTCCAAATAGATTATAACTTAATAAAACTGTAAAACTTGATAAAACTGTAGTTTTCTGTATATTGTTGGTACTGGCCTCGTCATGCTATTTTCTCCCCTGTATTTTATTGAGTATGTAACATGTCCCTTTTTTCTTGTGTAAGCTCAATAAAGAATGATTAAAACGTGTAAACGAACGATTAATTCAGTTGTGAGTTGAATGAAAGCGTAGAGGGCAGCGATAGCTAACGTTAGCAAAGAGTTAGCCAGCCACTACAGCGAGCCAATGAAATGCAGCCCCTTGATATAAACTACAAAGATGATCTGAATGACTTTATACAACATAAATACGATTAAAACAAGCGCCCCATTTTAGCTAATCACGTTAATGTGGAGTCCTTCGTTGTCAAGCTTTGAAATCATGATTTAACGGCTGTTAACGTTACGTTAGCAAACCAGCGGAATGTCGGCTAGCTTGCGCTAACGTGCTAGCTACTGAAGTCATAATGTCACCATTTTTTAATCCTTCAGGACCCGCTCAGGTGCTGGTAACCGACACGAATCTGCTATTTGTTGTCTTCGTAACAGTTTCCCAACCGCACTTTCAAGGTTGGGCGACTTGTATTGACAGAAACACCTTTGTTAGCTTGGCTAGCTAGCGTGAAGTGATAGCAGGCTAATGCTAGCGTTCCGTTAACGTCAACTCAACATCTAACGGCTTTTAATTAGTCAAAAGTAGCGCTTAGCTAATACTGGATTTTCGATCAACAATCATACTGCCGACACTGACATATTCTGGTTGACATTCATTGTGTAACCTGCTACTTTAGAGAACTTAAACACAGCTGACAAGCAGCGCTAGCTAGCATAGCCTGCTAAGCTCCATCATCCATTTTACGTACCATGTACCATGTTCCCAGGATGATGGTCCCCGTCCGGACATGGCAACATCCACAACACCTGGTGGTGTACAATCTGTCTCGACTAGGCTTAAAGTGATGCATGTCCTCCACAAGCGTAGGAAGAAACATCTGGAGAGCTGGTCGAGGAGGAGAAATATCTTCTCAGCATCAACACTCCGCGAACGAACACGGAGGAGGAACGCCCACCACTTCCCCTGACAACCTGCGCGACACCGTGGATGAAAACAAACGCCCTGACGGGCCGGAAGAGGCGGGCCCAGAGGGTTTAACTTTGACTGACAAGCCTTTAAACCAATGGACGTGAAGAAATTTCGAGCACCACCAATAGGATTCAGGGAATGTTGTCAGGGCTTTGATGACGAAAATTGCACAATACACTAAATAAGTAAATAAATACATAAATAAACACATGGCTAGAAAATTATATGACCCTATAACTAATGATTGCTTAATTTCCCCTTTTTTAAAACATTGTTTTATATATGTTCTGCTTTTTTAAAAATGAATTTACAATTTTTTTAATGTTATGAGGACGATAACTTCAAATGGGGTTGTGTTTACCACGTTTAGGTTTTGGGCCCATATGAACGACCCACTTCATGTCGCATTCATGACCTCTTGTGCTGACTGCTGACCAGGATAACTCATTAAATTCTGAATTTTATCAAATGACAAAATGAATGCAGCACCCATAACCATGCTCTCAATATATGCTCATAACAAAAAAAGTCATTGAGGATTAAAAGTTATAAATCTATTCACAACTTTGTAACACAAAACTTTCATGGCACATATCTTGACAAGATAATATATTGTAGCAGCCAATCATCATTATGTAATCATTGTCATTTACATTTAATAAACATCCCTGAATGAGTTTGAATGATTTTTCATTCATATCTCATATCACATGGATTCTTTGGCTAACTGTAATGGGGGATAACACTGAAGTTTACCTATTTAACACAGTGGATCAAGTATTTTCTGGTACAACCAGGGCTGTAGACAGGATTTTAGAAATACTGAGATCATTAGTCCTGCATGTAGCTTTGTGACATGCTCACAGCAGACATTTTGACTAGTAGTAAAGCACAGGTGTTACTAATGGTGCCTAGGGGCGGCAGTAGCTCAGTCTGTAGGGAGTTGGCTTGGGAACCGGAGGGTCACCGGTTCAAGTCCCGCCATGGACCAAGAACTGAGTGTGAACTGGTAGCTGGAGAGGTGCCAGTTTACCTCTTGGGCACTGCCGAGGTGCCCCTGAACAAGGCTCCAAACCCCCAACTGCTCGGGGCGCTTGTCAGGAGCAGCCCCATCACTCTGACATCTCTCCATTGTTGCATGTTTGTGCATGTGTGTGTTCGGGTCTGCATGTACCGTGTATAAGTTAACAACAGAGTGAAAAAATTGAATTTCCCCTCGTGGGACTAATAAAGGACTATCTTCTTCTTCTTCTTCTTCACATGGGGTCAAAAACTTTATTCTCATAATATTATGTTTTTTTTATTATGTATTATATTATATATTCTATTATCATTACTTACACTATTTATAAGTATGTATTAGTATAGTATGTTCAGTTTGATTCAATAAATATAAATAAATTATGAATGAGATACACTTGCATTAAGTGCAAGTATAACTGTCATTTCCCAAACAAACATTTACATTAGCTCCCAGGTTACTGACATTAGGCCTGTCTAGAAGGTAACCCACAAGTTGCAAAACTCTCATGAGATGGTTAAGGTTAGGTATCAACTATTTAAAGTTAGGCATTGACCTCAGATAGTTAAGGTTAGGTATTGACCTCAGCTATTTAAGGTTAGGCATTGACCTCAGATAGTTTAGGTTAGGTATTGACCTCAGCTAGATGAGGTTACGTATTGACCTCAGCTATTTAAGGTTAGGCATTGACCTCAGATAGTTTAGGTTAGGTATTGACCTCAGCTAGATGAGGTTACGTATTGACCTCAGCTATTTAAGGTTAGGCATTGACCTCAGATAGTTTAGGTTAGGTATTGACCTCAGCTAGATGAGGTTACGTATTGACCTCAGCTATTTAAGGTTAGGCATTGACCTCAGATAGTTTAGGTTAGGTATTGACCTCAGCTAGATGAGGTTACGTATTGACCTCAGCTATTTAAGGTTAGGCATTGGCCTCATATTTAAGGTTAGGTATTGACAGCTATTTAACGTTAGGCATTGGCCTCAAATATTTAAGGTTAGGCATTGACCTCAAATAGTTAAGGTCATGATAGATTGTCAAGTAGTGAGTCTCACAGGAGTTTTTCCAAGTTTTTGCCAGTTTTTGCAATTTGTGTGTTACTTTCTAGATACAACCACAGACACTGGCCTGGCAGCCTCACCTTAGAACACAAACATTGATGTTAAAATCTGAAGTTAAACAATGACTTCTTCCCTGTTGGGTCGGTGATAATCTCTGTCTGAAGCCCTCTGCTGGCCCTGAATGTATCCTCCATTATCTTTCTTCTGCCAGGTGTAGATTAATAGTGCTGTCAGTGCAACTGCAAGCACCACTCCTACTACCCCTCCTGCAATAACAGCTGGAAACACAAGTCACTGAGTTAGAGTACACTACACAGTATATCACTCGGTCAGATTCAGTGTACCATATACTGCAAAGTACCTGCAAAGACATCTTTCCTCTCCAAGAAACTAAGAAATCCAGATCCACCAGCTTTGTCAAAGTTCAGGACCAAAGACTCCTGAAGACAAAAACAGGAACAGTTGTAAAACTTTTATTTCCTGTTCTGCCATCTACGTTATAATGTGGAGAAAAAGTGAGACACATGAAAACAAGCATACATGGAAATTATTCTTCATTCCTGAGTTTGCTGTAATAACTGGGACATCTTTGCTGTCGGGGTGATCCTTTTTCATTTCACCTGTTGAAACAGAGAGCATGAGATATAATTTATATAGTGTGTGACTCTGGAAATAAATCTGGTATGCAACAGATGAAGGGCGACCAGATCCCAGAAAGCCAAATGTGGGACAGAGAGTATGTGTGGGACAATGTGGGATACATGAGGCTGAGTGGAAGTCTATGACTTTGATATAATGCTTAAATAATACATACAAACATCTCTGTTCTGCCCCTTATCTTGTAACATCTCTATGCTTTGCCTGAAACCATCCATAGATTGTCTCTTTTTGAGCTGCACGACATGAACTGTGTCGCTTCATGTCATATTTCCCCCCATGTGAAACTGAAAAGTAACTGGCAAATTTTACAAAACACTCTTCAGCATCACCTTCCACCAGCTTACAAATACTTATAAGTAGTTTTGCAGTCTTTTGTTGTAGCTGCTCTTCCTTTTCTTTGTGGTAGTTTCTATCATATTCCACCTAAATCTGCGCAGTTTGTGACTTTGAGGTGGCTCACAATTTTCCCTGTTGGTCTTAGCGTCGCAAAGATGGTGAAATGTTAAAGTAGCAGTGGGTAGAAATGGAGCAAATATGATTAAAAATGTGATTTTTATAAAACAGTTGCTGTATCCTGACAGTAGTGCATGAGACAGGTAATCTAAAAAGAAATCATGTTCCTCTGAGCCCTCTAGTGCTCCTAACGGCATCTGCAAGATTTCACGGACTGGAGGAAAACTGAGCTGATCTGGAGTCTGAGGCGGGGCCTCGTTCATTCCTGTAAAGTTGCTCAGTTGTGCATGAAGACAAAATGGCTCGACTTCCGACTGGAAAAGTATCCAGATCTTCTGAGGTCCTGTATATACAGCTGGGCCCATAGAGCCGCCGCAGCAGCGTCCGCACGATCACGTCTCGGTCACAAAGCCAAAACTTCATGCTGTCGTCACAGATTGCTAACTCTGCCTCCCAGCCCTCGGTCCAGCCTCGGTCTGGGTCTCATTCACATGAACGGAGGAAGGAAATAACTCTGGATTCAGATATTAGTGCATTTTACAACTTTTAGGACCTAATGATTTAAATAAGGACTATTAGAGTGTTCATTCTGAGTTACAAACATCTCTTTCTCAATGTAAGTCAATGGGAAAAAGTCTTTTTGGGCCCGATGACGTCCCACAACAGACGGAGAAGTTGCAGAACAGCCGTTTGGCCACTACGAACATTGGGATCAGCGACTGGCACTCTTCCTGGCCTGAGCCCCGCCCACCAGCTGGAGCACAACCAATGGGAACACTCTCTCTCTGTAACGACCTGTGATTGACCAAAGTTTCCTGTCACAGGCTAGATATTTTAAAGCCTGAAATCAGAGCCATGAGGAGGCGCAGAAGTCTAGTTTTCTCTCAGAACACTTGAATTACAACATGCTGAAAGGTTATTATGGAGTTTTTGCCCAATGATGCCAAAAATATACTACATACTGAAGCTTTAATTTGCACTCGACCCACATGAGCTCAGTTTGACAGCAAACACAGCGCTGTGATGACAGCCTTCGCTGCTTTCCTCACAGCCATTGTATGAAAGACAGATTTCTAAAAAAGGGTGCAGTGGTTTGATATATGGCATTTGAAACGTGGGACATCGTGTCAATATGTGGAATGTGGGACAAAAGATAAAAATGCTGGGCAATCCCTCATAAAGTGGGACACCTGGTCACCCTAAACATATACAGCATTAGTGGATTATAAACTGTTTTACTGGTGCAGCATTACCTGGTTGTGACCAGTCCTCTGAACCACAGCCAGAACTGTCCAGTTCATATCCTGATCCCCCCAGGTCCTCAGGAGGGCAAGGAAACTAAATTCATGGAGAAAAAAGGATGATGATATGTAAAAACCACACCTGTCTTATTATCAGACATATGAAAACAGACCAGAGGTGAAGGGAGCCTACAAAAGGTTCTTTCCTTAATAGGACAATAAAGAAATGAATCATGTCTCAGATACAAAGTCCCAGTGAAGCAACACCATCTCTAACACACACTGTGGCTGACGAGCCCATGATGACGCAACTCTTATCACCAATAAAGTGTAATGAGTAGAGAGTACAGCTGGAATCAAACGATAAAGTCACTCCACCCATTTGACAAAGTATGACGCACTGGCCGGACGTCGAGTCTCTTTCTCTGCTGCATGCTGAGTGTGTAAACGATCAAGACAAGTGGTTGATTTATCAATAAGTCCAGAACAACTTTGATGATCCATTAATCATTATAGCTGTCCAAAAGCACAGTATTTCCAATGGTGGAACAAGTACTTAAGATACTTAAGTAAAAGTCTCGACATGACAGTGTGCAGATACTCCATAACAAGTTAAAGTCCTGCATTCTAAATGTAAAAGTACAGTAGTATTATCAGGAAAATGTAGTTAAAGTATCAAAAGTAATCCAAAAGCAAACCTAGCTTTCATGTTTATGTAGTTGATTGTGTTGTACATGCTCATTTCCATATTGTATTTTAATAGCGGCTTTTTATCATTAATTAGACACTTCAGATGAATATCTTGTATGCAGAGAATTGAAGATATTAATGATCAAAACCAAATGTGTTTTGTGGGTTTTACCTCTTACTGAAATCACCTCGTGGATTTTGGTGCTTTTAGTTGGAATTATTAATATTAATATAAGGCAGAAAATTAAAGTACATTCGATTCAACTTTATTGTCATTGTGCAAGTACAACGAAATACAGTTTTGCATCTAACCAGAGTGCAAACTGACTATGACTGTGTGTACAAATGAGTATGTACCGTATATGGTGTATATAAGTAGACATATACAATTATTCAGATTGTAGTTAAGGTACAAAGGATAAACATATTATATACTCATGTGTTATGTTGAAGTTGCATACTGATGAAATTTTGTATAAAAACGTTGTAGTAGTAGTAGTAGTATGACGAATAAGATATATAGAGGTGGAGTTATAGTTATATCTATACACAGTTATGTACATAGAGTTAAAAATTGCATATCTACTGTACAGATATTTGATAGTTCCACCATTAAATACCGTTGACTATAGGCCCATTTGGCTCTGGTTGTATTCAAAGTAGAAACAACAAAATGTAAAATATTATAAAGTAAACTCTATTACAAGTAAAAGTACTACATTCAAAGTTTTACCTAAAGTTAAGTTATTGGCTTTTAGTGCATTCAGAGTGCAGCACTTTTACTTACCTATAATCAAAGATATGTGGAGTATTTGTACATTGACATGTTGAAACTTTTACTTTAGATACCAAATACTTTTACGCATCTTAAGTACTTTTTCCACCATTGGAAATACTGTACTTTTTTGACAGCTATAGTTACTTTGTGGACTAGTTTATACCTTTACACACAATATAACACGTATAAAATACGGTGCACTGTCATATATTAAACTATGCAACAGTTACATATAACTTTATATATATAAAGGTAAATAATTTTATAATTAATTCAAATGTTTCTTACACATAAATGTATCAGTAATAGATAAATAATATAAACAATAAAATGGGAATGCTGTTCTGCTTAAAAAAGTACTTCTACTTAGTAATACTTTCACTGATACACTTTTATTTAGTAATATGATATAGTATATTTTATATTTTGGTGTTTCTACTTTGAATAGGCTACTTCCAGTTCCAATGAAAGATATTTAATGGTGGATGTATTAAAGATCTGTAAAATACTGTATATGCAGTTATTTCCTGCCTTATTAATAGAAATAATTCCTACTAAAAACCCCAAAAGCCATTTGAGGATTTCGGTAAACCCACATAAAATAGGAAGTGTGACGAAACACAGATTATGATTATTAATATCTTAAATTCTGTGCACATGTGACCTGAAATTGAGTTTTAAGGACGGAAAATAGTCCCTGTGACACCAACTAAAAGCCTGTCTAATAGAGTTAAACAGTGAAGCAGAATAAAATGAGCGTGTCGACATTCAGCAGTTGTACATTAGGCTAAACGTTGGTAACTTTAACTAAACCTTTTCTAAAAAAAAACAAAAGAAAGGTTAGGTTTGTAATGAAAGTTAAGCCTCTACAACCAGTAAAACTAGCTAAACACACCTTATGTGACTGAAAGCTGAGGAAGTGAGGAAGGTGAGCAGCAGCAGATTAACGTCACACTGTTAAAATGAGTGAAAAAGACTCACCGACATGCCGACAGGATACATCAGTCCTAAAGCTAAAAACAAACACAAGGATTTCCTCATGTTCACTGGAGCTGAGTATTGTTCAGGTTATTTTGTCCACTTCCTCCTCCGTAGGTGTTGAGCCTGGAGCTGCTGATCAAACCCCGCCCACCAATAAAACACTCTGAAACTATGAAGTGGAGATGTGTTCACACACAGGGCACCTGGAGGAAATGCTCAGACTTGACTACTGTGGCTTTAACCCGGGGCGGGCCGAGAGGTGGGTTGATGGGTGGCCACGCTGGCCACACCGAAACAGCATCCAGAGACTAAACCAGTATGAATGACCGGCCTGGCCCGGGGTCCACTGTCTGCCTAATAATATATAATATAATAATAATATTCACTTACCCAGTCTAGTCACCAAATAAACTATAAACTATACTGTATATATTACATTTTGGTATTTAGGTACAAGGCAGCATTAAATACTCAAGTAAAGTATCTCAAATTTGAAATGGAGTACAGTATTTATTTTCTTATATTTTCATTTTTTTCTTGAATTTGTATTTTATATTATATAAATGAATATATATAATATAATACAGTGTATGCATGTTTTATTATATTTATTATTTTGAAACCATATTATTGTCTTAATGTTTTTTGTATTTGTATTTTATTATAAATTATTATATATATATTATTATTATATATTATATTATATATAATAAATACAGTGTATGCACGTTTTACTTTATTATTTTCAATCATGTTATGGATGATGAAATTATAAACTAATACATTAATGAATTAATTGCAACTTCTAAAAACTAAATTATAGTTAATAATATAGTGCAATTATCAACTATTATTTATTTATTTTATTATTTCTAACTTTTTTATGCTTTTAAAAATTATATATAATAAATACAGTATATGCATGTTTTACTATTATTTCAATATAGTATTATTTTGGATTCTTTTTAGATTTTATTTTAGATTATATAAATTACTATATATATATATAAAATACAGTATATGCATGCTTTACCTTATTCGTTATTTTAATACAGTATTTATTTTCTTATATTTAAATTTTCTTATATCTTATATATTGTTTATTTAGTAAATGATTATATATAATAGTGCATGCAGGTTTACGATATTTATTATTCTGACACAGTATTTATTTTATTTTTAAAATTGTTCTTAAATTTGTAATACATACATACATTTCTATACATTTCTATATAAATTATATATAATACAGTATATGCATGTTTGATAATACAACAGTAATTATTGTGTCATTAATTAAAACCTATTGAAGTGTAGTGGAATAGAGGTAAAAGGCAGCATAAAATACTCAAGTAAAAATTGCATATTTGTACTTATTTTTTAAAATGTTTGTATTACCATAAATTATTATATATAATATACAGTCTATACATGTTTTACTTTATTATTTTCAATGTTACGGATACTGTGCTCATTTTACCATCATATGTTTAAATTAAACTTTCAGTTGAAAATACTTAAGACTTTTCCTGGTCAAATCATTGTCATTGTTAAATCATTTTGGGGGAAATGGCATCTGAATAATCTGAGTTTAGTGATGGTGGTGAGAGTGACCCTTTCATTATCTTGAACACGCTTATTATTATTATTATTATTATTATTATTAGGAGCTCAAGCTTCTGGAAATTAAAATAAGCTACAGACAGCAAAAAGTACAACAATGCAGGTCAAATGTTAGAAGAACAGTTTAATCATACATAGTCACAATTCTGCTTCCAAAAATGAGTTTGTTTTCTTCATCTAACATCTGGAAATGTACATAAGGCCACCTGAAAATGTACATGACTTTGACAGTGTGACAAAACTCATATGTTCATATTTATATAATTGACAATATTTTACATTGCTTTTGCTTACAAGGTAGAAGCTGTTCCAAAATACAGCACTCTTCTGTACAAAAATAATTCTTGTCATGTCCTGTGAAGTTTCCATGATAGCAGAGAGGACTAAATGCAGCCTCGGTTTCTCAGTTTTAGTACAGAGTGTTTTTTTTTACTTCTCTTCTTTTTAAACTGTCACACTTCAGAAAGACTAACAGTGGATGTTACAGCGCCGGTACAAATAGAGGCCGGCCTTTCCCATAACAGATTAAAAACAAAAACCATGCCAGATTGTGAAGCCATAAAGTTCTTTTTTTTCCTTTAAAATAACACTTGATCAAATAAAATTGTATACATTATATTCAAGGGGAAAGGAGTGATGAATATACACACATCAAAATGCACATTTTTGCCTTTTTCTCCCCAAAAAAGTGTAAAAGACATCCCATTTACAGCATAAACGTTTACAAATGTACAACTGTACAGACGAAATAAAAGCATCACTACAAATTTAGAGCAAGGCCTGTCAAAACACCACGACTAGACATTTTTTTTTCGCAATTAAACTAATAATCTTACACTTATTAACTGCACATATACTACATGTATTCTACAATTATTCATATGAAGCAAAGAAGCCGTCACTACGAGCGTTACAGGTGAATTTTATAGCTTTCGATGGCCCCACCGGCCTCCACCGACACACTTGCATACCCAACCAAAGAAAAAAATTTAAAAAACAAAAACAGAACCATTTAAAAAAAAAAAAAAAAAGTTCTTTCTGCTTCCCTTTCTTCAACTCATCCCACTACTTCTAGTTCATTTCACATCAGATGTACAAAGTTGGGATGAGCTCCAATTCACAACGTTTATTTTATTTTTTATATTCAAACGTTCCGGCGGTGGGGGTCCCATCAGCGCTTGCAAAGCCCCCTAAACCCCAAAAAGCAACAATTTACACGTACATAAAGATCGCTAAACTACGTCTACGCAAGAGATGATTATTCAGTACATAAAGATACCG